>JAWDJN010000031.1:1200000-1685000 GCA_037788925.1 Mytilus galloprovincialis
TAATACCCAACATCTTACAATCAATGTCGTTTGGTTGATCGTGTGCAATAACTAATACCCAACATCTAACAATCAATGTCGTTTGGTTGATCATGTGCAATAACTAATACCCAACATCTAACAATCTATGTCGTTTGGTTGATCATGTGCAATAACTAATACCCAACATCTTACAATCAATGTCGTTTGGTTGATCGTGTGCAATAACTAATACCCAACATCTAACAATCAATGCCGTTTGGTTGATCGTGTGCAATAACTAATACCCAACATCTAACAATCAATGTCGTTAGGTTGATCGTGTGCAATAACTAATACCCAACATCTAACAATCAATGCCGTTTGGTTGATCGTGTGCAATAACTAATACCCAACATCTAACAATCAATGTCGTTTGGTTGATCGTGTGCAATAACTAATACCCAACATCTAACAATCAATGTCGTTTGGTTGATCATGTGCAATAACTAATACCCAACATCTAACAATCTATGTCGTTTGGTTGATCGTGTGCAATAACTAATACCCAACATCTTACAATCAATGTCGTTTGGTTGATCGTGTGCAATAACTAATACCCAACATCTTACAATCAATGTCGATTCGTTGATCGTGTGCAATAACTAATTCCCAACATCTTACAATCTATGTCGTTTGGTTGATCGTGTGCAATAACTAATACCCAACATCTTACAATCAATGTCGTTTGGTTGATCGTATGCAATAACTAATACCTAACATCTTACAATCAATGTCGTTTGGTTGATCGTGTGCAATAACTAATACCCAACATCTAACAATCAATGTCGATTGGTTGATCATGTGCAATAACTAATACCCAACATCTAACAATCAATGTCGATTGGTTGATCGTGTGCAATAACTAATACCCAACATCTCCTTTAATCTTGTGTCAAGTTGTAATTGGCAGGACTTTTCTTTTACAAAACAGTACAACTAATGCTGACATAAATCAACATGAGAAGAAGTTAATTAACATTGCATTATTTTAATATTGCGAAATAAAAACTTGAAGCAAGTGTTTTACAATTTATAGTGTTCTGATTACCATGATGACTCTTTAAACTACTGCTAAGCATAATAATTATATTGATTGTTTGTTCAATCTCTCCAATAAATATACAATACTTGTATGGTTTTCTCTTCTAGCAATTCCTAATGGTGTAAGTCCTTCCCATTTAAGGTTACAGTCTGCTTTGTGTTTCAATAAAAATTCAACAATCTCTGCATGGCCTTTATAACATGCTATAAATATGGGGGATGCTCCAGAATCTCTACACTTATTAATATCTGCCTTATTGTTTATTAACATCTGAACTACTTCAGTATGTCCATTATAACAAGCAATGTACAGAGGTGATGCTCCAGTATCTCTACACTTATCAATATCTGCCTTATTGTTTAATAACATCTTAACTACTTCAGTATGTCCATTATAACAAGCAATGTACAGAGGTGATGCTCCAGTATCTATACACTTATCAATATCTGCCTTATTGTTTATTAACATCTTAACTACTTCAGTATGTCCATTCTGACAAGCAATGAACAGAGGTGAAGCTCCATCAGTATCTCTACACTTATTAATGTCTGCCTTATTGTTTATTAACATCTGAACTACTTCAGTATGTCCTACCTGACAAGCAATGTACAGAGGTGATGCTCCAGTATCTTTACACTTATTAATATCTGCCTTATTGTTTATCAACATCTTAACTACTTCAGTATGTCCATTCTGACAAGCAATGGACAGAGGTGAAGCTCCATCAGTATCTCTACACTTATTAATGTCTGCCTTATTGTTTATTAACATCTGAACTACTTCAGTATGACCTACCTGACAAGCAATGTACAGAGGTGATGCTCCAGTATCTTTACACTTATTAATATCTGCCTTTTTGTTTATTAACATCTTAACTACTTCAGTATGTCCATTATTACAAGCAATGTACAGAGGTGATTCTCCAGTATCTCTACACTTATTAATATCTGCCTTATTGTTTATTAACATCTGAACTACTTCAGTATGTCCTACCTGACAAGCAATGTACAGAGGTGATGCTCCAGTATCTTTACACTTATTAATGTCTGCCTTATTGTTTATTAACATCTGAATTACTTCAGTATGTCCTGCCTGACAAGCAATGTACAGAGGTGATACTCCAGTATCTATACACTTATTAATATCTGCCTTATTGTTTATTAACATCTGAACTACTTCAGTATGTCCTTTCTGACAAGCAATGTACAGAGGTGATGCTCCAGTATCTATACACTTATTAATATCTGCCTTATTGTTTATTAACATCTGAACTACTTCAGTATATCCATATGCAGATGACATGTATAGAGGTGATACTTTATCAGTATTACGACAATGGTTTACATTACTGATACAATGATGTATACACCATTTAACCAGATCAATATCTCCTATAAAACAACACTGTATCAATGGAGTACTTTTGTTATCAATGTCATATGAACTGGCCAATTGTTTTTGTTGTGATATTGCTAAGCTTTGTATATGTAGAAGGAATTGTTGTCTGGAGATACAATTGACCATATTGATGTTACAGAAGACATCTTGTACCTTTCCTTTTGACCAGTCATCTACCATTCTGTTTATATACACTTGCTGATATCTCGTTGGTACAATAATTGAAAATTCATCATTGTTGCTTTTTCTTTCAAATGAAAATCTTTCACTTATAAATTGACTTGTAGCATTTTTAATTAAACAATAAATCATCACACTGCCAAAGTAAAAAGCAAGAAAGTCAAACAGTTTATCATGTATAGTTCTGTAGACTTCACCATCCTTTCTAATATATGTATGTGTAAGTGAATCCAGCTCATCACGTAAAACCAATCGTGACGTTCCTTCCAACACTTTACAAGCTTCATACGTGTTCTTTATAATTGTTTTGATGTTTTCATCCACATCTTCAGTAAGCCATTCTTCTTTCAACTGATTATTAAACATTACACATAGAGCAAGTGCACAGTATTTGACATGTGCTCCCTCTGTCTGTAATTTATCTATCTCTTCTTTGTAAACTGTAAATGGATTTGTAAAGAAATTTACAATGTTCAGTTTTGGATTTTTGCTGTACAATTGACACAAAAGAGGAAAACAGTCAAACATGTCATACAAATCACTGATCTCAGAAGCGTTTGTTTTCAGGTAAAATTCAGCAATGCATTGTTTTTCTGTTTTAGATAAACACAAATCGGCAGACTGAAGATTGCATTCACATGCTTGAAAGAATGACAATGATTCCATTTGCCTATCTTTAAAAACCTGTAGTCTACAAGACATAATTAACTTCACTGGTTTCTTTTCTACTAAAGCTTTAATTTTTTCCGTCATATTTTTCCAGTTTTCAAACTTCATTGGATTTAAACTATATGTTCCACAAAAATCATCCACTACAAACAATATCTTCTTAATTGGATTGTACCACTTGATGATTTCCTTAGAATTTGATACTGGTAAAATCTCATAGCCTTCATTTTGCATCTGTAAAGCTACGTGACGCACCAATGATGATTTTCCACTACCAGAACTTGCTGTGACAACAACACAACCATTTTCTTTAATGCACTTTAATACACATTTTGCTCCGTTTGTTTTTATAAATGTTTTGTCATCTTTTTTCCAGTTTTCTAATTCCTCATTAATTTGTTCTGAAAAAGAAGAATTGAGAATTCTTTGAATACTTATTTTTTAAGATAAAAGTTAAGGATGTTTGACATGTATGGTAAAAAAAAAATGTTTGACATATAGTATAAACAAAAGGCTTGATCTATCCATGCTTGGTATAGGTAAAAGGCTTGACATACGGTATGAACAATTTGCTTGTCAAATGGCATAGACAAAAGGCTAGACATATGGTATGGACAAAAGGCTTGACCAAAGATACCAAAGGGACAGTCAAACTCAGAAATTTGATGTCTGATATAGACAATTAAATTGATATATGGTATAATCAACTGACATGACTCATGGTGTTGACAATTGACTTGACATATGATATGGACAATTGACTTGAGATATGGTATGGACAATTTATTTGACATATGGTATAAACAATTTACTTGACATATGGTATAGACATTTGACTTGACATATGGTATGGACATTTGACTTGACATATGGTATGGACAATTGAATCGGCATATATGGTATTGACAATTGACTTGACATATGGTATAGACATTTGACTTGACATATGGTATGGACATTTGACTTGACTTATGGTATGGACAATTGACTTGACATATGATATGGACATTTGACTTGACATATGGTATGGACCATTGACTTGGCATATGGTATGGACAATTGACTTGACATATGGTATGGACATTTGACTTGACATATCGTATTGACAATTGACTTGACAAATGGTATGGACAATTGACTTGACAAATGGTTTAGACAATTGACTTGGCATATGGTATGGACTATTGACTTGGCATATGGTATGGACAATTGACTTGACATATGGTATTGACAATTGACTTAAAATATGGTATGAACATTTGACTTGACCTATGGTATGGATAATTGACTTGACATATGGACATTTGACTTGACATATGGTATGGACAATTGACTTGAGATATAGTATGGACAATTGACTTGACATATGGTATTGACAATTGACTTGACATATGGTATAGACATTTGACTTGACATAAGTGATTGATAATTCACTTGACATAAGGTATGGACAATTGACTTGACATATGGTATTGACAATTGACTTGACATATAGTATTGGCAATTGACTTGACATATGGTATAGACATTTGACTTGACATAAAGTATTTACAATTGACTTGACATATGGTATTGACAATTGACTTGACATATGGTATTGACAATTGACTTGACATATGGTATAGACATTTGACTTGACATAAAGTATTGACAATTGACTTGACATATGGTATTGACAATTGACTTGACATATGGTATAGACAATTGACTTGACATATGGTATGGACAATTGACTTGACATATGGTATTGACATTTGACTTGACATATGGTATTGACAATTGACTTGACATATGGTATTGACAATTGACTTGACATAAGGTATTGACAATTGACTTGACATATGGTATAGACAATTGACTTAACATATGGTATAGACAATTGACTTGACATATGGTATTGACAATTGACTTGACATATGGTATGAACATTTGACTTGACATATGGTATGAACATTTGACTTGACATATGGACATTTGACTTGACATATGGTATGGACAATTGACCTGAGATATAGTATGGACAATTGACTTGGCATATGGTATTGACAATTGACTTGACATATGGTATAGACATTTGACTTGACATAAGTGATTGATAATTCACTTGACATAAGGTATGGACAATTGACTTGACATATGGTATTGACAATTGACTTGACATATGGTATTGACAATTGACTTGACATATGGTATAGACATTTTACTTGACATAAAGTATTGACAATTGACTTGACATAAGGTATTGCCAATTGACTTGACATATGGTATTGACAATTGACTTGACATATGGTATAGACAATTGACTTGACATATGGTATGGACAATTGACTTGACATATGGTATTGACATTTGACTTGACATATGGTATTGACAATTGACTTGACATATGGTATTGACAATTGACTTAACATAAGATATTGACAATTGACTTGACATATGGTATAGACAATTGACTTAACATATGGTATAGACAATTGACTTGACATATGGTATTGACAATTGACTTGACATATGGTATTGACAATTGACTTGACATAAAGTATTGACAATTGACTTGACATAAAGTATTGACAATTGACTTGACATAAGGTATGAACAATTGATTTGACATATGATATGATCTTTTGAATTGACACATGGTAAGGACTATGGAATTACCCGATAAACATTATTACTCCAGATAGCTGATCTAATTTGTAATATAAAAAACCATCTAGGGTTTTTTGTTTGCAGTCATAGAATCCTGAAACTTCAAAGCATAAGGCACCTTTACTAAATAATACAAAATAATTCAGCTATTAAATCATGTTAATATCCTTGTCTAAACTATGTTGACTCTATCTACCTTGTTTGCATTGTAAAGCATCTAAATATCTTTCCTGTTTTGATTTATGCCTGGAACATGTTCAGCTAAACTATCTAAACTACATGTAAATACGCTTAGAATGATTCTTGCAAAAACAAAATTCAATTGCTAATATTATTTCAGAGTATTATTTTCACCTCCTAATATTTATGATAAATCCAACATACAATGACGTAATCAGGTAATATTTTCAAAATTTTACTGGATTGAAAAATAGATAACATGGAAAATATAGAAGAACTTCAAGAAGCTGTTTGTATAAGGACCAATGAATAACCATTATAGTACTACCATATCTTCTTGTAATACTATTATAATATACACCTCTTATGTTCCATGGTATTGGGTCTTTTAAAATCTCTGTGACTTTTGAGTGTTCAATTTGTAAAGTTCTATGGGAATCTTTTAGATCTATCAGATTTTTGGTAGTGCTTGAGTGTTCTGTTTGCAATGTACTGTGGGAATCTTGCAAATCTCTAAGATTTTCCCTGATGGTTGAGTTTTCAATGTCCATTGTTCGTCTCAGTTCCTTCATTTCTTCCTGTGATTGTTTGATTTCCAGCATAATTTCCTGGTTAGACTGATCTAAGATTTTCACTTTTAGCTCTTGACACTCTTGATTCATTGGCACACCACCCAATCGACTTACAGCCTGTAAATAAATATTTCAAAGAGTTACAATAAACAGAGCTGCAATCTTTATACATAAATAGTAATTATTTTGGGTCAGGTATAGATTTTAAATATATCATGATGAAAATAACCTCAGGAAATATATGTCCCAGGATGAGAAATAAAAATATATGCCAACATTTGAGTCAATTAATTGCAATTGTGACCAATTTATAATAAGATGATGTCTGTGCGCTTAATCTACTGGATGATTTGTACTGATTGATATCTTAGTCTTGGAAGCACGATATATTTCATGTATTAGTTTATTAGTATAAGTTGTCAGTAACTGTATGTACTTTTCGATAGGTGTTTTTTTTCTTTACTCTTACCAGATTTTTGTTGTGTCTATCTGATGAGTCAAGCCCTTTTCAACTTATTTTAAATTTTTATTTGAAGTTTGATGTTATGTTATTCTGTTACATACATTACATGGTTGTTCGTTTTTTACCATGGCTTTGTTGGTTCATTTTCGACTTAGGAGTTTGGTATCTTTTACACTACTGTCAAAGGTTAGAGATGGGTTGAGTGCTCACAAACATGTTTAACAATACCACAATCTTTACATGTCTATCCCAAATCAGGAGCCATCAATTTAGTGCTTTTCTGTGATTGCTGTCAAACACTTTTGTTTCATTTGTTGTTGCATTAATAAATTGGGTTGTTTGTTTTCTTTTTAACATTGTGTTCATCATGCCTTGTCTTTTTATAGTTTACTTTATGGTATTGGTTTTGCTCTGACATTGCTAAAATTGTACAGACCTATAGTTGCTAGGTACCACATTATACAACATTATTGTTTTATTAATAAAATTGAGAATGGAAATGGGGAATGTACTTACATCTACTACATTTTCCCATGCTGTATTGAAATCACCTGTTGGCATAGTGTTACTATCATGATGAGCTAGTATATTTCTGTACCATTTAATCCTGGCAAGATCAGGTCCAGGAGTTGTCTCCCCTGGTAGTGGTAGACAGTCAAATCCATTGATTGGAGGAGTGACAGATGTCAAGTTTCTGATCAAACAAATCATCAATGTTACATCAAAAGTTTTGGAATCAGGTACACCTGTATCAACAAAAGACATTGAATGTCAACAGAAATTCAACATCTACTACACCTAGATGGATAAATTCTTGCCAAGCAGTGTCAATTCATTATTATGAAAAGGCTTTGGCATAATCTTTTCAAATTTAGATATGTTGTTTTCTGCGACTAAATGAAGATCAAGTTAATTTTCACGACTTAAAATTTCTTATTGTTGTGTTATATGACTTTCAGTACAACGGATACACGTTACCCTTAATTTTTGAAATATAATATACGAGGGGGGAAATCTTAGAAAAGCCACAGGTTATTTCGCATTACTTGTCAAGCCTCGAATAATCCTTTTAAAATGAAGCAACTTTGTACTGTATCTGTATTTACTAGATTAAATTTTTCTTGTGTTTAAATATAAATCAGTACATGTTTTTCAGTAAATACTTTTATCATGAGGAAATCTGTACATCATCAATTCTAGGCTCGACAAAATACATCAGATTGAATTATTTGATAAATTTGATTTGTTGTATTACCAATCTCCCTATCTTGGTTTATTTTATCTTTCATAGTGATAACACAGCATGCCCTGGTGGAGTAATAGCTCAACATATAATTACTCACAAGAGAACAGAACTAAACCAATTGACGTATGGATTGATGGAAAAAGACCAAGATGAATTCTGCAACAGTATTAAGGATCAGCATCAGTTTTCGTGTGGTAAAATATTTGTATGATAAGCTGATAAAAAAACTTTTTATACGACCGCAAAATGTTTTAATTTTTTGGTCGTATATTGCTATCACGTTGGCGTCGTCGTCGTCGTCTGCGTCGTCGTCGTCGTCGTCCAAATACTTTTAGTTTTCGCACTCTAACTTTAGTAAAAGTGAATAGAAATCAATGAAATTTTAAAACAAGGTTTATGACCACAAAAGAAAGGTTGGGATTGATTTTGGGAGTTTTGGTCCCAACATTTTAGGAATTAAGGGCCAAAAAGGGCCCAAATAAGCATTTTCTTGGGTTTCGCACTATAACTTTAGTTTAAGTGAATAGAAATCTATGAAATTTTGACACAAGGTTTATGACCACAAAAGGAATGTTGGGATTGATTTTGGGAGTTTTGGTTCCAACAGTTTAGGAATTAAGGCCAAAAAAGGCCCAAATAAGCATTATTCTTGGTTTTCGCACAATAACTTTAATATAAGTGAATAGAAATCAATGAAATTTTAACACAAGGTGTATGACCAGAAAAGGAAGGTTGGGATTGATTTTTGGAGTTGAGGTCACAACAGTTTATGAATTAGGGGCCAAAAAGGGGCCCAAATAAGCATTATTTTTGGTTTTTGCACCATAACTTTAGTATAAGTAAATAGAAATCTATGAAATTTAAACACAAGGTTCATGACCATAAAAGGAAGGTTGGGTTTGATTTTGGGAGTTTTGGTCCCAACAGTTTAGGAATAAGGGGTCCAAAGGGTCCAAAATTGAACTTTGTGTGATTTCATCAAAAATTGAATAATTGGGGTTCTTTGATATGCCGAATCTAACTATGTATGTAGATTCTTAATTTTTGGTCCCGTTTTCAAATTGGTCTACATTAAGGTCCAAAGGGTCCAAAATTAAACTTAGTTTGATTTTAACAAAAATTGAATCCTTGGGGTTCTTTGATATGCTGAATTTAAAAATGTACTTAGATTTTTAATTATTGGACTAGTTTTCAAGTTGGTCCAAATGGGGGTCCAAAATTAAACTTTGTTTGATTTCATCAAAAATTGAATAAATGGGTTCTTTGATATGCCAAATCTAACTGTTCATGTAGATTCTTAATTTTTGATCCAGTTTTCAAATTAGTCTACATTTAGGTCCAAAGGGTCCAAAATTAAACTCAGTTTGATTTTAACAAAAATTAAATTCTTGGGCTTATTTGATATGCTTTATCTAAATATGTACTTTGATTTTTGATTATGGGCCCAGTTTTCAAGTTGGTCCAAATCAGGATTCCATATTAAGTATTGTGCAATAGCAAGAAATTTTCAATTGCACAGTATTGCACAATAGCAAGAAATATCTAATTGCACAATATTGTGCAATAGCAATTAATTTTCAATTGGAGTTATCTTTCTTTGTATAGAATAGTAGTTGTTAATATATGTTGGAAAATTGCCAGACATGACTATGATGTCATTTTTATATTTTTATTTGCCAATAACTTTATGTAAATAACTTCATTTGCCAATATAAAATGTTGCTGGTGAAGCTTTTTTTCCTTATCTTATCTAAAATGTTTTTAGATAATGTATGTTGGACATTTGCCAGACATGACTATGATGTCATTTTTTATTTTTTATTTGCCAATAACTTTATGTAAATAACTTCATTGGAAATTTGCCAATATAAAATGTTGCTGATTAAGTTTTTTTCATTGTTTTATACAATAAACAATGTATATTCACTTTTACTACCAACCAATCTTTACCATTCAGTGATAACAAGCACTTTATTTTACATTTTAATATTTTATGATGTATTTAAAAGAGTAGTTATTGTTTCAAACTCCATTAGAAATTTGAATTGATATCAGTTTTGGAAAAAGGGAAACGGGGATGTGAAAAAAAGGGAGGGGGTTTAAATTTTTCTCATTTCAGATTTCATAAATAAAAAGAAAATTTCTTCAAACATTTTTTTGAGAGGATTAATATTCAACAGCATAGTGAATTGCTCAAAGGCAAAAAAAACTTTTAAGTTCATTAGACCACATTCATTCTGTGTCAGAAACCTATAATGTGTCAACTATTTAATTTTAGATTTAAAAAGTTTGAAGAAGAAATCTTTAATTGATTTGTAAAATCTTGACATTTGTTTTGTGTAAAAAAAACCATGTAATGTCAAAAACTTGATCACAATCCAAATTCAGAGCTGTATCACGCTTGAATGTTTTGTCTGCGGTCGTATAAAGCTGCGCCCTGCAGAGCACCTGGTTACAAATTATTACAGAGTTTCGTGCTGTGCTGAGAGTGATTTCATTTTATGCTTTTTAGTTAAAGTGTTATGTTTTGCCTACGAAGTTGTACATACATTATTAAACAACCTCTAGTGTAAGGATTATATACATGTCAAGTATAAAATATGAAATTATACAAGTTCTGTAGATATGGAGCGGACACAATTTGTTTCAGACGGACGGACGAATGGACGGACTGACTTGTCACTATAACGCAACCCGCCACTAGGTGGGTCCTAATAAATCCATTGTCAATATAACCTAACAGGACGGGACCACAAGTGGTGCAGAATCTTCTTACGTTTTCAACAAACCTTCTATCAACCCCATTAAAAAAATTGATTTTTATTCTGTGTTTTGCATACTGTTGTTTATTTCTTAGCTAATTAATTTGGGTGATTTTGCCATAGCATTGTCAGTTCGTCTTTGACTTATGTTGTTGGAAACTTATAAACAAAGTGTTGCCACAACATCTGTATCTAAATCAATTAAAATACCTAAAAGAAAACTACAACACTGTAGACATATAAAATACGTACCAGTTTTTGGAAACAAAAGATTCCACTGAGCCTGGTTCAAGATTCTCTTTTTAAACAAATCGTACAGTGTGTTGTAGTTTTTATTCAATGTTGATGGGAGATAGGTAGGTGGAAATTCCTTGTCAAAGAAAGTACGGACTGTTCTTGGTGACACTCCTTTCAATAACAAGGCTAATCTAATATAATTCTCTTCTTCTTCTAAAAGAGGTGCCATCATTCAAGAAATTCTTCTGATTGTCAATAGAACACTACATCATTCTTACTTTATGGTCCATGTATACTGAAAAATATATAAGTCCTTTACACATAACTAATGTATAGAATTTAAAATGAAATCATTGGATATAAATTATAGTGTCAGATGGTTAGTATCTTTTTTGTAGCAATATAGAATTCTAGATTTGGAGCAATAAAACAAACACACTACATTCCCTATAACACTTAACAGAACTTTACCATTTGCAAATTGGCAATAAACACATGATAATGTTGATAGCATAGCGATACATACATAACATAACTAATCTTCATGATCAATATATTAAAGGAGCAGAACCAAATGTAAACTCAATCTGAAACACACTATAATAGACTCACATACTAAAATTCAGCTCAATATAAGTAGCCGTTTATAAAAAGTCTGTCTGACTGTTATTATCGCATTAAAATTTTCAACGTCCAAAGCCTGTATAAGTAATGTCCGCAAAAAATCGGTCGAGCACAACTGAGCATAAACTCGATCTGAAACTCATATAAACTCACATACATGTACTAAAACACCTCAATTACGCGAAGGCGTTTAGAAAAAAGTCCACATTACTATTTGTTGTGGAATGATGAATTGACGGAATGACAAAAAAAATATATAAATATCCTAATTATTCAGGTAAGTACATCTTTTGTAACATACTTTCAACATTTATTTCTATATACAAAGGCAATAATTCCAATAAGGGGTCGTCAGACGATTGCAACTATTCGACTTTTTGTAGATCTTGCCTTGGTGATATTTATTTTTTTACTCTACTATCTATCTTTTATACTTTTTCAGATATCATACCCAACTATATCAGTCCCTTCAGGACCGATAACTCTGTCGATATTTATTGTCGGTTATACAATGTTGCTGAAATCAGAGCAATTGTATTATATGTCTCTGTTGAAATGTATACAATAACAATCTTTTTAAACTTTATATAGATTTATTGAATGCCTGGAATTTTGCTTAAAATATTGAATTACAAAAATGAATAATAAAATCATATTCAAAGAAATCTCGTTTAATTTTCTCCGAAATATTACAAATCCATTTGAATTAAAATTGGAATAAAAATATTTCTTTAAAATAGTTATAGAAACATAAATATTAATTTGAATATCTTTAAAAGCAAAAATTATTATTTTTAAGATTTTTTTTTATAATATTCATATATTCTTTTAGATTTTTATGATCATACTTCTTCTGGTTTGACAGGGGGAAGAGAAGATATTTATTTGTACAGTTATGAAAACTTTTGTATATCACAAAATTTAAACTCTGGTGATACATAAAATTCAGAATGGAATGGGGAATGTGCCAAAGAGACAACAACCCGACCATAGAAAAAAACAACAGCAGAAGGTCACCAACAGGTCTTCAATGTAGCGAGAAATTCCCGCACCCGGAGGCGTCCTTCAGCTGGCCCCTTAACAAATATATACTAGTTCAGTGATAATGAACGCCATACTAATTTCCAAATTGTACACAAGAAACTAAAATTAAAATAATACAAGACTAACAAAGGCCAGAGGCTTCTGACTTGGGACAGGCGCAAAAATGCGGCGGGGTTAAACATGTTTGTGAGATCTCAACCCTACTCCTATACCTCTAGCCAATGTAGAAAAGTAAACACATAACAATAAGCACATTAAAATTCAGTTCAAGAGAAGTCCGAGTCTGATGTCAGAAGATGTAACCAAAGAAAATAAACAAAATGACACTAATACATAAATAACAACAGACTACTAGCAGTTAACTGACATGCCAGCTCCAGACTTCAATTAAACTGATTGAAAGATTATGATTTCATCATATGAATATCAGGCACAATCCTTCCCGTTAGGGGTTTAGTATCATACCATCATAACATATATGAGAAGAACATAACCCGTGTCATGCCAACAACTGGTTTTTGAATAAATGTGTTTAGTTCCGATGCAAAGACCCTATAAGTGAATCAATATTAACGCCAAAATATGCAATCTTTAATGACCTGACAACAGTATCGTAACTGTATCCCTTGTTAATAAGTGTATTCAAAGGTTTTGTTAGTTTTTGAGGTGAATACTGACACCTTTGTGCTTTATAAAGAATATTTCCATAAAAAATTGGATGTGAAATACCCGAACGTATAAGAAGTCTGCATGTTGAGCTATATTTACGAATGATGTCCTTATACCGATGATAAAATTTAGTAAATGTTTTGACTAGTTTGTGATATCGAAAACCCTGGTGTAATAATTTTTCAGTAATACATACATTTCTCTCGTTAAAATCTAAAACATTGTTACATACACGAGCGAATCGTACAAGTTTAGATATATAAACACCGTAAGATGGTGACAAGGAAACGTCACCATCTAAAAATGGATAATTAACGATAGGAAATGAAAAATCATCTCTTTTATCATAAATTTTAGTATTCAGCTTTCCGTTAGTGATATAGATATCAAGATCGAGGAAAGGGCAGTGGTCATTGTTAGTATTAGCTTTATTTAAAGTAAGTTCAACAGGATAAATTTCTTTGATATACATACTGAAGTCGTCATTATTGAGAGCCAAAATATCATCCAAATATCTAAAAGTATTATTAAATTTGTTTATCAGATGTTGTTTCGGTGGGTCTTTGCTTATTTTTGTCATAAATTGTAACTCATAGCAATACAAAAACAGGTCCACAATAAGTGGTGCACAGTTAGTCCCCATTGGAATTGATACATGTATTCACAGGATGTTTAATGTCACCTGGTTGCTTTTGGTTTGCACGTCTACCTGACAATATATTGTTATGTAACATTACATCCCAAGCCAGAGCTCACCTGCACGATTGCAACTATTCGACTTTTTGTAGATCTTGTCTTGGTGATATGTTTTTTTACTCTACTATCTATCTTTTATACCTTTTCAGATATTAGAGAAACTCGAAAAACAATTGGTAGTTATCGTCCTTCAAATGGTTATAACTCCAATAAGATGTCATCACCCGATTTCAAAAATGTCAACTTATTTGTGGAACTTATCTTGTTGACCATTTGTGCTATTTAAAGTTTCTTCATATCTATAATAATTTTCATTATAATAGGCAAATATTTTAAAAGTTAGTAAATTTGTCATAAAAGGGCAATAACTTCTATCAAAAAATTTGTCTTCCAGTTTGGAAGTAAATGAAAAACTACGGAAGATCTTATGTTTCCAAACATATCTGCCCTCTTCAGATTTTCTTTATTAATAATGGTTTCAAGTTAATGGACAAAACCTATATTTAAACTCTACATTCTATTTTTAGCCGTGTTGACCATTTTGGTTGTCAGGCGGGGTCATCGGCAACAATTTCAAACTAAATAACACAATGATTGTGATTAGTTTCTTTACATTTGGATTAGATGGATAGATGGATAGGTGGGTTGTTGTTCAACATCCAGCGTCAAATTGATATGCATATTAAGGACGAGAACATGTTAATGTTTTATGAATATTTACCCTGCTTTGTACTTGACCGACAATCTGAGTCGGTTATTTTACGTGCTAGCTCACAAGACTTTGACCTTCCCAGTTGGAGTTAGGGTTGTAGGTGGATTTTGAAAATGTATATCCTGGCCTCCTATTAAGGGCATACGATACAGTTTTGATCCCGTATTTACAGTTTGATGAAAATTTCTATGTAGACTAATTTTTGCCAGATTAAATCAAATATGTAATAAAAAATATACCTTCATGCGCTACTTTTTGAGTTAAATGAGGTCGAAAGTTTTGCTCAAATTTCGGATTTGTGTCCGCATTTTCCCTTTCGAAAGAAAGCGATAACTTTTTTGTTTTAAAAGATAAACACAAATTGTTTTTTGTTAAATAATTTGTATTTTCTGTATTGTATACGTATCCTAAAAACTTATGCATTTTTTATTCAAAAATAACTCATATTCATCAAATGGTCATGACTTGAGAAAAAAACGTAATTTTTTGCTGTATATTTATCAACATTAAAAAAATTGCACTATTTACAGTTTTATAAAATTTGGTTCACTTTAACCTCCCTGCAAAATTAAATAAAATGTCGTTTTAAAAAATAGGGGTCCATGCACTCGTTTTCAAATTAAATCACTTTGAATGATAAAAATCAGTCGAAAAATGCATCTTTTCCCGGTATGTCACAGTTTGACGTCGCGAAAATAACATTTTACGTTAGCAACGTCATTACCTCCTCTGTAACTGTATCGTATGCCCTTGAAGGAGCTGAAAATACATAACCTTTGCCTTCATAACTATGCTCTCTTTGTCTCGTAGTGACAGATTGTTCAACTTGGGAAGCAAACTATAACAACGCACTCTATATAAAAGTGACAGATTGTCCCATTCGAGGGATAGACTGCAACATCCCTCACTGTCTGGTAGTGACTGATTGTCTCGGCGGAGAACAAACTGTCCAAGCGCACTTTGTCTTGCAGTTACACACATCCCTATCCGGATGACAGGCTATAAGGGTGCATAATATTTGGAAATGTAAAAATTTTCATTATTGCTTTATACATGTTATAGCGACACATAATCAGGTTAATATCTTTTAGTTCGTTTCAGAGATTTTTGGAAACAATGTATTTTTATGGACAGCTTGCATCATAGTATCTACTTGAATGATCGTTTAAGTTATAAACGCCTTACTCAAGGGTTACACGTTACATTACAATATTTTACATCGGGTGAGGATACTATTTCTAAGAGAGATGTCAATCAATACCCTGCAGTACCGTTACCATGGTTTCATTATAGATTTACTAACATATTTTGACATCTATGTAAGTAACGTATACATGTCATGTTACACTTCAAGTATTAGATACTTCAGTGTCACAATACGCTTGTTATCGTGTATATTTAATTTTAGTACCGTTGAACGAAAAATAAAGTTGATTTAAATTAACAAAGAATGAGTTCAATTGTATCCACAAATCTTATCATATAAACTATTTAATGAAGTTACTTAGTTACTGGAGTGGAGCTTATCTCTTACAAATCATCTTATTGTTTGTTTCAGAGGCAATTAATCCATAATATCATGAATAGTATTCCAATTTTCTGAAGATTTCATAGGATATATAACATGCATAAATCAACCAGTTGCAATATATATCCATGTCAGTTTTGATACAATTACTTTAGAATTTAGAATTTTAGCAAACAACTTCATTTTTACACATATGTTTATTTTTTTGTGCAACATCGGTCATCATGGTCATGTTTGATAATATATCAAATCCCTGTTTATAAACTTTTAAGCAAGATCGATTCCCTTACGACCATTCGTGTAAAGTTTTGTAACATTTGGCCTTGTAGTTTCAGATGAGAACATTTTCAAAAACATTTTTGACACCACGAAGACAAACGACTGATGCCAAGGGATTGCAAAAAGCTTACATCACTTTTTAGTCGAGGTGAGCTAAACGTTAATCACATCTGTCACAAACAATCTCAAGTCTCAAAACGCTATAGTTTTACCAAAGAAAAAAGATGTTTAATTGACGTCATAATTCACTGAAACTTAATGTTGGTATGTATATAACCGATAGGAACGATAATCACATGCGTTTCTGCAATTCACTTACAACAGTTAAATCTATGAGATATCCTCAAGTGATATTGTTATTCAACACTTTTGTCTTTACCGTATACATATTTCCCTCTACTTTAATATAAATAGTCATTCTGCAGATGTTTAACAATTGATCTGTTGTTAAATGTGTGCTTGTCGTAGTTTTATGGACGTCAAGTTGGTTACTTATTCCCTATTCCCTATTCGTTACTTATTCCCTATTCCCTATTCGTTACCTATTCCCTATTCCCTATTCGTTACCTATTCCCTATTCCCTATTCGTTACCTATTCCCTATTCCCTATTCGTTACCTATTCGTTACCTATTCCCTATTCCCTATTCGTTACCTGTTCGTTACCTATTCCCTATTCCCTATTCGTTACCTATTCGTTACTTATTCCCTATTCCCTATTCGTTACCTATTCGTTACTTATTTCACTATTCCCTATTCGTTACCTATTCGCTACTTATTCCTTATTCCCTATTCGTTACTTATTCCTTATTCCTTATTCTTGACCTATTCGTTACTTATTCCTTATTACCTATTCGTTACTTATTATTTATTCCTTATTCGTTACTTATTCGATTTTTGATATCCTTCCTCCTTTTTAATTGTTTATATTCTTATCTCTGGTTATAGTTCTAAATTTGTTGAGGTAAAATGAATTTTTGATGACCTATTTATATGTATTTGTGCTCAACCGATCCTGTTGCTCTATGTTAGATACTTATTTGTTTCTTATTTGATTTTTATATGTTCTACTTTTTAAATGTTTTATATTCGTATGTTTAAAGATCTGGTTCTTGGTTCGAAGAGGTGAAATCACCTTTTAGCGCTTGTATAAAAATGAAGATGTGGTATGATCGCCAATGAGAAAACTCACCACAATAGACCAAAATGACACAGACATTAACAACTATAGTTCACGATACGGCCTTCAACAATAAGCAAAGTCAATACCGCATGGTCAGCTATAAAACATGTTAGCGGAGCTTGACTAATACCTTGTTTATAACATGCGTATTATACGTTGCACCTTTTAGAAAATGATTTTCAATTGTGTTCTTGTTTCTGGCGGTAACTATGTGTTATGGGGCTTATAAAACGTGTGTTATACGTTCAAATCTTAAAAAAGAAATATTTTCGTGTCTCTGGTGGTTACTGCCAGTTCTAAGAGGTGAAATAACCCTAATAGAACATATGTACCCGTTTCAGCGCTCGACTGATACCCTGTTACTTATTCGTTCCTTATTCGCTTTTAATACGCGTGGTATACGTTGCACCTTGGAATAAATCGATTATCGATTGCTTTCATGTCTCTGGCGGTAGTTATGTGTTCTCTGAGGTGAAAAAAAACCATTAGCGCATATGTACCCGTTTCAGCGCTACACTGATACCCTGTTACTTATTCGTTCCTTATTCGCTTATAAAACGTGTGTTATGCGTTGCACCTTGAAATAAATCGATTTTTTAATTGTGTTCATGTCTCTGGTGGTAACAATGTGTTCTTAGAGATGAAATAACCCTTTTAGTGCGTATTTACCCGTTCGAGCGCTCGGTTAGTACCCTGTTACTTATTCGCTACTTATTCGCTTATTATACATGTATTATACGTTGCACTTTAGAAAAAGATTTTCAATTGTGTTCATATCTCTGGTGGTAACAATGTGTTCTAAGAGACGAAATAACCCTATCAGCGCGTATGCACCTGTTCCAGCGCTCGGTTAATATCCTATTACTTAATCGTTCCTTATTCGCTTATAATACGTTTGTTATACGTTACACCTTGAAATAAATCGTTTTTCAATTGTGTTCATGTCTCTGGTGGTAACAATGTGTTCTTAGACATAAAATGACCTTACTTATTCGTCACTTATTCGCTTTTAGTACGTGTGTTATACGTTGCATCTTTTAGAAAAGGTTTTTCAATTGTGTTTATGTCTCTGGTGGTAATTATGTGTTTTTTGTGTTGAAATAACCCTATTAGCGCGTATGTACCCGTTCCAGCGGTGCGGATAATACCATGTTACTTATTCGATACTTATTCGCTATTAATACGCGGGATAAACGTTGATCCTTGAAATAAACACTTTTTACAATTGCGTTCATGTCTCTAGTGGTAACAATGTGCTCTTAGAGATAAAAAAAAACACATTTTAGCGCGTATGTATCCGTTCCAGCGCTCGGTAAATACTCTGTTACTTATTCGTTACTTATTCGCTGATAATACGTTTGTTATACGTAGCACCTTTTAGAAAAGGATTTTCAATTGTGTTCATGTCTTTAGTGGTAACAATGTGTTCTTAGAGATGAAATAACCATATAAGCTCATCTGTTCCCGTTCCAGCGCTCGGTTAATACCCTGTTACTTATTCGTTCCTTATTCGCTTTAAATACGTTTATTATACGTTGCATCTTGAAATAAGTTGTTTTTCAATAGTGTTCATGTCTCTAGTGGTAACAATGTGTTCTTAGAGATGAAATAACCCTGTTAGCGCGTATGTACCCGTTCCAGCGCCTGGAAAATACCCTGTTACTTATTCGCTGCTTATTCGCTTATAATACGTTTGTTATACATAGCACTTTTTAGAAAATGAATTTCAAGTGTGTTCATATCTCTGGTGGTAATTATGTGTTCTTAGAGATGAAATAACCCTATTAACGCGTATATACCCCTTCCAGCGCTCGGATAATACCCTGTTACTTATTCATTACTTATTCGCTTTTAATACGCGGGATAAACGTTGCACCTTGAAATATATCGTTTTTCAATTGTGTGCATGTCTCTAGTGGTAACAATGTGGTCTTAGAGATGAAATAACCCTTTTAGCGCGTATGGATCTGTTCGAGCGCTCGGTAAATACCCTGTTACTTATTCGCTTATAATACGTTTGTTATACGTTGCACCTTTTAGAAAATGATTTTCAATTGTGTTCATGTCTCTGGTGGTAATTATGTGTTCTTATAGATGAAATAATCCTATTAGCATGTTATACCCGTTTCAGCGCCTGACTGATACCCTATTACTTATTCGTTCCTTATTCTCTAATAATACGTGTGTTATACTCCGTACTTTTTAAAAGAAACATTTTCGTGTCTTTCGCCTTGAAATAAACCAATTTTCAATTGCATTAATGTCTCTGGTGGTAACTATATGTTCTTAAAGGTGAAATGACCCTATTAGCGCGTATGTACCCGTCCCAGCACTCGGATAATACCCTATTACTTATTCGTTCCTTATTCCCTATTTATACGCGTTTTTATATGTGTTCTTAGAGATGACCTTACCCGTTTAGCGCATATTTACTTGTTCCAGCACGTATTATCCGAGTTCTGGAACGGGAACATGCGCTCTAATAGGATTATTTTATTTCTAAGAACACATTGATACCACCAGAGACATGAACACAATTGAAAAACGATTTATTTCAAGGTGCAACGTATACCCCGCGTATTAAAAGCGAATAAGTAACAAATAAGTAACAGGGTATTTACCGAGCGCTGGAATGGATACATATGCGATAATCTGGTTATTTCATCCCTAAGAACACACTGTTACCACTAGAGACATGAATACAATTGAAAAACCTTTTCTAAAAGGTGCAACGTATAACAAACGTATTAAAAGCGAATAAGTAACGAATAAGTAACAGGATATTAACCGAGTGCTGGAACGGATACATACACGCTAATAGGGTCATTTTATGTCTAAGAACATATTGTTACCACCAGAGACATGAATACAATTGAAAATCCTTTTCTAAAAGGTACAACGTATAACATTAAGTATTATAAGCGAATAAGTAACGAATAAGTAACAGGGTGTTTACCGAGCGTTGGAACGGATTCATACGCGCGAACAGGGTTTTATCATCTGTAAGAGCAC
Source organism: Mytilus galloprovincialis (assembly GCA_037788925.1). Taxonomy (NCBI): domain Eukaryota; kingdom Metazoa; phylum Mollusca; class Bivalvia; order Mytilida; family Mytilidae; genus Mytilus; species Mytilus galloprovincialis. The sequence continues at coordinate 1,221,165 of JAWDJN010000031.1, forward strand.
ATTGTTACCAATAGAGACATGAACACAATTGAAAAATGATTTATTTCAAGGTGCAACGTATACCACGCGTATTAAAAGCGAATAAGTAACAAATAAGTAACAGGGTATTATCCGAGCGCTGGAACGGGTACATACGCGCTGATAGGGTTATTTCAACTCTAAGAACACATTATTACCACCAGAGACATGAACACAATTGAAAATTCTTTTGTAAAGGTGCAACGTATAAGAACCGTATTATAAGCGAATAAGAAACGAATGAGTAACAGGGTATTAACCGAGCGCTGGAACGGATACATACACTCTAATAGGGTTATTTCATCTCTAAGAACACATGGTTACCACCAGAGACATGAACACAATTCAAATCATTTTATTTCAAGGTGCAACGTAAACCCTGCGTATTAAAAGCGAATAAGTAACGAATAAGTAACAGGGTAATAGCCGAGCGCTGGAACCGGTACATATGCGCTAATATGGTTATTTCACCTCAGAGAACACATAATTACTGCCAAAGACATGAAAGCAATCAATAATCGATTTATTTCAAGGTGAAACGTATACCACGCGTATTAAAAGCGAATAAGTAACAGGGTATCAGTCGAGCGCTCAAACGGGTACATATGTTCTATTAGGGGTATTTCACCTCTAAGAACCGACAGTTACCACCAGAGACACAAAAATATTTCTTTTTTTAAGTGCAACGCATAACACACGTTTTATAAGCGAATAAGGAATGAGTAAGTAACAGGGTATCAGTGTAGCTCTGAAACGGTACACATGCGCTAATATGGTTTTTTCACCTCAGAGAACACATAATTACCACCAGAGACATGAAAGCAATCGATAATTAATTTATTTCAAGCTGCAACGTATACCACGCGTATTAAAAGCAAATAAGGAACGAATAATAGGGTATCAGTCGAGAGCGCTGAAACGGATACATATGTTCGATTAGGGTTATTTCACCTCTAAGAACCGACAGTAACCACCGGAGACACAAAAATATTTCTTTTTTTAAAGTGCAACGCATAACACACGTTTTATAAGCGAATAAGGAACGAATAAGTAACAGGGTATCAGTGTAGCGCTGAAACGGGTACAGATGCGCTAATAGGGTTTTTCACCTCAGAGAACACATAATTACCGCCAGAGACATGTAAGCAATCGATAATCGATTTATTTCAAGGTGTAACGTATACCACGCGTATTAAAAACGAACAAGGAACGAATAAGTAACAGGGTATCAGTCGAGCGCTGAAGCGGGTACATATGTTCGATTAGGATTATTTCTCCTCTCAGAACCGACAGATATCACCAGAGACACAAAAATATTTCTTTTTTAAAGTGCAACACATAACACACGTTTTATAAGCGAATAAGGAACGAATAAGTAACAGGGTATCAGTGTAGCGCTGAAACGGGTACATATGCGCTAATAGGGTTTTTTCATCTCTAAGAACACATGGTTACCACCAGAGACATGAACACAATTTAAATCATTTTATTTCAAGGTGCAACGTAAACCCTGCGTATTAAAAGCGAATACGTAACGAATAAGTAACAGGGTAATAGCCGAGCGCTGGAACGGGTACATATGCGCTAATATGGTTATTTCACCTCAGAGAACACATAATTGCCGCCAGAGACATGAAAGCAATCAATAATCGATTTATTTCAAGGTCAAACGTATACCACGCGTATTAAAAGCGAATAAGTAACAGGGTATCAGTCGAGCGCTGAAACGGTTACATATGTTTTATTAGGGGTATTTCACCTCTAAGAACCGACAGTTACCACCAGGGACACCAAACTATTTCTTTTGTTAAGTGCAACGAATAACACACATTTTATAAGCGAATAAGTAACGAATAAGTAACAGGGTATCAGTGTAGCGCCCAAACGTGTACATATGCGCTAATAGGGGTTTTTCACCTCAGAGAACACATAATTACCGCCAGAGACATGAAAGCAATCGATAATCGATTTACTTCAAGGTGCAACGTATACCACGCGTATTAAAAGCGAATAAGGAACGAATAAGTAACACGGTATCAGTCGAGCGCTGAAACGGATACATACACGCTAACAGGGTTATTTCACCTCTAAGAACCGACAGTTACCACCAGAAACACAAAAATATTCCTTTTTTAAGTGCAACGCATAACACATGTTTTATAAGCGAATTTTCGTGTCTCTGGTGGTTACTGCCAGTTCTAAGAGGTGAAATAACCCTAATAGAACATATGTACCCGTTTCAGCGCTCGACTGATACCCTGTTACTTATTCGTTCCTTATTCGCTTTTAATACGCGTGGTATACGTTGCACCTTGGAATAAATCGATTATCGATTGCTTTCATGTCTCTGGCGGTAGTTATGTGTTCTCTGAGGTGAAAAAAAACCATTAGCGCATATGTACCCGTTTCAGCGCTACACTGATACCCTGTTACTTATTCGTTCCTTATTCGCTTATAAAACGTGTGTTATGCGTTGCACCTTGAAATAAATCGATTTTTTAATTGTGTTCATGTCTCTGGTGGTAACAATGTGTTCTTAGAGATGAAATAACCCTTTTAGTGCGTATTTACCCGTTCGAGCGCTCGGTTAGTACCCTGTTACTTATTCGCTACTTATTCGCTTATTATACATGTATTATACGTTGCACTTTAGAAAAAGATTTTCAATTGTGTTCATATCTCTGGTGGTAACAATGTGTTCTAAGAGACGAAATAACCCTATCAGCGCGTATGCACCTGTTCCAGCGCTCGGTTAATATCCTATTACTTAATCGTTCCTTATTCGCTTATAATACGTTTGTTATACGTTACACCTTGAAATAAATCGTTTTTCAATTGTGTTCATGTCTCTGGTGGTAACAATGTGTTCTTAGACATAAAATGACCTTACTTATTCGTCACTTATTCGCTTTTAGTACGTGTGTTATACGTTGCATCTTTTAGAAAAGGTTTTTCAATTGTGTTTATGTCTCTGGTGGTAATTATGTGTTTTTTGTGTTGAAATAACCCTATTAGCGCGTATGTACCCGTTCCAGCGGTGCGGATAATACCATGTTACTTATTCGATACTTATTCGCTATTAATACGCGGGATAAACGTTGATCCTTGAAATAAACACTTTTTACAATTGCGTTCATGTCTCTAGTGGTAACAATGTGCTCTTAGAGATAAAAAAAAAAACACATTTTAGCGCGTATGTATCCGTTCCAGCGCTCGGTAAATACTCTGTTACTTATTCGTTACTTATTCGCTGATAATACGTTTGTTATACGTAGCACCTTTTAGAAAAGGATTTTCAATTGTGTTCATGTCTTTAGTGGTAACAATGTGTTCTTAGAGATGAAATAACCATATAAGCTCATCTGTTCCCGTTCCAGCGCTCGGTTAATACCCTGTTACTTATTCGTTCCTTATTCGCTTTAAATACGTTTATTATACGTTGCATCTTGAAATAAGTTGTTTTTCAATAGTGTTCATGTCTCTAGTGGTAACAATGTGTTCTTAGAGATGAAATAACCCTGTTAGCGCGTATGTACCCGTTCCAGCGCCTGGAAAATACCCTGTTACTTATTCGCTGCTTATTCGCTTATAATACGTTTGTTATACATAGCACTTTTTAGAAAATGAATTTCAAGTGTGTTCATATCTCTGGTGGTAATTATGTGTTCTTAGAGATGAAATAACCCTATTAACGCGTATATACCCCTTCCAGCGCTCGGATAATACCCTGTTACTTATTCATTACTTATTCGCTTTTAATACGCGGGATAAACGTTGCACCTTGAAATATATCGTTTTTCAATTGTGTGCATGTCTCTAGTGGTAACAATGTGGTCTTAGAGATGAAATAACCCTTTTAGCGCGTATGGATCTGTTCGAGCGCTCGGTAAATACCCTGTTACTTATTCGCTTATAATACGTTTGTTATACGTTGCACCTTTTAGAAAATGATTTTCAATTGTGTTCATGTCTCTGGTGGTAATTATGTGTTCTTATAGATGAAATAATCCTATTAGCATGTTATACCCGTTTCAGCGCCTGACTGATACCCTATTACTTATTCGTTCCTTATTCTCTAATAATACGTGTGTTATACTCCGTACTTTTTAAAAGAAACATTTTCGTGTCTTTCGCCTTGAAATAAACCAATTTTCAATTGCATTAATGTCTCTGGTGGTAACTATATGTTCTTAAAGGTGAAATGACCCTATTAGCGCGTATGTACCCGTCCCAGCACTCGGATAATACCCTATTACTTATTCGTTCCTTATTCCCTATTTATACGCGTTTTTATATGTGTTCTTAGAGATGACCTTACCCGTTTAGCGCATATTTACTTGTTCCAGCACGTATTATCCGAGTTCTGGAACGGGAACATGCGCTCTAATAGGATTATTTTATTTCTAAGAACACATTGATACCACCAGAGACATGAACACAATTGAAAAACGATTTATTTCAAGGTGCAACGTATACCCCGCGTATTAAAAGCGAATAAGTAACAAATAAGTAACAGGGTATTTACCGAGCGCTGGAATGGATACATATGCGATAATCTGGTTATTTCATCCCTAAGAACACACTGTTACCACTAGAGACATGAATACAATTGAAAAACCTTTTCTAAAAGGTGCAACGTATAACAAACGTATTAAAAGCGAATAAGTAACGAATAAGTAACAGGATATTAACCGAGTGCTGGAACGGATACATACACGCTAATAGGGTCATTTTATGTCTAAGAACATATTGTTACCACCAGAGACATGAATACAATTGAAAATCCTTTTCTAAAAGGTACAACGTATAACATTAAGTATTATAAGCGAATAAGTAACGAATAAGTAACAGGGTGTTTACCGAGCGTTGGAACGGATTCATACGCGCGAACAGGGTTTTATCATCTGTAAGAGCACATTGTTACCAATAGAGACATGAACACAATTGAAAAATGATTTATTTCAAGGTGCAACGTATACCACGCGTATTAAAAGCGAATAAGTAACAAATAAGTAACAGGGTATTATCCGAGCGCTGGAACGGGTACATACGCGCTGATAGGGTTATTTCAACTCTAAGAACACATTATTACCACCAGAGACATGAACACAATTGAAAATTCTTTTGTAAAGGTGCAACGTATAAGAACCGTATTATAAGCGAATAAGAAACGAATGAGTAACAGGGTATTAACCGAGCGCTGGAACGGATACATACACTCTAATAGGGTTATTTCATCTCTAAGAACACATGGTTACCACCAGAGACATGAACACAATTCAAATCATTTTATTTCAAGGTGCAACGTAAACCCTGCGTATTAAAAGCGAATAAGTAACGAATAAGTAACAGGGTAATAGCCGAGCGCTGGAACGGGTACATATGCGCTAATATGGTTATTTCACCTCAGAGAACACATAATTACTGCCAAAGACATGAAAGCAATCAATAATCGATTTATTTCAAGGTGAAACGTATACCACGCGTATTAAAAGCGAATAAGTAACAGGGTATCAGTCGAGCGCTCAAACGGGTACATATGTTCTATTAGGGGTATTTCACCTCTAAGAACCGACAGTTACCACCAGAGACACAAAAATATTTCTTTTTTTAAGTGCAACGCATAACACACGTTTTATAAGCGAATAAGGAATGAGTAAGTAACAGGGTATCAGTGTAGCTCTGAAACGGTACACATGCGCTAATATGGTTTTTTCACCTCAGAGAACACATAATTACCACCAGAGACATGAAAGCAATCGATAATTAATTTATTTCAAGCTGCAACGTATACCACGCGTATTAAAAGCAAATAAGGAACGAATAATAGGGTATCAGTCGAGAGCGCTGAAACGGATACATATGTTCGATTAGGGTTATTTCACCTCTAAGAACCGACAGTAACCACCGGAGACACAAAAATATTTCTTTTTTTAAAGTGCAACGCATAACACACGTTTTATAAGCGAATAAGGAACGAATAAGTAACAGGGTATCAGTGTAGCGCTGAAACGGGTACAGATGCGCTAATAGGGTTTTTCACCTCAGAGAACACATAATTACCGCCAGAGACATGTAAGCAATCGATAATCGATTTATTTCAAGGTGTAACGTATACCACCCGTATTAAAAACGAACAAGGAACGAATAAGTAACAGGGTATCAGTCGAGCGCTGAAGCGGGTACATATGTTCGATTAGGATTATTTCTCCTCTCAGAACCGACAGATATCACCAGAGACACAAAAATATTTCTTTTTTAAAGTGCAACACATAACACACGTTTTATAAGCAAATAAGGAACGAATAAGTAACAGGGTATCAGTGTAGCGCTGAAACGGGTACATATGCGCTAATAGGGTTTTTTCATCTCTAAGAACACATGGTTACCACCAGAGACATGAACACAATTTAAATCATTTTATTTCAAGGTGCAACGTAAACCCTGCGTATTAAAAGCGAATACGTAACGAATAAGTAACAGGGTAATAGCCGAGCGCTGGAACGGGTACATATGCGCTAATATGGTTATTTCACCTCAGAGAACACATAATTGCCGCCAGAGACATGAAAGCAATCAATAATCGATTTATTTCAAGGTCAAACGTATACCACGCGTATTAAAAGCGAATAAGTAACAGGGTATCAGTCGAGCGCTGAAACGGTTACATATGTTTTATTAGGGGTATTTCACCTCTAAGAACCGACAGTTACCACCAGGGACACCAAACTATTTCTTTTGTTAAGTGCAACGAATAACACACATTTTATAAGCGAATAAGTAACGAATAAGTAACAGGGTATCAGTGTAGCGCCCAAACGTGTACATATGCGCTAATAGGGGTTTTTCACCTCAGAGAACACATAATTACCGCCAGAGACATGAAAGCAATCGATAATCGATTTACTTCAAGGTGCAACGTATACCACGCGTATTAAAAGCGAATAAGGAACGAATAAGTAACACGGTATCAGTCGAGCGCTGAAACGGATACATACACGCTAACAGGGTTATTTCACCTCTAAGAACCGACAGTTACCACCAGAAACACAAAAATATTCCTTTTTTAAGTGCAACGCATAACACATGTTTTATAAGCGAATAAGGAACGAATAAGTAACAGGGTATCAGTGTAGCGCTGAAACGGGTATACATGCGTTAATATGATTTTTTCACCTCAGAGAACACAGAATTATCACCAGAGACATGAAACCAATCGATAATCAATTTATTTCAAGCTGCAATGTATACCACGCGTATTAAAAGCGAATAAGGAACGAATAAGTAACAGGGTATCAGTCGAGCGCTAAAACGGGTACATATGTTCGACTAGGGTTATTTCACGTCTAAGAACCGACATTTACCACCAGAGACACAAACATATTTCTTTTTTAAAGTGCAACGCGTAACACACATTTTATAAGCGAATAAGGAACGAATAATCAACAGAGTATCAATGTACCGCTGAAATGGGTATATATGCGCTAATAGGTTATTTTCACCTTAGCGAACACATTATTACAGCCAGAGACATGAAAGTAATCGATAATCGATTTATTTCAAGGTGCAACGTATACCATGCTTTTTAAAAGCGAATAAAGAACGAATAAGTAACAGGGTATCAGTCGAGCGCTGGAACGGATATATTCACGCTAATAGGATTAGTTCATCTCCAAGAACACATGGTTACCACCTGAGACATGAACACAATTCAAATCATTTTATTTCAAGGTGCAACGTAAACCCTGCGTATGAAAAGCGAATAAGTAACGAATAAGTAACAGGGTAAAATCCGAGCGCTGGAACGGGTACATATGCGCTAATATGGTTATTTCACCTCAGAGAACACATAATTGCCGCCAGAGACATGAAAGCAATCAATAATCGATTTATTTCAAGGTGAAACGTATACCACGCGTATTAAAAGCGAATAAGTAACAGGGTATCAGTCGAGCGCTGAAACGGGTACATATGTTCTATTAGGGGTATTTCACCTCAAAGAACCGACAGTTACCACCAGAGACACAAAAATATTTCTTTTTTTAAGTGCAACGAATAACACACATTTTATAAGCGAATAAGTAACGAATAAGTAACAGGGTATCAGTGTAGCGCTCAAACGTGTACATATGCGCTAATAGGGGTTTTTCACCTCAGAGAACACATAATTACCGCCAGAGACATGAAAGCAATCGATAATCGATTTACTTCAAGGTGCAACGTATACCACGCGTATTAAAAGCGAATAAGGAACGAGTAAGTTACAGGAAATCAGTCGAGCGCTGAACCGGGTACATATGTTCTATTAGAGGTATTTCACCTCTAAAAACCGACAGTTACCACAAGAAACACAAAAATATTTCTTTTTTAAAGTGCAACGCATAACACACGTTTTATAAGCGAATAAGGAACGAATAAGTAACAGGGTATCAGTGTAGCGCTGAAATGGGCACACATGCGCTAATATGATTTTTTCACCTCAGAGAACACATAATTATCACCAGAGACATGAAAGCAATCGATAATCAATTTATTTCAAGCTGCAACGTATACCACGCGTATTAAAAGCAAATAAGGAACGAATAAGTAACAGGGTATCAGTCGAGCGCTGAAACGGGTACATATGTTCGACTAGGGTTATTTCACGTCTAAGAACCGACATTTACCACCAGAGACACAAACATATTTCTTTTTTAAAGTGCAACGCGTAACACACATTTTATAAGCGAATAAGGAACGAATAAGTAACAGGGTATCAGTGTAGCGCTGAAACGGGTATATATGCGTTAATAGTTTTTTTTCACCTTAGAGAACACATAATTACCGCCAGAGACATGAAAGCAATCGATAATCGATTTATTTGAAGGTACAACGGATACCATGCTTATTAAAAGCGAATAAGGAACTAATAAGGAACGAATAAGTAACAGGGTATCAGTCAAGCGCTGAAGCGGGTACATATGTTCGATTAGAGTTATTTCACCTCTAAGAACAGACAGATATCACAAAAGACACACAAATATTTCTTTTTTTAAGTGCAACACATAACACACGTTTTATAAGCGAATAAAATATAAGGAACGAATGAGTAACAAGGTATCAGTGTAGCGCTGAAACGGATACATATGCGCTAATAGGTTTTTTTCACCTCAGAGAACACATAATTACCGCCAGAGACATGTAAGCAATCGATAATCGATTTATTTCAAGGTGCAACATTTTCCACGCGTATTAAAAGCGAATAAGGAACGAATAAGTAACAGGGTATCAGTCGAGCGCTGGAACGGGTACATATGTTCGATTAGGGTTATTTCACCTCTAAGAACCGGCAGTAACCACCAGAGACACGAACATATTTCTTTTCAAAATTGGAACGTATAACACACGTTTTATAAGCGAATAAGGAACGAATAAGTAACAGAGAACAGTGTAGCGCTGTAACGGGTACATAGGCGCTAATAGGGTTTTTCCCCCTCTTAGAACACATAGGTACCACTAGAGACAAGAAAACCATTGAAAATCATTTTCTAAAAGGTGTAACGTATAACAAACGTATGAGACGCGAATAAGAAACGAATAAGTAACAGGGTAACAGTCAAGCGCTAAAACAACAACATACGCGCTTATAGAGTCAAATCACCCCCTAGAGCCCAAATTTACCACCAGTGACAAGAACACAATTGAAAATTATTTTCCAAAAGGTGCAACGTATAATACGCGTGTTATAAACAAGGTATTAGTCAAGCTCCGAAATGATGTTCACCCCGCTAACATGTTTTATAGCTGACCATGCGGTATGGGCTTTGCTTTAATATTGTTGAGGCCGTATCGTGACCTGTAGTTGTTAATTTCTGTGTCATTTTGGTTTATTGTGGTGAGTTGTCTTATTGGCGATCATACTACATCTTCATTTTTACACAAGCGTTAAAAGGTGATTTCACCTCTTCGAACCAAGAACCAGATCTTCAAACATACGAATATAAAACATTTAAAAGGTAGAACGTATAAAAATAAAATAAGAAACAAATAAGTATCGAACATAAATCAACAGGATCGGTTGAGCACATACACATATAAATTGGTCATAAAAAGTTCATTTTACCACAACAAATTTAGAACTATAACCAGAGATAAGAATATAAACAATTAAAAAGGGGGAAGGATATCAAAAATCGAATAAGTAACGAATAAGGAATAAGTAATAAGTAACGAATAGGTAATAAGGAATAAGTAACGAATAGGTCACGAATAAGGAATAAGGAATAAGTAACGAATAGGTAACGAATAGGGAATAAGGAATAAGTAACGAACGGGTAACGAATAGGGAATAGGGAATAAGTAACGAATAGGTAACGAATAGGGAATAGGGAATAAGTAACGAATAGGTAACGAATAGGGAATAGGGAATAAGTAACGAATAGGAAATAGGGAATAGGTAACGAATAGGTAACGAATAGGGAATAGGGAATAAGTAACGAATAGGTAACGAATAGGGAATAGGGAATAGGTAATGAATAGGTAACGAATATGGAATAGGGAATAGGTAACGAATAGGTAACGAATAGGGAATAGGGAATAGGTAAAGAATAGGTAACGAATAGGGAATAGGGAATTAATAACGAATAGGGAATAGGGAATAAGTAACCAACTTAACGTCCATTGTGCACAAATATTTATTTCACTTACAAATTACTGAGTTTCAGTGGAATACACATATATTTATGTCATTATGTGTTGATTTAATTCAATACTGCAATGTTATGCACCAGGGCAAAATGCTGGATATACATTAATTTGACAGGAATCAAGCCGCGTAAATAAACGATAAACATTAATTATGTAACAGTTCAATTTTATTACTTTAAACTTGTAATTCTTAGGATGATGTTTGCTCCTTAGTGATGAAATTGAAATTACCCAAAGTAAACTAATAACTTCAATTTTACACAGGTTAAAGTAGAATTTTATATCGGGTGAAAATAATAATTCTAAAAAGGATGTCCAGCAATACACTGCACTACCATTACAGTATAGATTTGTTAAATATTTTGACAAATTGTTAGCAACGCATTAACGTTGCACTTCAAGTGTTTTAAATTCTCCAGTTGCAAAATACACTTGTAATCGTGTATATTTTATTTCAAACTCCAATGAACACATAGAAAATCATTTAAAATTGACATAGAAGAAGTTTAAATCTATTTATGAATCATGACATATTTGCTATTTAAGGAAGTTATGCAGTTAGGATTTCCCAATATACTACAAAACATCTTAATGGCCTTAGTTGGACTGGATTTTGGAAATTCTGTAACAACATACCAAGCGAATTCCCTCGATAAAAACAAAACGGTTTCACCGTAAATTTTGACCAAATAATATATAAAAAAAGGTGTTTAGGTTGCAGATAGAGATCGACAGACGATCAATGGATATTGATAGTATTCTTACTTTTTAAGTAAATTAACATTGTTCTCTATTTCATTGGTGCTAAACGTATTGTTTATCTTAATTGATACTTCTGTAAATCTTTTCTGACACCAGTGTATTCTATATAAAGTATATATGTAATGACTTAAAATGTACTTCATCTTACCTGTAACTAAGATCTGTCATGTGGCCTACGAAAAGGTAGATAACTGCAAATATATGATTTACATACCGTGATATTCACCCTTGCAAAAAAAAAAAACAGTAGCAAAGGCAACACAAAAACTTTATTTGAAATCCCTTTGCTGTTAAAATGTTAAGGTATAGACTATTTCCTTTACAAAATGTTTCATTAAACAGGATAAAATGATTATTTAACAACACAATAAAATCCTATTGACATCCTCACCCCCTTTTTCATGTGTCAAATGGTCGCCCCTTAAGTCCTGGTCTAGAAATAAATTGAAAAAAGATAAAATCACATAATCTTTAAAAAAAACAACCCTTTTAATGCATATGATATTTTATCATCCAATTTGATGTTTGTAAAACGGAGCTCAAACTGAAAAATGAAGATGTAGTATACTGGTGCTTAAAATGAAAACAAAATTTGAATATTTTAGTTTTCAACTTTTCCGTCAACTTGTGACCTACAAGAACTATTGAACATGTATTTAGATTGATAAGATAGAGAATGAAAATGGTTCAACTTGTCACTTATATAGACTACTTGGTATCTCCTTCATTTTCATTTTTTTTTAAACGTGAGATTCGAATTGATCGTCGTTAAAAACTACATACTTATACGCCAATTAGGTTCGTTCGAAAACTTTGGATGGATTTGATAAAAGGGCTTCTGGTTTCTTTGTTCCTAAAAGAAAGGTGAAAGATACCACAAGGATATCACACTCAGAAGCCGAAAACAAACTGATAATATCATTGCATAAATCAAACGAAAAATGGCGAAAAGACAAACAGTACACAAACCATAAATGAGGTTAAAACGTAGACATACATCTATTGATGATAATTAACAAAAATGTATTGACCATTAATTTTGAATAACTTATTACGTTTTCGTTCGTATTTATTATGTCAGGGTTACGTATATGACATTTTCATTTTCTACAGAAATTGAATAGGACTTTTAGACATCTTTAACAGTGGTTATAATAGTTTTATTCATTTCGTATCTTTCAAAAATCTATCAACATGTATAGATATAATTGATAGCTTTTCATGCATGACAGGTTGATTTAAATTTATTTGAATAGAAGTCAATTGTTTGTGAACAACAAGATATGAAACTGAGAACCTGTGGTTACAATATTGACTTAACTTTGAAAAGTTTAAAGTGAAACTTCCATTAATTATTTATTATGTACATAGATCACACTTACGCAGAACTCTAGTAGGAAATGAATCCGATGCATTGTATGGACAGAAAATCTCGCTTATCTTCCTTATCCCACATATTATTTTTTTAGCAGTGACGATTATGCCGGCTCTGATTTTCGAAATTTAAATGATTATACTTTGGAACTATTTATCAGGCAAAGAATATGAATTTTGTAATTTGTACTTTATGTGTGAAAGCTTATTCTGAGCCACAATCCGATAAGTATGTTTTATCTCTCTCCAAATTTAAAAAAAATATATCGAAAACAAATTATACTTTCAAATAGAATACAAATTATCATTTATAAAACTTCATGTAACATTGTATCATTTTATTTTTGTAATTTTTCATTTATCAATACTGTTTAAATCAAAATGATCATAACCATTTATGATCTTAACTCAGGTCTTATTCATGTTGGTCTGTTTTTCAATTCTATATACCAGACATACAAACAAAGTCTAAGTCTTATTTTACTTTTTTTTATTTGTACTTTAATTTATAAGAACGTAGCGAATAAAATCAACAGTACTAAACCGCTATTTAAATGTCATAAATCGATTAAGCGAAAATAAGTTCTGCTCACAAACCCAAACCGAGGCAAACACATCCACTATAAGAGTAAAAACAACGGAATAACAGATTCACTGAGCTGCTACAAAATCAAACGCCAACAATCATAGAGACGGAATATTTGATAACAACTGCCGTATTCCTGGACTTGCGGTCATAAAACTTTCGAGCATAATTTCTGTACTCAGACTCAAGAATCAACCAATCAAAATGCTGGATTTAATGTTCGAGCAAGATTTTTGTGCTCCGAGCACTGAGCAAAGTTTTATGACTTCAAGGCCTAACTTGGTTTAGGACATTTTAAGAAACATATTTCTTATTTCCATTCTCAATTGTATAGCATATCCAGTGGTTGCTTTTTTCCCGAGTTACACAGTTTGAATTTAAGAATCATAAGATCTAGAGCTGGTCTATCCTGGTTTGATATTGATTTTTGGTTGATGTCGCACAAGGCATAAATCGGTTTTATCATATACATAGTTGTAAGAAAAACATTATTGTTTTATCAAAATCTGTGAGTTTCTTTTTTTGAATAATTTCTATCTGCAGAACATATGTATTCACTCAAAGGACATAACGCAATGCATGGTGGTATATTTCAAATGAGTCTGGCCAGATTCTTCATAAATCGAAAGGCGAGTGTATTTGGATTGTTTAGGTTTTTTGGCCAAAGCTGTCTTATCAGGCAATATATTTGCATTTCATTGCATATATTTAATATCAAAATTAATTATTTATATGCAAATTCAATAACAATTAGGTAATTGCCATATTTTGTTACAATTGTTTAATGAATCTAATTATAAAAATAAACATAGAACACTATCAATATAGTTTGAAATGAAGTTGTTGAAAGGTATTGAAAATTAAATCAATAGGTTTAAACGATTCATATAGCTCACTATAAATGTTAAAAGTCCTTAAACCCAAACTTTGATAAGATATGTGCAGTAATGTAATCATTTGCCGCACAACTGGTGAATTGATATTTAAATGATATTTAAAATTTCGAAACATACGTGTAGTTTTAAAATTTTAATTCATGTAAACAATTTAATCGGATTTTCACAAATGCAAGGTAAATATAAAGTAAATTTAGTAAATACATTTTGTATATGTTGTTTTACATTAAAGAAAGTGTCGTTTTAAATGATTTAAATTGTGAAAAAATTAGGTATTCAAAGACGTATTTTATACGACTCAATCGAATTTCGTTTTCTAGGCGCAAGTTCGGAGTTTGAAATCAACTTACCCACCCGTTAGTAGGGTAGACATAAATACTAAATACAGGGTCATTTGAAAGTCTTTCAACCTTCAATATGTGTTTTAAGAGAAGCATGTATTGGGTTGTTGCGCTTTTGTTTTACACAAAATTTGAGGATTTTAAAAATATTGTAAATTACAAAAGAAGGGACAAAACCGTTTTTATTGCCATAGATAAATAAATTTCTTGCATAACATGTTGACTTTTTACTTGTTCCGTTTGTACATGATTTTTTTATTAATCGAATTATGTTCATGCAATTTTTAATTTGTTTCGGACGTAGAGATACTCCCTTCTCTTACTTCTCTTCCCCCAGCGTCGCCTTTCGAATATAAAAATAAGCAGATGTGTCATGATTCCAATGAGACCAAAAGAAAAAAATGTGTGATTAACCTTAATGATCATGCAACGAAACAGCGCCATAAATTCCGAGCAAGGCATAGTTTTTTTGGGAGAAATATGTTTGCGCGAAAAATGCGTGCTTTTGCGTCATAACCTTTTTCTTCCAATGGTCCGTTTGTGCCACATGTTTTAAAATTACACAACATTAGTTGTATCAAAAATTACACATAACGATCGCAACAATTAAAATACAAATGACGTCCCTATGTATTTAGTCTTCTTTTTCCTTCTATCCTAGGGTTATGATAAGTGCAAGAAAAGTGAGTGGTAATCAACATAGGTAAGGGTAAGTAATGAAGGTAGTTCTGAAAAAATGGTGGGTCGAACATAAAAATCGACTATGGCAAGTTATTTTATGATATGATATGGTCAGGTGACACAATTTATTAAAATTTACTGCTTTATTTTTCTTCAAGCAACAAACAACAAAAGACGCCATCATTATCATTATTGTTATAAATGATTGAATATCTCGGAATCATGTTGATTAATTACTTATTCCTTCTGTTCTTATATCTTTTGTTTATTTGTATCGGGCGTAGATTTAAACCAAAAATTAAAAAAGGTGAAGTTGGAATCATCCCCAAGATCTGCTTACCCTTGCGGAGCACCTGAGATCACCCCTAGTTTTTGGTGGGGTTCGTGTATCAAAATTATTTACGAAACAATTATGACAGCTATACATGACCAAACATATGTTTTCATGTTTTTTACCCGACATAGCTTTTTTTTAACAACTGCATGTATTACAAATTAACAGTAATGCAAAAACAAACAATTAATTTATATCATCAGTTATGATTGCACTATTAGTGATAATATCTAATGAGATTTTAAAGGAGCGAGAAACCAAAAGTGTCGCTTAAAATTGTTATTGTACAATATTTCAAAACTTCGTAGCACGGGATCCTTTTCAATACTCGACAGTAAAGAGTCGGACTCAAAATGATCAATGATGGTCTGTATCAACATACAGTTGCAGGGCTAAATATTTTATAAGTTTAATAAAATAAAGAAAGATCTTAGTTCTTTTTTAGGATAGTTTATAAAATGATAAGACGACGAAAAAGACCGAACAGAAAAGAATTACGGTTTCCAATTGTAATGCTGAATGTGAGTCAGACTGTTCAACGTAATAAAATATTACCAGATAATAACAAATACACTTCCTCCTATACAAGAGACCAGGGGGAAACCAGAGAAACAACACGTTATAGACGACAGGACAAGAGTGTCCATTTGTGTTTGTCTGAAAGGGGACCTAGACCTAAGCTGGACAAAGAATGGACACCATTATCTGTAAGAGAAAAGCCAAATAAGCACACTGACAGTGAAGGACTTTATAGTAAACACGTGGACAGTTTATATCGTTTAATAACCAGACAAAATTCCACCATTTTACCGCCTATAGCTACATCTAGAAGAATGAAGGGAAATGTCTTTGACGAAGATAAATTACAGGAAAAACGCTATGTTATGATGGATGCATTTGGGGAAGGTAAAATGTCAAGATTTGAGAGGGACCAGTGTTATTTACCTTCAGTCTATAGTCAGTTTCTTAATTGTAAAACGTGTAAAAAGTCGTACATGAATGATAAGTATATTGGGGAGTATAAGAAACGTAACTATAAAACTCCAACATGTTCAAATAGATTGATGAATAGTAAAGTACACTTTTGTGATGTACTGGGTAAACGGTGCTGTGCAACGTGCATTGAATCTGAAAATAGAGAATTTTCAAGGAGAATTGAAAACCGACTTCAAAGCGCATTAACTGACTCAAAATCAAGTACATCGGATTTGTGCTCTGATTTTGGTTAATCTGTGGGATTTCATAGTTCGTTAACATTGAATTTTTATTCATCATTTGGTTAATATAAGTTTTTTTTAAAGCTGTCTGACCGACTCAAAATCCATGCAGTACATAGGATTTGTACGCATGCTCTATAGATTAATCCTCGTTTTCTGTTTTGAGTTACAGATATTTTCAACAACACATTGTTAAAAATGCAATTGTGTATTTAAATCTTATATAAAATAATGCAATGGATAAGATGGACGTATGTGCCTGTCCAAAGACAGGAGCCTGCAATTCAGTGGTTGTCGTTTGTTTATGTGTTGCATATTTGTTTTTCGTTCTTTCTTTTATACATAATAGTTATCAAAAGTACCAGGATTATAATTTTATACGCCAGACGCGCGTTTCGTCTACATAAGTCTCATCAGTAAACTAGGCCGTTTGTTTCTCGTTTGAATTGTTTTACATTTGTCGTTTCGGAAACTTTTATAGCTGACTGTGCGGTATGGCTTGCTCATTGTCAAAGGCCGTACGGTGACCTGTAGTTGTTAATTTCTGTGACGTTTGATCTCTTCTGTAGAGTTATACTTCATCTCCTTTTTTATAGTTACTGGTTGTTTGTATTGTTGAAATTGAAACGAATAACAGTAGTGAAATTTTTCTCAATGGTTCAATAAAAATCATTGAAGATACAAGATACCAGGCTGATGATTATGTACTGCAGAATTAACAGTGACGCTGTTATAAAAAGAAGTTAAAAAATTAAATTCAAGTATGAATTTGAAGCGCACGGAGAACCTACAACTACGACAGGTTTTGTCAAATACAGCCAAGGTAAACATTTATAAGATTTATGAGTTAAAAGGATTTAAATTGTAAAAGTAACATATTTCTAAGGAAATTCTTCATTGGAGTTTTCGGCATTAATTATGATCTCTCAAACAAATACTTATCTTCATAATGCAATGTTTATAGAAAATATTTAATAACAATTACAAAAAATAAAAAAAAAGTTTGACAAAATAATATTAAATGCGGTTGTGGCTATTACAAATGAAACATATGCTCGGGCTGTGGCTATGACAAATGAAACATATCCGTGGCATCTGGGTATCACAAAAGGAACATATCCGTTTGTTATTTCTTCATTGAAGTATACTTTCATAATTCATTTGTATTTATCTTATTTGATAATCGATGCTGACCTCTATTGTTGTTTTAATTAATTATCAATATAAACACAATGTCATTCTATCAAACATTAAATAATGTTGTTGAAAGGTTTTGAAAAGAAGGTCAATATTTTTAAACTACTTCAATACAAATGTTAAGAGTTCTTTTATTCAAACATAGATTGCAGTATATTAAATTGTAAGCTTCGATTGATATACCAATCTTAAATTTATATAATGAGTAATAACAAATGTATTTTATTAGCAACGAAATTTGTTTTATGTTTGAAAAATGCATGGTCACTCATGTATGCATTAACCTAGTAGTTCAATATTTGACTAAGTCAAGAAATACTTATTTATAATAAAAGTGACAATATAAATTAAATGTTTTGTTAATGAAAAGATAGACACTATTTTTTAAATCATATTTAAACAAAAAATCATTTATGAAAATATTTTAAATATGAGGTTACTTATGTTCGGAAATCTTCGATTTGTTTTATCTTTTTATTTGCTATATTGACTAAATGACTTTCCCCTATAATTTAGTCTTTGTTAAATTTGCACTTTAAAAACAAAATTTGCATAATTAATCCTTGTTTCTAATAAAAAAATATTTGGTATGAGTAAAGTTTTATCCTGTGCAGTAGTATAAACAAATTTTCACCTAACATTTCATTGCACATGTATATAAGAAAATAACCATCACTGGATGTTAACTACTTAGTAATCAAATGTTCACCCCCTTCTTGACGTTGTTATAAAGAAACATTAAAGAGTATGAAGTTGACGAGTATTGAGAATCCAAAATTACGACAGGTTTTGTCAAATACAGGTAAGGTAATCGATTTCCGTGGTGGAAAATCCTAAGTATTTCGAACAATTCGACGTTTTGTTAAACGTGTTAATTTAAAAAATAAAAAGACATTATTTATTATTAGTTTTTATAACTCAACACAAATATATTATTGATATAGCTTCATTTAGATTTCCGTGGTGTGTGTATTGAACAAAAGAAACAGATACGTTGTCGTAACATTTATCAGATTTATGAATTGAAGGGATTTAAATTGTAAAAATAACATACTTATAAGGAATTTTTTCATTGGTGTTCTCGGCATTCATTATGATCTCACAAACAAATACTTATCTTCATAATGCAATGTTTATAGAAAATATTTTATTAACAATTACAAAATCTTAAGAATAAAAAAAGTTTGACAAAATATTATTATATGCGGTTGTGGCTATTACAAATGAAACATATACCGGAGTTGTGGCTATTACAAATGAAACATATCCGTGGCATGTGGCTATCACAAAAGGAACATATCCGTTTGTTATTTCCTCATTGAAGTATACTTTCATAATTCATTTGTATTTATCTTATTGGATAATCGATACTGACCTCTATTGTTGTTTTAATTCAATTAATTATAAATATAAACACAATGTCTTTCTATCATACATTAAATAATGTTGTTGAAAGGTTTTGAAAAGAAGGTCAATATTTTAAAACTACTTTAATACAAATTTTCAAAGTTCTTGTATTCAAACAAAGATTTCAATATATAAAATTGTAAGCTTTGATTGATATACCAATCTTAAATTTATATAATGATTAATAACAACAAAAAATAGATTTTATCAGCAACGAGAAATATTGTTTGAAGAATAAAATTGAGAATGGAAATGTGTCGAAGCGACAACCACCCGACTATAGAGCAGACAACAGCCGGAGGCCACCAAGGGGTCTTCAATGTAGCAAAAAAACTCCCGCACCCGTAGACGTCCTTCAGCTGGCCCCTAAACAAATATGTATACTAGTTCAGTGATAATGGACGTCATACTAAACATCGAATTTTACGCAAGAAACTAAAATTAAAAATCATACAAGACCTACAAAGGCCAGAGTCTCCTGACCTGGGACAGGCGCAAAATTGAGGCGGGGTCAAACATGGGTTTTTTATATCTCAACTTTTCCCGTATTCATCTAGCCAATGTAGAAATAACAAACGCACAACAATACACCCAGTAAAATCAGATTAAAAGAAGTCCGAGTCCCATATCAGAATATGAAACAAATGAAAATAGATCCAGACCTCAATTAAACTGATTAAAAGATTAAGTCTTCATCATATGAATATATTCATGGTCATGTATACAATTATCTAGTAGCGAAATATTTGAATAAGTCAAGAAAAACATATGTATATATTAAAAGTGACAATATAAATTAAATGCTTTGTTAATCAAAAGAAAGGAACTATTTTTGAAATCATATTTGAACAATGAATAATTTTTAAAAACAATTTTAAATGTGAGGTTACTTTTTTTTCGTAAATTATTGTTTTTCTTTTTATTTGATATATTGACTAAATTACCACAATTGGTTTTCCCCTATTATAAAGTCTTGTTAAATATGCACTTTGAAAAAAATTGTGCATAATTAATTCTTGTTTCTTATAGAGAAATTTTTGGTATGAGTAAAGTTTTATCCTATCCAGTACTATAGACAAATATTCACCTAACATTTCATTGCATATAAGAAAATAACCATCACTGGCTGTTAATCAACTGTTCACCCCGTATTTGGCACAACTTTTTGGAATTTTGGGTCCTCAATGCTCTTCAACTTTGTACTTGTTTGGCTTTATAAATATTTATATATGAGCGTCACTGATGAGTCTTATGTAGACGAAACGCGCGTCTGGCGTACTAAATTATAATCCTGGTACCTTTGATAACTATTTACACCACTGGGTCGATGCCACTACTGGTGGACGTTTCGTCCTCAAGGGTATCACCAGCCCAGTATTCAACATTTCGGTGTTGACATGAATATCAATAATGTGGTCATTTTTATAAATTTCCTTTTACAAACCTTTAAATTTTTCGAAAAACTAAGGATTTTCTTATCCCAGGCATAGATTACCTTAGCCGTATTTGGCACAACTTTTTGGAATTTTGGGTCTTAGTATTTGTTTGGCTTTATAAATATTTTGATATGAGCGTCACTGATCAGTCTTATGTAGACGAAACGCGCGTCTGGCGTACTAAATTATAATCCTGGTACCTTTGATAACTACACGTATATTCACCCCTTTTTTTCCTGTGTACAAGTTTTAGTAACCATGTACAATGTAATCTCAAGTTTCCAAAATATTCTATAGAAACACCAAATAAAAATTTAAAAAAATTAAAATTAAAAAAAATTAAAATAATAGTTTGACTTTGAAACACCAAAGATATATGTTTACGACTCAGATTTTTTTACTGCAATGCAATGTAGGATTAATTTCGAAAAAAAAAAAAAATTCGACCTTTTCTCGAATGCAACCGGATGTGACGTACTATGATTTGGTGGTATTACACCTAAATAAATCAAGACAATAGTTTAGTTAACTGATGTTTATATAGATAGTGCGTTTCCGGCAATGCATACATCACTTACCATTCAATACATTCAATTTTATGGAAATATTCTTTATAAAGCACAAAAATGTCAGTATTCTCCTCAGAAACTAACAAAACCTTTAAATAGACTTATTAAAAGGGGATATAGTTACGATACTGTTGTCAGGTCATTAAAGATTGCATATTTTGGCTTTAACATTGATTCACTGATAGGGTCTTTGCATCGGAACTAAACACATTTACTTCTTAAAAAACAGTTGTTGGCATGACACGGGTTATGTTCTTCTCATATATTTTATGATAGTATGATACTAAACCCCTAACGGGAGGGATTGTACCTGATATTCATATGATGAAGACATAATCTTTCAATCAGTTTAATTGAGGTCTGGAGCTGGCATGTCAGTTAACTGCTAGTAGTCTGTTGTTATTTATGTATTATTGTCATCTTATTTATTTTCTTTTGTTACATCTTTTGACATCAGACTCGGACTTCTCCTTGAACTGAATTTTAATGTGCGTATTGTTATTCTTTTACTTTTCTACATTGGCTAGAGGTATAGGGGGAGGGTTGAGATCTCATAAACATGTTTAACCCCGCCGCAATTTTGCGCCTGTCCCAAGTCAGGAGCCTCTGGCCTTTGTTAGTCTTGTATGATTTTAAATTTTAGTTTCTTGTGTATAATTCGGAGTTTAGTATGACGTCCATTATCACTGTACTATTATGCATATTTTAGGGGCCAGCTGAAGGACACCTACGGGTGCGGGAATTCTCGCTACATTGAAGACCCATTGGTTGCCTTCGGCTGTTGTTTGCTCTATGGTCGGGTGGTTGTCGCTTTGACATATTCACCATTTCCTTTCTCAATTTTATTTTATACTCAGTCAGTCAAGCATCTATGCCGGGAAAAGGTCAAGCAGCACTGATAAAAAAAAAACGCCAAATTTATAAAAATCTGAAATCTTCTCAATTTTAGCATTTCAGTTAATTTTTAGAAGGTTTCCGTCTTAAATGAAAGTGGCCGCATTTTTGTTCATTCATAATATTGAAATGTAAGTTGTATTTGATGATAATACATAAGTTATATAAAGGTTGAGGATGAACACGGATGCGGCCACTTTCATTCCTGACAAAAACCATTTGAAAAGTGACATTTTTTTGGCATATTTGATAGATTGTTCATATTTAAGCTTGAATCAGAGCGTTTTTAATGAGTAAATCAGTTAAAATCTTTCACATAAACTTATTGAATCAACCGAAATAGACACTTAAGTATTTAAAAAGTGTACAAAATCTTTCGTCAGATGAACCTGAAATTTGGGCTAAAATCAGCCCTTACAGGACCTACTGCTTTAGTTGTACCTTTGTACACATTTTTCCAGAGTTTTGTGTGCAGAATATTCCTTTGAATCCTGTCTTATGTCATGTTATGTTGTATTTTCAGCTCTTATCAAGCCAGGATATACATATTCAGAATATTTACCTAACATCACCCCAGGCCCCACCCCTCGAAAATAAATTTTGTATTTTCAGCTGTTATCAAGCAAGGATATACATTTTCAAAATCTTTACCCAACATCATCCCAGCCCCCACCCCTTGAAATCAAATTTCGTTTTCAAACTAAAACTCCGTCCTAAATATGTATATGACAAGAAAACAAAATCGAAATAAGAACTAATTTATTTTTAACTATTTAAACGGTGTAAGTATGACAGACTGTGAAACAAAATATTAAATTAATATTGTATAAACTTCCCGGAAATGATTGATCTATAAACACTCATTCAAAAAGTAAGGAAATAATAAATTGAAAACACAAGTCTTTTATTTCCCTGTTGAATATTAATTTGATTATTTATCATTAGAATCATTTTGATCAATTTATTAAAAAAAATGGATTATCAATATACAATATAAATGTCGGAGCCAAACGAAGATAAATGAATAAATCCACACGTATGTATTTTTATTATTATCGTTCAACATCTTTATAATATTATACATCTTGTTATTGTTTCATTAATTTCTAAAGATTTACGGACAAAATTAGCCGTTGTGTGTTCTTTTCAGGGGGTTCTATTTAACACCATTTATTTCATTTTAGAACCTGAGGTTTTGCTATTTTATGATTGTTGCTTGTCATTTTCGCCGGTTTTTTTTTTGTGATTAAATCATGGTCTTGTTGGTTTTTGTTAAACAGACCCTTAGGATCACCCTGTTTAATCAAAACTTTAGACGATGTATAAAGTAAAGTCACAATACTACCTTAATCACAGGAAAATTCAAAACGGAAAGTCCGTAATCAAAGAGGAACGAAAGAGGGACAGCCAAACTCTTAAACCATTGTGGTGACGTCAGCCTATTCATTTACCGTGGATTCTTTTTCTCGAATCAACGCTTCCTAAATCTGTCGCTGAAATGGACTCACCAGATTATATTCTATTGTTTCCTTTGTGTGTCTAATTTCATTAAGGTTGAATTGACTAATTTACTGATTTCTGTTCACAAATGGAATTATTTTAAAAACTTACCTTTAATTTTTGTAATTTCTGTATGCCTTCACTGGGAATCGAACCCGTCCATGAACTCTGTTAAATGTTACTGACTTCAACATATCGATGAAACCTCTGGGCTACCAATTGGTTACGATTTATATGTTTATTTTATATATATAAATGAATATATGATATACATCGGGTCAACATACACACAGGGCTTGTACCTTTATATATTAATAATAGGCAAACGTACAATATAAGTTGGTAGCCACGAGGTTTCATGGTTAAGATTAATGAGGTAAAGTTTAGGTCTTGTCTGTTTAGGTTCGAATCCCTGAATTCTCTTTGTTGTCCATAATCTTTGGTTTTCCAGTTTATGTTCTTGTTTTGTATGTTATTGTGGATATATATTTTGTGTAATAAAAACTAGTTTGGTCGTTTATAATCGGATTAATGTTGGCTATTCCACGTCCACTTGTATTTCTGTCCATCTGATGAGTTAAGCCTTTTCAACTGATTTTTATAGTTCGTTCTTATGTTGTACTGTTATACCACTGTCCCAGGTTATGGGGCTTGGGATCCCGCTAACATTTTGAACCCGGCACATTCTGTATGTATGTGCCTGTCCCAAGTCAGGAGCCTAGCTGTAATTCAGTTGGTTTTTTTGTTCAATTGTTACACAAATAAGCCGTTAGTTTTCTCGTTTGAATTGTTTTACATTGTCATTTCGGGGCCTTTAATAGCTGACTATGCGGTATGGGCTTTGTCCATTATTAAAGGCCGTACGGAGACCTATAGTTGTTAATTTCTGTGTTATTTTGGTCTCATGTGAAGAGTTGTCTCATTGACAATCATACCACATCTTCTTTTTTTATATTCCACATGTTTGAAATAAAAATGATTACATTCTTTTTGTCCATTATTGTTTTATAAATTAATATAATATGATTTCATCTGTTTTACTACATAATTTTACAAATGTTAATTCGCAAATTCCTATGCTAAAAAATCGTTATGTGCCTAGGTTAAAAAATTTCGGAAACACACTTATTATATGCACTATATGTATCTTTTTTGTCGGGTTGTTGTCCATTTGACACATTTTCTATTTCCATTTTCAATTTTAATAGAAATGAGTCCGAATAGAACTTATTTTTTATAAACAGATAATATTCAGATGCCTGATAATATGAAGATCTTAAAGGGCAGACGTGTTGTGTAATAATGTACTTGTATTTTTAAATATTTATTTGTGATATTTAATTTATTGTAATGGATCGTTTGACACGATTACATGGTTATTTAAACTCACTTACAATACCTTCTAATTAAGAATAGGCGTTAATTTTGACAAGACATTAACACAATAGTTTAAGTTATAGATACAATGGATAAGCGTTGATTCATGAAAAACAAACCATTCGCCCTCCGGGCTCATGGTTTCTTTTTCAAGAATCAACGCTTATCCATTGTATCTATATCACATAAATCGACAAGAAACTGACAACGCCATGGCTAAAAATGATAAACAGACAAACAAAAGTACACATGACACAACATAGAAAACTAACAAATAAACACACGAACCCATCCAAAAACAAGGGGTGATCTCAGGTGCTCCCGAAGGGTAGGCAGATCCTGATCTACATGTAGCACCCGTCGTGTTGCTTATAAGATAACAAATCCAGTCAATAGTCTTATTCGGTAGGTCACATTTATGAAAGGGAAGGGGATTGTAGTTACGAGGTAAGGAACAATGGCGAAATAAAAAGCGAAAAAACAGTAGCATAAAATTCCGTAATATTCGTAATAATCATTAATAGCTTTAAAGATACATGTTTATAAAAACAAATAAAAATAAAATTAAAAGCTGCTTGTAATAAATAAGGTAATTTCTTTTTCATTCATATATGACTTCTATATAGTGACTTTGTTATATTTTTATTTAATGTTGTCATTCCAGTAACTACAATGGTCACCAGTGTTTCAACTAATGCAGAATGTAATACCAGACCCGATGATGAATTCTGGACAGTTTCATTAAGCACAGCATGTATGTTAATCTATTTTACATTAATTAATATCGTAATTTTAGCATTACTCGAAACTTCGTTGCTACTTAAAGGGGCACAAGATGTCAATCATATTCACCGATTTGACTTAAATTGTAATATTTGATTTATAACATAACAAAACGTATATTCAAATTACAATAATAAGTTTCAAATAAACAGTTAGCACTGCATGTACTCGATACTATATCTATATCAGAATTTCGTGGTTTTTTTTAGTCTTGACGCCATCAAATTTTCTTTCGAGATGATGACAGCAGATTTTCGATTGTCATATAACCCATTATTAATATAGACATACAAATTAATAAATAGCGTCCTCGTATAATTGAAACTTTCTATCTATGTTTGACTTATAGTTATCTATGTCATAGATTGCATAAAAAAAGTCGGTTTTATCTGTCGAATCAGTCAACTTAATGTTTTACCTTTGTTTCACTTTCAATGTTGACATTCTCTCCTTCTAAGTGGCTGGCCAAGATTTATACATGCATTAACAACCTTAAGATATTGGCTTAATTTGAGGGTCACCTGAATACGGGATCGGTGAGGTCAAATAATTCACTTGCCAGTGAATACTTCATCAGCAATATTTCTTTGCTTTTTGAAAATTGAACCAAATTGGTTGCCAATAACGAATTATTAATTCACTTAAATTAATGAATGAACAGAATCATATTATATTCTTTTCATATCTCGTACTTATTGCTCCTTTAGAATACAGCGGGAAACTATCATATTAACGGGTACAGGTATTCATATATAATGGCATAACTTTAAGTACTAACCAATATATAGGTTTCCATCTGTGATTGATGTATAGGGTCGTTATATATCTGTAATAAGAGCACCTTAACTGTTATTTTAAATGAGAATATACAATAGCAATTTATAAAAAAAATTGTCTTAACTTACAAGCATTGTTTAAGTGAAGACACAAGTAACTGACTATCCAGACGGAACAGTGCACGTGACACTTGTCAAGGTTAACGTAGAGCCTTTTATTTGACTCATATCGGGTTTATTTTGTGTCCAGTTGTCCCTGACCGTCGATGAAAGGTGTGTGGAGTAACACATGTGTGACTTTGTCTTGTTGTGTCCAGTTGTCCCTGACCGCCGATGAAAGGTGTGGAGTAACACATGTGTGGCTTTGTCTTGGTGTGTCCAGTTGTCCCTGACCGTCGATAAAAGGTGTGTTGAGTAACACATGTGTGACTTTGTCTTGTTGTGTCCAGTTGTCCCTGACCGCCGATGAAAGGTGTGTGGAGTAACACATGTGTGACTTTGTCTTGTTGTGCCCAGTTGTCCCTGACCGTCGATGAAAGGTGTGTGGAGTAACACATGTGTGACTTTGTCTTGTTGTGTCCAGTTGTCCCTGACCGCCGATGAAAGGTGTGTGGAGTAACACATGTGTGACTTTGTCTTGTTGTATTTTGGATTATTTTAGAAAATGAATGATTTAAACTTATAAATTGTATTGATTTTTGTAAGAATGCACCAAAAAAATATTTGTGAATATTTATGTATAATATAATCTGTTGTTTATCTAGCAGGTTTTTAGATTAAATTTACGTTTATATATATATTCGTATATGAGTATAAAACTGACAATCATATCACGTCTCCCAATGTTTTAAGGATACACGGAGGAGTTTTACTTTTACTCGTCACAGAATAGATAGTTGAGAATTAATAAAACTTACTAAATGTTAAATGTTAAAGATTTTTAATTAATGTAATTTACAATATCGTAATATAAATCAACTAATACGTTTTTAAAATCTATTCCATCACATTATATTTTGCAAAAACCATGTTAATGGAAACACTTTTCTATTTTGTAATAATTTCGAAGAATTTTGAATTGAAGGATATCCGAAAACAATTGAAAAAAAAATATGTTATAGAAACACATTACAATACTTCCGATAACATTTGATTTTGGTTTCACATAAAACAGAATAATATTCTTTAATTATCGATAAAATGATTTAGAAATTAATGTTCTATTTTTTTCTACGTTATGTTGACGCCAGATAAATTTTGCTATAAATTTTCGTACATGTACTTCACGATCCTTTCGGTTATATGGCTCATAACTAAAAATGTTTATGTAAGAGCTATTGGGGAAGGAATAAATTCGTTACCCAATCTAAAGTCAATCTTAACTGAGGCAGTTGGAATCTGAATTTTGTGATAATTAATATTTTTTCAACGGAGAACTTAAGAAAGGTGTTTTATAAGTCATACCAGAAGAGAGAACCACTGTCAACTGTCTGAGATGATGAACATTTCCCGGACTAGCAATATACCAACCAATGTATCAAAAGGACGAAGAGAACCACTGTCACCTGTCTGAGATGATGAACATTTCCCGGACTAGCAATATACCAACCAATGTATCAAAAGGACGAAGAGAACCACTGTCAACTGTCTGAGATGATGAACATTTCCCGGACTAGCAATATGCCAACCAATGTATCAAAAGGACGATCGTATTGTTGTTCAAGTTTAACATTGTGATATAACCTGGTGAATTATAAAACTACAACATAATGTGTACATTGTTGCTGCATTTTAAACAAAAAATAAAACCTACATTGTAGATACATGTGCCGCCCTTGTTTAAAAACGAAAAATTTTAATTGATAAAGCCTTAGATACTTAAATACATTTTTTATCTATCCCGATTTTATCAACGAAAGTAGAGTCTCATCATACACATAGATGTACATGATATTATGAAATTTCTTCTGACTTTATTCAAAACCAATTATTAATTTAATTCACAAGTGCTCAACTAAAACTACTCCCAAATAATGCATTGTAGTAGGTACTAACAGACATTCGGACATTTGCAGACATTTGCTTTTCATTTAAAAAGCTGTCGGAACTATTCATTAACTATACCGAATAGTTTTGATGAGAACTCTTACTTTACAATACTTTATCTATGGTCATATCTTGCATATCTGATTTAAAGATAGAAACCAAGTGAAACCTGCGAAAATCTAAATGGAATCGATATGTTGACAGGGTACACATATCTTGCTATGAATGCAACAACCGCTATATAAATTTAGATGAAGATTCACAATAGGTAATAGGATGAAAATTTAGTAGAAGAAAAAATACTGTTTAATGTGAAGTTGCTGTAGATTTAAAAAATTAAATAAAATAGCATTGTCATTATCGGTTTACAATATTAAAAAAAAAAGTCCGATTCTTTCTTGGTGTCATTCTGTTGTCCTGAACGTGTTTAATACTTTCAGTTTACATACAGTCGGAGTTCTCCTAGGAAACGATGTTTTGACCGTGTTTAATTTATTTTTAGTTTATACACGTGTCGGGTTATGTTGTGCATACCTATTATGTCTGTATGTTTTGTTCACAAATGACCGTCAAAATAGGTCGAAGCTATAATTTTCTACATAAGAAACTGTCTTTTCCGAGGCAGCAATATTACAGCTGCTGTCCATTCGTTTGATGTGTTTAAGCTTTTGGTTTTTTCATTTGGTTTGGGACTTTTCGTTTTGCATATTCCTTGGGGTTCTGTATTTTTATTGATTTTCTTTTTTATAATTTCAGTTTACACACCATTCAATTTCTACTGAAAGAGATTGCATAAACCATTTTTTATACTTTCAGTTTACACACCATTCAATTTCTACTGGATGAGATTGTATAAACCATTTTTTATACTTTCAGTTTTTTTCTGACTGAAGTTGAATAACCTATTTTGTATACTTTCAGTTTACACAACATTCATTTTTTTCTGACTGAGGTTGAATAACCTTTTTTTATACTTTCAGTTTACACACCATTCGCACTCTTGCTGGGAATCGTTGTGACCATTGTTTTATTTAAATGTTACTATAGAAAACGGAGATCGCTGTAAGTATAAACGTCTGTTTTCAATAATAATTATTGTGTATGCATATCATATATAATAAGATTCTTTATATCTAGTTTCATGTGATTGAGTGACGCAATATTATAGAGTTTGACATTTTTAAATTATTCAACGTCGTTGCTAATATTGCTTTTTAATTGGCAATACATAAAATAATATAAACGACTTTTGTGGAAATACCATTAATCATTTTTTTATATATATTTCCCAAGTAACAAAATTTGTGTGTTTCTTCAACCTATACGACTAGATAAAAAATTAAACTTACGAAAACCTTGAATCAGAATAATCATATCATACAATGTGTGATAATACATTAAAAGGATAACTGTTGTTACATATGTACCTATAAAATACCCTTTCTATAACATCATTGCATGACAATTGTTTAGACAAGTATTGTGAAAATAAAGAATACAGTTTGTAAATTGCATGTTTGTTACGTACGAGCATCACTGTTTATTGAAAACTTTTGATGTTTGTCGTTGATTGAATGTGTTCATTATTAGGTCTTTCAACCTTCAATCTTTTCGGTTGAAAGACCTATAGCTTTTGTTCTAATTATTATTATTATTATTAGGTCTTTCCACTTTTCCGTGGCCCGGGCCCCCCTTTTTTGGAAAAAAATGTGGTTGCTTATATAGGGAATTACTGAAGCGTGACTGGAGCGGGCCTCCTCTTAGGTCAGTCAGTGGACCCCCACTTATGAAAATTTCTAGATCCGCCACACTGTATATGATATAAGTGATATGCATTTCTAACTGGTAAACCATAAGTAATAGAGACCTAGGGTCTTTTGATTTAAGATCCTTCGTCCAAAAAAATGAAAATTATGTCAAGGTCAAAGGTCAGGTCATATTCTAAATTTTGATTTTGGCTTATTTTCAGTCATTTTCATTAACCTTATAAGATATCGACAAATTATTTTTACTAAATTGTTAGTTGCGACATGTCGTAACTTATATATTTTGGTTAAAAGGTTGCGTAGACATAAAATGGGAGTTTTTGCCCCTCCTATATATAAAATTAATCGTTAAGTGATATAACTCATTAACTATACATATTACAGACCTAGGGTCTTTTGATTTGGGGTCAGGTCTAGGTCATCAATATATTTGAAGTTCTAGATTTTGACCTTTGCTTTAAATTCATATTTATACATCATCAAGCCATAGGAACTGACATTTTCAACTGACTTTTAATATTTTCATATCAAAACAGATCCTTATTGGTTGAAAGACATTCAATTGTTCTCTGAACAATTGGTTTTTAATTGTTCTGTGGTCTGCATGTTGTGCGAACTATTATATTATTTGTTTGTGCATTTCTTTGTGATGAATGTTCTTGCGTGTGTTATTTGGTGCTGTGCTTCTGTTGTTATTTGAGCGATAGATCATTTTAAATTGTCATAAAGTGGGAGGTGTGGCTTTCCATTAAACAGGTTCAACCCACCATTTATTCTTAAAATGTCCTGTTCCGAGTAAGTAATATGGTGGTTGTTATCAAATAGTTTATTTCTATGTATGCTGGCGTTTGTTTTTGTTGCTCTTCAGTGTTCCTGTTGTTCCTTTGATGTCCTCTTATAGTTGATGTATTTCCATCGATTTGAGTTTGTTAGCCGGATATGTTAATTTTCTCTCAATTTTTTTATAACTTTTGAACACCGGTATACATACTGTTGCATTTATTTACAAACATAATTTGGACGTCACAGCCGACCACCAAAACGCAAATCCCGGAAAATAAAGTGACATTTTATTTGCGCCATTACAGGAAACCCAGAGTACGAGAAGAAAGCTTCCATCATGACAACGCCGTGTACTGGGACCATGATGCAGCATTCCAATTGGACGGAATGGTGGAACTAAGAGAACAGAGAAGAACAGAAAGCAAGTAACATGATAACATTAAGGTCACGGGGGTAAAGATAAATATGATTAAGATCCAAAGGAAACAACAATTGAATTAAAGACAGAGATAATAAAGTCATGAAAGTATGTCAGATCAGAAACTTTTGAAATTATGTTAAACAATTCCAGTGTTCTCACTTTTTTTTGCGGTTCGATGACCGCATGCGTTATGTAATTGTTTTCTTACATTTTAATTCATAACGTGTGTTCACGTAATATAAACAATATGTACAATGCTATTATGATAGGTTATTTGTAGAAACGGTGATCTGTAATTCATTGATTGTTTTATTGACACAAAAAAAGATGAGAGATTTTATAATACAGTTTGAGTTCTGCAATAAAACGTTTTGTTTCGTTAAGATGTAAAAGGCTGTCATATAATTATAATTACTAGGTTTATAAAAAGGTAATAACAAAAATACTGCATCCGACCAAAAATCTAATCTTTTCAATAGACGTTTAAGATTCATCCGAGTCCTCGAGTACTCGCGAATATCTTGACCGAGTATTCGAGTATTACTTTTCAGAACTTTCGACATCCCTAGTAAATAGTGCTTTAATGAGGTGGTATGAGTCCCAATGAGACAACTATCCAAACTTTGATTTCATAAAACATTAACAATTACTTTTACGACCTTAAGTCTTTGAAGAAAGTATATGACGTTGTATCTAGTGTAATACATATCGTTTCAAACCTAATTATGTGGTATGAACCACATTGGATCATAAAATATGAATATGGAAAAAAGGGGAATGTGTCAAAGAGACAATAACTCGAACATAAAGCAAACAACAGAAAAAGGCAACCAATTGGTCAACATAATATCAACTTATTTGTATGAAGCTTTAAAACTATTTAAATATGAGGTTTATTGAGCCCTCTCTTGTTTCATATGAGGTTTACTGAATTCTCTCTTTGTTTCATGTGCGGTTTACTGGGCTTTCCTTTGTTTAATGTGCGGTTTACTGAGCTCTCTCTTTGTTTCATGATCTTTCATGTGAAATTTAGTAAACCCTGTCTTTGTTTCATGTGCGGTTTACTGAGCTCTCTCTGTGTTTCATGTGAGATTTAATAAACCCTGTCTTTGTTTCATGTGCGGTTTACTGATCCCTCTTTTTGTTTCATGTGAGGCTTTCTGAACCCTACTTTTCATGCTAGGTTTACTGAGCTCTCTTTTCTACTGTTTAATTTGAGATTTACTGAACCCTCTATTTGTTTCATGTGAGTTTTAATGTGCCCTCTCTTTGTTTCATGTGAGGTTTGCTGGATTTGGCAAAACTTTTTGGAATTTTGGTCCTCAATGCTCTTCAACTTCGTACTTTTTTTGGCCTTTTTAATTTCTTTGGATTCGAGCGTCACTGATGAGTCTTTTGTAGACGAAACGCGCGTCTGGCGTATATACAAAATTTAGTCCTGGTATCTATGATGAGTTTATTTACAACCCCTGGGTCGACGTCACAGCTGGTGGAGATTTATTCCCCCGAGGGTATCACCAGCCCAGTAGTCAGCACTTTTTGTGCTGACATGAATCATCATTGATATGGTTATATTTATAAATTAACTGTTTACAAAATTTAGAATTTTGAAATACTAAGGCTTTTCTACCTCAGGTATAGATTCCCTTAGCTGGATTTGGCAAAACTTTTAGGAATTTTGGTCCTCAATGCTCTTCAACTTCGTACTTTTTTTTTGCCTTTTTAACTTCTTTGGATTCGAGCGTCACTGATGAGTCTTTTGTAGACGAAACGCGCGTCTGGCGTATATACAAAATTTAGTCCTGGTATCTATGATGAGTTTCTTTACAACCACTGGGTCGATGCCACAGCTGGTGGAGATTTATTCCCCCGAGGGTATCACCAGCCCAGTAGTCAGCACTTTTTGTGCTGACATGAATTATCATTGATATGGTTATATTTATAAATTAACTGTTTACAAAATTTAGAATTTTGAAATACTAAGGCTTTTCTACCTCAGGCATAGATTCCCTTAGCTGGATTTGGCAAAACTTTTAGGAATTTTGGTCCTCAATGCTCTTCAACTTTGTACTTTTTTTGCCTTTTTAACTTCTTTGCATTCGAGCGTCACTGATGAGTCTTTTGTAGACGAAACGCGCGTCTGGCGTATATACAAAATTTAGTCCTGGTATCTATGATGAGTTTATTTGCTGAGCTCTCTGTTTGTTTCATTTGAGGTTTACTGTACTCTCTCTTTGTTTCATGTGCGGTTTACTAAGCTCTCTCTTTATTTCATGTGAGGTTTACTGCGTTCTCTCTTTGCTTCATGTGAGGTTTACTGAGCTCTCTCTTTATTTCATGTGAGGTTCATTGGTCCCTCTCTTTTTGTCATGTGAGGTTTACTGAGCTGTCTCTTTGTTTCATGTGAGGTTTACTAAGCTCTCTCTTTATTTCATGTGAGGTTTACTGCGTTATCTCTTTGCTTCATGTGAGGTTTACTGAGCTCTCTCTTTATTTCATGTGAGGTTCATTGGTCCCTCTCTTTTTGTCATGTGAGGTTTACTGAGCTGTCTCTTTGTTTCATGTGAGGTTTACTAAGCTCTCTCTTTATTTCATGTGAGGTTTACTGCGTTCTCTCTTTGCTTCATGTGAGGTTTACTGAGTTCTCTCTTTGCTTCATTTGAGGTTTACTGAGCTCTCTCTTTGTTTCATATGAGGTTTACTGAGCTCTCTCTTTGTTTCATGTGAGGTTTACTGGGCTCTCTCTTTGTTTCATGTGAGGTTCATTGGTCCCTCTCTCTTTGTACCATGTGAGGTTCATGGGTCCCTCTCTCTTTTGTTTCATGTGAGGTTTACTGAGCTCGCTCCTTGTCTCATGTGAGGTTTATTGAGCCCTCTCTTTGTTTCATGTCAATACAAACATTCCGTAGTTGTGACATCTAGGATACAAAAAAACACACAATTCTCTAAAAAAATATAACATTTATTTCACAGTTTTATACAAATATCATTTTAATTACAGCTGTATTCATTACCGACAGCAGACATCGGGGTATACAGACAGACATAGGTGGAGATTGCATACATAATTTCGAAAGGTACAATCATTTATTTGAAAAAAAAAGATGTTTTGTGTGTCAGCTACCCAACCACAAAATGACATTTGACAAAAGAGGAGAAACGCAAAACTTCTTCAATATTCATGATAATATGCCTACCTCTAAATAATCCGAAGTCTATAAAGTTTAGTTTTTCTAAACAGAAACAAAATTATACTTCATAGGAATCGGATCCAGACTTTATTTAACTATCATTTGTATTTGTCGTGTATTTCGCACCAGGATATCCAGTGCACAGTGTCGTGTGATAGAATCAATGACAATGACATGGGTTAATTAAAATGAAAAACGTGAAGATTTTTTTGTTTTGTTACAAAAACAGTTTTTTAGTCATCTTGGAGCTATATATGACAAGGTTGAGTTTCTATGTAATAACATGTATCATAAGTTTCCAACTATATTTTAGCACGCTTAATGTAGAGTAAAAGAGTTCTGTATAAGGACGATGTGATGTGTGGATAAATTAGTGAGTGACATGCAATATTCCATCTTCTAAACTATTTTGACAAATAGACTACATAGTTATGTAAATTTACTTTCAGGACCTACCAACAGGACGAACTAGATAATATGTCACTGGCACCATTGCCCCCGCCACCACCACCGCCAATTGATGATCCGTTTCCACAGGCAATGGCACCAAACCCACCTAGTCGCAGGTCAAAAGACGACTGTATCAGAACTGTACCAAGCTACCGGAAATCAAACATACCTAGTACCTTACAGAAAACATGGATTTTTAACAGTGAAGATAAGTTAGCAACAAGCGATAATTTCCAAGAACTTCTAGATGAAGCATTCAAAGATCAAAACTCTCCTCTTCATCAAAGGGAAAGTCATTATATGTCTGTTCCTAGTGTTGTTTTAATTCCAAATCCAGAAGAGGGTCCACCATGTTGTCACGACGTCCGCCATTCTTACATTAACATTAAAAAACTGGACGGAAACACGATGTCCGAAAATAGTCTAAATAATTCTCAACAGATTCTCATGGACTACGAAAACACAAGGGTCTGGGTCAAATCAAAGGAAAGCGATCTTAGTGACGACGAGTCTCATATTGACTTCCGTGACGCAAATTTTCAAGACTGTGTGCGAAATACTTTACATAGAAAAGAAATTAAATCACGTAACATATCGGAAGTAGACGATCAATACTCATCTTTCGCTACTCTATCAGCACCAAAAAAGCCAGAGAGACCACGAACTGGTTACGTCGTTATGGAGTTAACAGAAGAAGTTATGTCATTCCTGAAAGTAAAGGAGAATAAAGTTGGAAAACCGTTAACTCTGTCTCACGAAAACATTCCGCCTGAAAAAATATATTATGACGACCGCCTGAAAAATGGATATTTATCGATGTATGAGAATTAATAACCAGTGAATAAACCTACATGTGTATCTTTGAGTAAACATTGATAAGATATATTCATTTTGATATCGGTAACAGATCTTCGGTTATATTATCATTGAGAAAACATGAGTTAAGGTTGTTAGGCGTGGCCTTTTGAGAAAAAATGAGTTAAGTTTGTTGGACGTGGCCTTTCTCTATAACTTTTTGAATTTCCGTTGTATCTTCTCAAGTAATGCCAAATAAAATGAAACCTCAAACTTTTTGCATATTTAATTCCGAGTCAGCACAATTTTTGACACCTTTTTTATATCTTGAGTCTTGTATCTACTCCAGTGCTTCATAGAATTGAGATTATCTCAGCTATATTCACATACCATCTGTGTTTTAAACTTCAATGTTATTTGAATAGGAAAAGGATTTTAATGTCAGTAACGAACATGTCTTATCATGATTGACCGTGTAACATGAAAGGTACACCACAAGACAAAACAAAGGATTGCCTTTCTTTTAATGTGCATTGGCCCACATGAAACTTTTAAGCTGTGTTTATCGGTGAATTGTTTGTGGGTTTAGACGTTTTCGCTATCAATGAAAACTAGATATATGTGTAAATGTGTTTAAATAACAATCTATCAGCAAAGCAATCGACCTAGTGCTGTAAAAAATCGGAGCGTTCCTAATACTTGTCAGGATATGCTTTCATCAAGAACTTTTGAAACATTTGAAAGCAAGTAAGTATTAGTCATGTCAGTGGCGAAATATGGTTTACTGGGCCTATGCTATCATTTTGCACTAGTGTACATGATTTATGTTTATTTTATATTTTGGTGAGTGGTTATAATTAACCGTAGCCATAATTCGTTTCCAAAACAAACCCTGAAGTTGTGAGATTATCTCTGATTTTGTTATTTTTCGAAAAGTTACAGTTTTTTCATTGTTTTGTTTTTTATGAAATGTTATATAGTAACTGTGTATAAATGTATAGAATAAAGTGTTTGTACAGAGAAATAAAAAATATAAAATGTATTGTGTGTTTTACAATTTCGTTTGTAGGGCATAAATTCTAGCCGATGGCATTGAGTGTGAAGGGAGAGGTAGAATCCTTGGTTAGCTTGCTTGTTAGCTGAACCGTGTCATTATTAGGTAAGGTATACTACCCACCTCTCCAAGTAGTCTATAGTCATACAGACAGAAAGATTGGTTATCTGTTAGACTAATCTACTCTCAAAGGAGGGTAGTTTACCTAACATAATAATGACGTCACGGTTCAGCTAACAAGCAAACTAACCAATAAATGTACCTTTAACTACAAACTTAATGCTATCGGCTGTTAGGTAAAAAAAAGACAAATTTGTTCGATGACCTAGAACTAATGACGAAGAAATTTCATTATGGTAACAGAGAGTGTTTTCAGACATGATCATAATGCTTCCCATCTCAAGAATATATTTATCATTTCAAATTTGAAAACATACTTGCTATTTCAGTATATAAACTGCATTTAATTTGACATGTGTGATTCTAATGCAATAACTCCTCCAGTGGTGTGATGATGGAGAACAACTGAGATCAACATTATATACACGTTTTACAATCATCTTCATAAGTTGTTAACCAATACAGCGAGTCTGTTTCTCAGCTAGCGAGAAACTGTTTTACGGTCTTGTGCATTTAAATACCATAATAGTCTCCGGACAAGTAACATAACTTATGGTTAAAGCAAAAGTATACAGCACTACTGAGCGCTTATTGGAGAAACTCACCAGGATATTCTCTTCGACACTTACCAACATATACATACATATTCTATATCTTACTTTTATTTTATACCCCCCCCCCCCCCCAAACAAAAAATAAGAATTGTAAAAAATAAAAATTGTAAAATAGTACTTACAAATATAAAATACATAACACTCATCAATGACGCTCAGATTAAATATTAGAAAGTCAAAAACAAGAACAATGTTAATGAGCTTTGGGAACCAATAATTCACAAAAACAATGCAAAATACGGCTTCATTTGACGTGGATCTTTCTTATACATCCCGAAATTGAGTTATACTGTGTTCTTGTCTTGTAGTTTTGTTTATATGCTTGGATATATGCCTTTTTGTGTTTTTGTTACATATTTGTTTGATTTCATAGTGTTTTAGATTATGACACAATGTTGACTGCTGTACCCAATTTTTGGCATTTTTACTTATTTTGTCTGTTTGTTTTGTTCACACATCATTATCAATATAATGGAATTGTATGCATCTGTCATACAAGTGAGAGGTTTAGCTAGCTATAAAACCAGGTTGAATCAATCCACCATGTCTGTACAAATTTAGGAATATGACAGTTGTTATTTATTCGTTTGACATGTTTGATGTGTTTGAACTTTTGATTTTACCATTTGATTAGGGACTTTCCGTTTTGAATTTTCCTCGGAGTTTGATATTTTAGTGATTTTACTTTCTAAATTTTTTTTTGTGTTTTGAAAATGTTTTACGGGCATTACTGTTATATCTCACACTATCCTTTAACGTCGTGAAAGAAGTTAAACTCCTAAACTATCGAAAAAACAACAGCTAGTATACACCAGATACTGACAAGTGTGTCTTATATCTTGATTAGCATCTCGATATAGATAATGAGGGTTGGTTGATATCGGGACTTAGAAAAATATGGAATTAGCTTCTATATTATGAACTTGTTATCATAGACGCAATTCATCAGACAATGGTTGACAGTTATGGAATATCTATGTCAAATATAATCAACGATATGTTCCAATTCCCATTATTGACCATTATTGAATCTATAAATCCGTACTCAGTTTTTGTCACATTAACCTATTATGTCTACCTGTTTAGATTATCCACCCAATGATGTCCACCTCAATATACAAGTGTGAGGTTTGTCGTGCTATTAAACTAGGTTTAGCTCACCACTTTCTTCAAGAAATACATGAACCAAGTCGGGAATATTATATACCAGTTGTCTTTCACTTGTTCCGTCTATTAATAGCTTTGATTATGCCAGTTTTTATGAAATTCTCCTTTTTGAATTTGCTTTGGAGTATTTTTGTTATACCTTTTTTTTGTCTATTGCGAGTCAGTTCTATAAAACGTATCATAGACGTTGTTTTCACTATGAGCAACATGATGAGTACCACTGGTGTAGCATGATTAGCTGATTATTAAGGAAACTGATAAGGGGGTTCATGATAATCATCATTATACTGAGAGCGCCATTACATGAAGAGACATTGATTGGTGCAGACAAATTGGTACCGTTTTTAATATTTCATCTATTTTATGTTCAATAAACATAGTTGCTTTATATTTATTTTCGAACGAATCCCACTAAAACTGAGGGTGTGCTCCAGAAAGGTAAGAAGAGTCTGTTCCACCCTGTCATGTTTCATTTGTTAGAACAAACCAGATAAAAAGTTTAATCGTGAGAAAGGGGTCGGAACTTTAGTTACTTTCGGTTATCAACTGTGAAACGGATATATTCCGAAATGGTCAACCAACTCGTGATGGCGTCCATAAAATTTACAAAGGGACGATATCAATTTCACCACTTGAAACTCTTGGTTTAATATCTTCTGTGTGAGTAGCAACCACATGAAGGAAATCATGATAGGAAATGCAAGCCCTGGAACATCGTATCAACTAAGAGGTATATACTCCGTTAGAGGTGTTGCTTGGTTGTTATTACATATGGAAATGGAAAGTGCACAATTGGGCATCTGAAATCATCTCTTATGTCATAAATTTTGGTTTTTCCACCAACCCTCATTGTTAATTCCTAGATGCAAGGTAAGATGTGGGGCAGATTTAACTGTATCTGTTGCATCCTTTATGTCAAGTTCGATGGGATAGATGAGTTCAAGTCACGAAATTTTTAAATATTTAGTGAGAGAACATCGTCTACTAGTATATAGCTAACATCATCTACTAGTATATAGCTAACATCATCCATAGTAAAGTTAGAGGATACTGCTTACTCCTTGCTTTCTTAGAGGTTCCTGAATGAGGTCAGTCGTATATGAATAAAAAAACAAATCGGCAAGAATAAAATATGCTTAATATTAATCTCAATTTCTATGTCCTCTATTTCTTTTTAATGCTGCTCTGATAATCAGGTTGTTGTCTGCATTACGATGCAATGCATATGAAAAGAAAAGATTTTATAAATTGCAAATAAATCTCATTTTATTTCTGATGATGTTTGTTTCTATAATCTTTCCGTCTATTACTTTGGCTTTTTGCCATGATCAAGTCTGTGATAATGGTCTTAGATTTCGTCCTTAATTTTATCTTATGTTTATGGTTCAATTTTAAAGAAAGAAAAAAAATCTCGGAATGCAAAATTTTATTATCAAAATACTCACTCAGTGGCATTATTGCTTTTATAAAAATAATGCAATAATTTCTTAATTTAGAGTATGTATTATTTGTTTATTTGCTAGGTTGTTGTCTCATTGGCATGTGCCCCACTTGCTGTTAAATATACCGGTACTCAGAGGAAGATATCATAATCGTAAGCAAATACAGAAAAAGTGATTTCAGACACGCACACAATTTATTACATATCTTTTTTTTCCATTTGTTACTTATCTGTAGCAATAATTATCTAACAATTTCTTGCTAAACATCCATTCGTTGATATTTAATGCAAATTTAAGAACCAGATCAAAATCAAAACAATAAAAAGAGGATTCCGAATGGTAGGTTGATAAGCATGAAAATCTAGAAATTGCGAGGGCTGCCTTTTGATAAAGGACTTTATTTTTTGAACATTCCTCAGAGTTATATGTTCCTTTTACAAAAAGCGCTTCAGAATATATAACATGTTATTTTCATTTTATATGACCGTCTGTGGCTGTTTATTTATACATCCAACACAGCCAATTGGCCGTTTCAGAATCTAAAGGACTATGGGTAATTTCATTGTTTGTACACCAAAATGAAAATAACGTCACTTCATTGGTTGAATTTCCATTGTTTAGGACGTTTTTAACCAATCAGGATGTTTTGGTGTACACTTTTGAAAATATTACCGAATGCATTAGATTCTGAAACGGCGAATTGAGCTTTTACAGCTGGATGGGAGAAAACCTGGAATGATGGTACTTTCCATTCTAAATTACTAAACCACGAAATATTTATTTATTTCTGTTTATTACATCTCCATGTACATTTATGAATTATACAATAACTAACCTCATTAACAAGTATGCATAAATTATTATCACATTTAACAATTACATAACACTCACAAAATCAATTTTAATTAAAAACTTAAAAAATAAATTTACTGTATGCAACTTAAGAAATAAAATTTTAATCTGCTGTTTAAAGTTAGTTGGAAAACATTTTTACATTTACTGAATTTAAATAATTCATAGATGGCAAATTGCATATTAACCAATACGGGTTTTTATTCTTTATATCAAGCCAACTTCCATTTTCATTTTTAAAGAATTTTCAAACTGGAGCTTCCATAAGAAATTATTCTTTATTCATTCTTAATTTAAAAAATAAGAATATGTTTCGGAAACTGACTGAATTTTAAGAATAATGGTAAAAAAAAATCCCCAAAATTGCGTTGGTAAAATAAAATGAAAACTTCATATTAAAAAAAACATTATCATTTTAAAGACAGTTTACAATAGAAACTTACATTAAGAAATTTATAAAAAAAAATATCAAATCAATACAGGGATTTCAAAACAGTTATCATTTATACATACAATATTTTAACAAAATCTGCCAATTTGTTTTATACAATTAATACTGTTTCAAAGCAGCTTTATAAATGAAACAATTGTATTGATCAACAAATAATTACAAACCAGTCAGCCTATATCTATATTCTCTATGAATACAAAATAAACCTACTTTCAGAATCTCTGATTTTGATTTTCTTTTTGCACAAGAACAAATAATATCTCAGTAATTTAAAAGGCATAATCTAAATACTTAAAACATTAGCTTACAGGAAATATTCCCAGCTTGATATGTTCATTATCTACAATTACGATTGTTTTGATCCATCACAACATAGTTCATTAATACTTTTTAACCAGTCTTTTATAAAATCTATAAATTGGCAGGAACTCCAGCCTAAAAATAAAAATATATTATATTAATCTATATTTCATTCTTTAATTTGTAAACAATAAAATTATATCATATTAGCTATAGAATGTGAAATTGAGTTAAATACCTTAACCATTAACAGCATTGTTGTGCTAAGAATACCCTTACTTATTTGAAAGTAGGTGTCTGACAGATCCAATAAGGGTTCATACATTAACTATGATAAAAATTAATAGCTGCAAGACTGTTATTCTGTTCATTTGTACTGGAAAAATGTGTGAAGAAAGTATTAAATTCACTCATATAGATAAGAATGATTCTTAGTATGGGCTAACGCGTGACTGACTAAATCATGCTCAGTCAAAAATCCACTCACTCATCATCATAAGATGGTACTTAATATAAAGTCAATATGTTCAGTAATACATAAAAAAGTGACAAAGTTTTACATATTTGTTTTTCCTTCATTTTTTTATATAAATAAGGCAGTTAGTTTTCTTGTTTGAATTCTTTTACATTGTCTTATCGGGGCCTTTTATAGCTGACTATGCGGTATGGGCTTTGCTCATTGTTGAAGGCCGTATGGTGACCTATAGTTGTTAATGTCTGTTGTGGACAGTTGTCTCATTTGCAATCATACCACATCTTCTTTTTTATATTAGTGTTTGATAAACACATTATTGAAAAACTCTTAATGTAGGTTTTTGACAGATTTAATAAAGAACTGTGCCATGATTGCATGATATGCCCATATGTCCATTCCTAGATCACTAACCTGTGTTGCCCTCTTTTTAGCGTTAATTTTATCCAATAATTGTTTAATCATTTGTCCGTATTCTGGGTCAGCCTGTCCAAAGTTGTTGATTACTCGTTTCTGTAGAAATTCTGATGCATTACAAACATGGCCAGCAATATTTTCTGCCAGTCTTTGTCTTTCTGCTGGGTTAAGTACCTTAAAAATAAATAAAAAGACCACCTCACTTATAAAATTTAGCAATCAAATCTTGTTTATGGCAACCTTATTTCACAATATTACTTAATGGCTGCTTCAAGTTCAGCAGCAAATATTCAGTGAAATGTTAAAGTTCTGCAGTAAATAATATGCGCATTAAAGTCCAGTAGGAAATACTACATGCATATTCAGGATGATGATACTAAAATCAGAAATGTGTAAGAAGTTCCTTGCTTTAATAAGAAAAAAAACACTGTCAGTTATTTATAATGTTCCACGCCCAAGGAAAATTTCTATTTCATAGACATCAAAAATTAAATAGTTGGTTATGTGTTCTTAAATATTAATGGGTATCATTGCAAAATTACTTCCATTTTGTCAACAATATTATGATTGCATTCACAAGAATTGATGTTTTTACCTATTTATTTTAAAAGTATTTGTGTACATAGAATAGAATGACGCCAAACCAGGAACCTCTAATCCAGGGGTTGATGTCTTGTCATACTTGGTTTTTGTTTATTGTTGTAGCATATAATTTTCTCTTTTTAAATGTTTTACATATACAGGGCCTTTTACATCTTACTATATGGTATGGGTTTACTCATTGTTAAAGAACCTATTGTCACTTGTAATTTTTCATAACTTGGGCCTATGGTCTATGAAAAGTTTTTTTTAATTTACCTTTAGTGCTTTAGCATTTTATCTAATGAAAATTCTTGTGATCTGTACTTCCCTAAAATAAAGGCAATCACAATCAAATCCATAAGTCCAATAAAAACATCTCCATGGATACCTACCTTTCTCCAGAATACACCAACTTGTGAATAGTTGTCATCATCAGCTGTGTTATAACGTTTGACATCACCACTAAGGCTGAATTTAGACTCTAAGTACTGAGGATTGTCCTGTGGTCCAGTAAAACTGTTTGGGAAGTAGTTAGGTGCTCCAGCTATGGAGATAAATTATCAATCATTTAAAAAACTATACTATATTTAAATATACAATATCAGGGGCACCTCTCCCAGAAAAACTGAGGAAAATTATTTTTATGCAAATAAACAAAATTAATTAAACAAAGTCTATTAACAGCATAGTATAAAAATATGGCTGAAATCAGTAATGACTTATAAACAGAAAAGCAATCATTCAATAAATCAGCTGGTTTAATGTTTTATATACAGTCAAATATTATTTCATGACTTGAATTA
Organism: Mytilus galloprovincialis; assembly: GCA_037788925.1. Classification (NCBI taxonomy): domain Eukaryota; kingdom Metazoa; phylum Mollusca; class Bivalvia; order Mytilida; family Mytilidae; genus Mytilus; species Mytilus galloprovincialis. The sequence goes on from JAWDJN010000031.1 coordinate 1,265,725, forward strand.
GTGCTTCTTAACCCTTTCACCGATTGCTGCCCAGACAGAAGCTACTCTGAGACGATGGCTTCCCTGGCTACTATTACTCAAGTGGGAGATCTTCATAATAAATGTCAATAAAAACTTGTTTGTAGTTATTTGTGTATTTATTTCATTCACTAACATCATGTTCACAGTTTTGTTCATGTTTTGATAATTTATTCTTCATAAAATATTCAAATTTTCAAATTTTCGGCATTATCTAGGTGAAATTTTCAAAATTCTGCTCTAAGACCCCAAATCGTAATTTTTTAACCCAAAACGGCATAATTTTGAAAAATTTTATGAGGCTGTACAAATTTCTCGCACTGAACGATGTCCATTCCAAGTGTTTTGTACATAAAACGACATTTTATGTCAAAAAAGTATACTAGTTTGGCTTCAATTCTTCCGTATTCTTTCAAAAAAAATGTTCCCTCATTTCAAATTCTCGTAAATTCCGTAAATTTCGTCTGATTTTGACACGGTTTTCAACAAACGGAAGCGCCATGTTTACACTTTCATCCGGGTATTCATCAAAGAAAGATAACTCATGTTTGCACTGTTTTGAGCGGGAAATATAAAAGAGGTATTCCGATCCCGGTAAAACGGGACTCGTCGTCAGCTGTCTGAAGCGTGAATCCCGGTAAACCGGGACTCATCGGCGAAAGGGTTAAAGGTTTTGAAATTTCTTTAGTAACCACTGTCTCTTTCAATAGATTTTCATAACTGTCATTAATTGAACAGTTAGAGCCTGTTATTAGGCAAAACAGTAGGTCCAAGATTGTTACCTTGGTTTTCATCAACACATTGTGGACCATCTCTCTGGTAATTTTTGACTCTTGCATTAAATGGACAATTTACTGGTATCTGGAGGTAGTTGCTACCAAGTCTGTGTCTGTGTGTGTCTGAGTAGGAGAATAATCTTCCCTGAAAACAAAACACAAACAGATGAAGTTATAGTCTGCAAATTAAGATGAACAACATTTGTATCAATTGTAAGCTATCATAGGTATTTACCAGTGACCTTAGAACATGTATTAATGTATCCAGCTGTTTATCATGAGTTACCATAGGTATTTACATCAAATATTAGGTCTTCATTCATAGGAAATGTAAGGACATAAATCTTTGGTATTTCTCTTAATTTAATGCAGAATGGTTGTATTCAACTATTTTTTTTTATTTTGCCTGCTGCTCTTCAGATGAAATGTCAGATTAATAAACCATATTTCAAATATGAGTTCTAACAGATCAAATCATAAAACAATTCTTCACAAAAAAAAAGTATAACAAAACTTGAGTTAAAATAAGTAATTAAGTTACCTGAGGTATTATATTATATATTTCACAGAAGTCAGTGACCTTAGGTTTCATACTGTTTATTTTTTTTTAATGCACTAGTAAGCTAACTTAAGTAATAAGTTGTTACATTTTATCTGGACTGGCTTGTACATAGGTGGATTTAGTGATGTCCAGGGTGCCTTGACCGTCTTATATATGAGGTACATTTACGGTAATGGTGAATAGGACTTTTTACCTATTTTGCTTTAACCTTTGTCTAGTTTAGGGTAGATTATCTACCTGAGGTTATTACCTGTAACATTTTATCTGGACTGGCTTCTATTCCTGGAATCATATGAACTGGAGAGAAGGCTATCTGTTCTACTTCAGCAAAGTAGTTCTTTGGATTCCTGTTTAAAACCATTCTACCAACAGGGATCAATGGAAACTCTCCTTGAGGCCAAATCTGTCAACATTAATAATTATAATTCAAATAAGATAAAGACTACAAAGATGCTGTAAAGTTTAACAAACACATGATGGAATTTGTGCATATACATCTTAAATATGGTGACAAAAGGCAAGTAACTTTTTGATAAAAAGTGAAAAATTGTACAAATGTTAGATTAATAGCTTAGGGCTTTTCCACAATTAATTGTATGTGGGGGGGGGGAGGACGGCACTTTTATTAATAAAGGGCTGCGCTTTAGCGCATGATACGCCCGTTGCTCTTTTAACTTGTCTTTTATGCTTTAAATGAACTTATATGATCAACTAGAAATAGTGTGAGCCCTGTCAAATACCCCCCCCCCCAAATAATAAATAAAAATGCACAAAAAAATTGGCACTATTAAGGCTACCTCAAATTTAACTAAGTTTGTTGTCTTTAATTTTTCATCCATACATAAAATTTTGTGAAAGTGTTAGTTTGGAAAAATCCCCCCTTTTTTAAGCATAAAAATTCATAACACGGAAATGTAAAATCTGAAATTTATAAAAATTGAAAGGGAGCTTACATCAATAGATATAAACAATTCACCAAAGTTTCATGGACATTGGTGAAAGCCTTTTTGAGTTATTATCCGAAGTGTTAAAAATCACCCTTTTTTATGAATAAAGCCCCATAAATCCAAAACTTAAAATCTGAAATTTATAAAAATTGAAAGGGAGCTTACACCAATAGATATAAACAATTCACCAAAGTTTCATGGACATTGGTGAAAGCCTTTTTGAGTTATTGTCCGAAGTGTTAAAAATCACCCTTTTTTTTTATGAATAAAGCCCAATAAATCCAAAACTTAAAATCTGAAATTTATAAAAATTGAAAGGGAGCTTACATCAATAGATATAAACAATTCACCAAAGTTTCATGGACATTGGTGAAAGCCTTTTTGAGTTATTGTCCGAAGTGTTAAAAATCACCCTTTTTTTTATGAATAAACCCCCATAAATCCAAAACTTAAAATCTGAAATTAAAAAAAAACGAAAGGGAGCTTACATCAATAGATATAAACAATTCACCAAAGTTTCATGGACATTGGTGAAAGCCTTTTTGAGTTATTGTCCGAAGTGTTGAAAATCCCCCCTTTTTTATGAATAAAGCCCCATAAATCCAAAACTTAAAATCTGAAATTAAAAAAAAACGAAAGGGAGCTTACATCAATAGATATAAACAATTCACCAAAGTTTCATGGACATTGGTGAAAGCCTTTTTGAGTTATTGTCCGAAGTGTTGAAAATCCCCCCTTTTTATATGAATAAAGCCCCATAAATCCAAAACTTAAAATCTGAAATTAAAAAAAAACGAAAGGGAGCTTACATCAATAGATATAAACAATTCACTTAAGTTTCATGGAAATTGGTGTAGGTGTTTTTGAGTTATTGTCGGAAGTGTGGACGACGGACGGACAGACGGACGGACGGACAACGGTATACCATAATAAGTCCCGTCTCGGGCGTATAAAAATTGATGGTCGGTGGTTATTTAAGAAAGATTGCTTAAACATTTAAATGAAATATCCAATTTAAAATGTATGCATGGTGGGGTCAACTAAAAAGTGCCTTCCTTCCCCCCTCCCCCATTTATTGTTGGAACAGCCCTTATCTGAATATTTATGCAAATGTAAGTACCTTGGTAAGATCGAAAGGATTATATCTGAAATTTTCAGCCTCTTCAAATGTCATAATCTGGACGTTCACTGACCATGAAGGGAAATTCCCTTCCGAGATGGCGTTGTATAAATCACGGATGGCATAATCTGGATCAGTCGATGACAGCTTGTCTGCTTGCTCAGCACTCAGACATTTTATACCTTGGTCAGTCTGAAAGGAAAGAAAAACATTTGATCATGATGATTGTAGTAAAACATTTGTAAGGGGTTCAATGCTGAATAAACCAGTTCTGTCATTAAAGTACAAAGTATTATACAAAGTAAGCCTATTTTGGATTTTATGACAAAATATGATGATTTTGTGGAATTTTCTGACCTAAAAGCTTTAGGAAAAGTGTGGCCGCCACCTACGATCCATAATGTTTTGTAACCAAAAGATTCCATTTTGATATGGAATTCATCTATATAAACACTTTTATATGGTAAGCTGCCAAGGTTATCTATGCCAAAAATGATTAAAATTATGGAAAAATTTTACTAAAATTGACCCTAAAATACAAATAATGTTTATCAAAGCGGTCATTGATTCATAAATTTTCAGGGAAGGTCACAAAAAATATTATTTCCTCTTAATATACATATAGATTCTACCACTGTATCGAGTGTAATACGATATTTATCCACTCGAGACAGTTTAATTTTCAAATTTAAAACGTGAGGCTCATGAAGCATTTTAAATATTTAAAATTTAACTGTCGAGAGTGGATAAATATCGTATTACACGAGATTTGGTGGTGGAATCTATTTCTCTAAGGATTTTCAAACAATACGCAGGCAAACTTATTTCTTTTTTGCGACTGATCTGCAAAAAGATGTGTTCTTTGTATGTGACGTCATCAGGCATGGTCTCCTTTTTTCATGCCGTCACAATATGAAATTCAGAGGAAAGCAAGAAAATTTGACGTCATAATCAGATTTTAACCAATGATGAACTGAGATCAAACGAACCAAACGTTGATTAAATTTTTTCATACAATGGGTGAAGAAAGGGATAAATTGACGGTGAATTAAGAGAAATAGTAATATCACAAGAATTCTTATGTAAAAGTAATTTTTTGGTTTCAATTTAAAAAAAAACATTCAAAAGTTAAGGCCAATTTGAACCCTTCGTGAACCCTTCTCCTTTAATAAAATTCCATGAAAATTTGACAAAGTTATTGATGCCTTAATAAATCTTTATCCACAGACTGAACCTAATATTGACACCACTGACGGAATCTAGAGTGCTATGTCACAGTCTCCACAAAAATATACTACTTCAATTCAACATTTTTTCAATCTGTTTATCCAATCCATTACTTTATTTCTATATGTTCTAATTTAAAATATTGAGTATAACAAGAGTCAAGTCAACCCCTCTTGAGAAGGAAAAAAAATCACGAAAATAGGCAGGTCTACTGACTATAGCATCTAACTCTTACAAACACTGTCTGGAAAAGACAAATAAATTTGTCATAGGACGAATCAATAATCATGGAATCAACTTTACCTTGAAGTGGAATTTGCAGTAGTATGCCTGTCCATCCTTGTTGACCGTCTTAAATGTGTGACTACCATAACCATTCATACGTCTGTATCCATCAGGAGTTCCACGGTCAGAGAACAGGAAGGACACCTGGTGAGTTGTCTCTGGTCGAAGTGTAATGAAATCCCAGAACATGTCTGGATCCTTAAAAAAAGATAAAATAAAATTAACAAAAAATCATGAAACAATTAACCTTTTCTTTTGTAATCTTTTCCCTTCTGAATCATGTCAGGCATTATCTAGCCTGGTTTGTTGCAATAATTCCCAATGAAATTCTATCCAGTAAAGTGATTGAAAATGTAGGAAGTATGCTACTGTGTTTTCATAGTTATTTGTCAGATACCAGTTTTCATTGATTTTGTTGGTAATTATATTTCATATCAATTGATATTTTCAACTGTAAAATCTAAGACGGACAACAGTGAGTATTCAAATGTATTACAGTCGATTCCACTTAATTGCATACCGTTTAATAGCATAATTCGGTTAATTGCATACTTTTCTCCTGCACAGAACCATTTCCCATTCATCTAATGTTAAATTGTACGGTTATATGCATAGCCCCTCAAGTGGCATTTCGGTTAATTGCATAGAAAATAATTGCCAGCTAGATATGCTTATTTAAAACTGACGAGATTTTTGACCGGAAACAGCAATTTGGTAAGTATATTTTTCTTGAATACATCATATTTTTTTATATTATTTCACATTTACTTCTGTGTTATTTAAATAAAGTTTTAAAACAGTTTCTTTCGTGTTTATATGATTATAAAAAAGGCCTCGATGTGTACACAGGTAAAGTTTCCCATATTCTATTTTAAGCCTCGAGGTCATAAAGATGTCAATCAGCTGATTGTTGTAGAAACACAACCATTCTATGATCTTCTATCTCAAAAGGTGTTAATTATTGATTGCATTTCAAACATTGTTCATAGATTACATTTTGGGTGTATTTTTAAAACAATAACGCCTGCTAATCCCCCCTGCTAATTATCGATCATTATCCAATGTGCAATCTCGTAATTTGGCATGGGGTGATCTCCATTTATGTTAAATATTACAGGGCATTTAATATCAATCTTTCACTTTTAATATTTTTTGAAAAGAACATTATCTTAAAATTATTATATTTTCTCACTTTCAACATTCGTGTCCAGCAAATAACCCGTGCAGGGCCCCATTACCTGTTAAAACTGCTTTGCATATATATACGAAACTAACGAGGTTATTGTAACAGTGTTACATCACTGTGCAATCAGTAAATACTGCACATTAAAGGCAATTCATTACACATTTATTGTATCAAATGATTATAAACTGTGTAGCAATGTTCAACAGTTTGTTTTAATCAAAGCGTAAAAATATAATTTGTACATCTGGGTTATAGAAACAAATCTATATTTAGAACAATTTTATTTTTGTATCTCAGGTAAAGGAAAAGTCGGTACATAAATAAACTAAAACTAAATGTGTTTATAAACTTTATTGAAAGAATAAACAATGAAATAAAAATGCACTAGACAAATAACTTTTATTAGAATAAATAATCATTCAATATGTTGTAAGTGGATTATGGACGTTCATCTTTCTTCAGGATTTCCTCTATCGATGTTATTTGACTCCGTATTTTGGCATTTCGGATATAAGCTTACTCCACTTTATTGCATAATTTCGTCTGACAAATAGGCTATGCAAATAACCGGAATGTACTGTACTAGCATTTTTCATATCATATTAGGACAACAGTGAGTGTTCAAATGTATTACTAGCATTTTTCATATCATATTTTAATTGAAATTGCTATCAGTCCTACTAATTAAATTTAGAGATGGTCAGAGTTTACCTGTGGTTATTCTCGTTGAACAGTTGTGGAAATTACCCCTCAAAATGTGTCATGTTGTTCCATCAAAAACAACAATAAAACTGTATTTGATTTTTTTTATACTCCTCACTATTTTCCTGCTTCCTGAAAATCTATCTCATGTTTTTTTTCAAGTTCATTTCTTATACTTTGTAGAAATGATGTTTACAACATAGATTAATTTATTATAATAATCCATTAAGATCTGGTATATAGTATATGTCTTTTACCTTCAGGTGAGTTTCTGGGTTTCTCTTCTGTGTATGTATGAAGCTTGGAAACTGAAATTTCCAAGTAATATAATGTAGGCAATAACTCAACAAGCTTGTCAATATAGAAAAGGGCAAAGATTGGTTTACAAAGAAACTGAAATTGACAGAAATTTTGACTGATTTTACATCACATGTATCATAAGAAACAATATAAGTTTTTGACAAAATCACTATTTCCTTTTAAATTCCATAATACAAATTGCCATAATTGTACTACTAGAACACTGTAGTATATATTCAAATTAATTTATCAAAATAAATTTGTAACTCAATTTACTAAATTGTAATAACAAGTGAAACTGCGAGCTACTGCTCACTGATGATACCCCCGCCGCAAGTGGATAATATTAATGGTGTAAAAATATGCAAGTGTTCGGTAAACAGGAAGTTGTCGAGTGATGAATCTGAAAACGCATCACACGGTATAGCTGACTTATAAAAATCCTGAAACCAAATTTCAGAAATCCTTGTATTGTAGTTCCTGAGAAAAATGTGACGAAAATTTTTAACTTGGTTATCATGTGTAAAATCATACAAGTGTTCGGTAAACAGGAAGTAGTTGAGTGATGAATCTGAAAACGCATCACACGGTATAGCTGACTTATGTAAATCCTGAAACCGAATTTCAGAAATCCTTGTATTGTAGTTCCTGAGAAAAATGTGACGAAAATTTTCAACTTGGCTATCATGTATAAAATCATACAAGTGTTCGGTAAACAGGAAGTTGTCGATTAATGAATCTGAAAACGCATCACACGGTATAGCTGACTTATATAAATCCTGAAACCAAATTTCAGAAATCCTTGTATTGTAGTTCCTGAGAAAAATGTGACGAAAATTTTCAACTTGGCTATCATGTGTAAAATCAGACAAGTGTTCGGTAAACAGGAAGTTGTCAAGTGATGAATCTGAAAACGCATCACACGGTATGGCTGACATATATAAATCTTGATACAAAATTACAGAAAGGGTGGATGTGTAGTTCCTGAGAAAAATGTGACGAAAGTTTCATGGGACGGACTGACTGACGGACGGACGGACGGACGGACTGACAGACAGAGGTAAAACAGTATACCCCCCCTTTTTTAAAGCGGGGGTATAACAATTTCTCAGTCTCCATTATATTCATTCCAATTGTTGGTTCTCTTCTATATATATATATATATATTTAAAGCATGGAAGGTCGCTCTCATACACTGACCAGTAGTTATTTATATTCCAAGTCTTTGTTCTTCCAAAGCCTCACATCACCTTATTTTATAAGTAAAGGAATTTGCTGTATTATTACATAAGTTATACTTTTAACATATTATAAAATTCTTAGACCAATTGCCCATGAATCATGGATTAGTTTAACTGATATGACTATTGTATACCAGCATAGGATCTCTAATGAAGAAGATTGGTGTATTGTTCCCCACTAGATCCCAGTTACCATCTTCTGTATACATCTTTACAGCAAATCCTCTGGGATCTCTGGCAGAATCAGCAGAACCACTTTCTCCTCCTAAAAATAAAACAGTGTGTAATGGGAGATAACTCTAGTTCTAAATTTTTCATTTTAACTGGATTTAAAATAATCTGAAATTGATTTTATTTCAAATAAATCAGAAAATATCACTTCAAATGTAAAATTGTCTCTCAGTTCTCAAAAAATAATTTAAAATAAAAATCAGTAAGAAAAAAAAAACATGATAAATAAATATAAAGTCAAATCCTAACTGAATATGGGAGCTAATTCGGTATAAAATGATGTAGCAATGTATCATTCAATAATTACATGTAAAAAAGTAACTTATTCTTTTTTTAAATATTTACAGCTTCTTTTGCTTGGCAACCAGAGCCATGTTGGAACATGTAACGCACATGACTCCCAATAAAATTTCAATGTCAGTTGCATTTCAAACAAGCCAGGGGATCAAAATGGACAAAAGTGTATGTGTTGCTAGTTAATTAAATAAAATCCTTCTAAAAGTAAGATAACATGTTTATTTTTATATTGTGAAATGGTTGTTTCAAGATCTAGATTTCTTTAAGTCTTTGGCTTTTAAATGGTTGCCTTTCAAAAATGTCTTGAAGATCATAAATGTTCCTATTAGATTTTAAATAATTCTATCACGCCATGCTCTATGCTTATTTCTAAATGAGAAAAAAAATACTGTAAGAAGATAAAGCAAAACATTTTATTTTTCTTCATGAATTGTGTTCACTATGTGAACTAACTAATAAAAAAAAATAATCATAAAATTGAGGAACATGTGGTGCAATACATATAGATTCTACCACTGCATAGAGTGTGATACGATATATATCCACTCGAGACAGTTAAATTTTTCAAATTTCAAACGCTAGGCTTGCTGAGTGTTTTAAATATTCAAAATTTATCTGTCGTGAGTGGATAAATATCTCATAACACGAGATTTGGTGGTGGAATCTGTTTCTCTAGTGATTTTCAAACAATACACAGGCAAACTTAATGCTTCTTTGCGACTGATCTGCAAAAAGATGTGTTCTTTCTATGTAACATCATCAGGCATGGTCACCTTTTTTCATGTCGTCACAATAGGAAATTCAGAGGAAAAGAAGAATATTCAACGTCATAATCAGATTTTAACCAATGAAGAACTGAGATCAAACGAACCACGCGTTCATTAATTTTTTTTATATTATGCGTGCAGAAAGGGATTAAAGAAATGTAAAAATGCCACTTACCAACTGTAGAGAATCTCACTCCCAGAGGTGTCTTTTTACCAACAAATTCAAATGGCTTTGCCTTGCAGTACTTAGAAATATCATGTGTGCACTCAAAGTATCCAAATGCTCCTGTAAAATAAGTCATAATATGTTGTAACTAAGGATCTCACTAACATTTATTAATGACATTCCTGTAAAATTATTCATCAGTGAAGTTCAAATCAAAAAAAGTCTAAAGACTAAATAAAATACACAGTCAGCTTATAGTTGAACAGCACTAAAGAGTTTTTGGAACATGTGATCATAATTTTGGTAAGTGTTTTCAGTTTTGTTCATCTTTATGCTTCATGTCTAAAGCTCATTGGGTCAATTCTTAAGATGAAAGAAAAAAAATAAAATATTGTGAATTTATTTATTTTTATCAGTTTTCATGGATTGAGAAAAAATTGTATTTTCATGGATGTTTGATTTTTTTCTGGTTTTTGAATGAATCCACAGTATCCAATCTAGAAGCCATGTAAATACATGTATAACTTAATCATATGCATGTTAATTACACTTAGAAAAATGAAAATGACATGAGCTGTAGTGTTAAATAAAAAGTCATGTTCTGATCAAAAATGATATACAACGTACATGGAAATGCTAATACATTTGTTTGTACAATATTTCTTTTCTCAATAAGACACATATGAATGGGAGTTTTAACAATAGTCATGTTTAACAAGTTAAATTACTTCTTTAAGCAATTATTTAATTGTAATAAATTGTGTAATATGCTATGTAGATGCAGGTATGATTAATCATGTTAATATATTTGCTTTAAAAATATTAACATGGCAGCATGTACAAATGTAATCTACATCATGCACATTGTAATATTTCAAGATTGGTTACAAATTTAAACCTTCTACACATATGAACATGAATGGTTATGTGATGATTATGTCAAAGCACTAACTGCTTAAATTTTAGTAATTGCAGAATATAAGTTTGAAAGATAAACATGTAGCATTAATAATGTTTATTCTGTTTGAGTATAGTATTGAATCATAGATTCCTACTAATACTATAATATATGTACCAGCTCCTTTAGCATGTACTACTCTTTCTGGTATTCTTTCTCGGTTGAAATGGGCCATTTCATCTGTGAAGACAAAGTCTTGTAACAGGACTGGACCTCTTGGTCCAACTGTCATTGTGGCTGTTTTGGTGCCAACAGGGGCACCTGTTCCAGTTGTCAAGACATCAGGTTTCTGAAAGGAAAAAAGAACATTAAAATTTTAGTCATTTGTTACTCTTGTCTGTCAGTTTTGCCTTATCTCTTTACAAACATGATTTGAATGTACTGAATTTTAGAACAATTTTACAAATCATGGATTGCTTATTCTTAATTAACATGATTAAGGCACAGTAGTTATTAATAAAAAATTCTGAACAAAAACAATGCTGAATGATGTGGAAGGCTAAATTAAAACATAACACCCTGCTTGAGGCATTCATGATAATTGTGTCTTTTTTAACTCTTGCTGTGGAAACAATATTCTATTATCACAGAGCCATAAGCATGCTACAATTAGACCACTAAAGTGGTTCCATCACATTTGATGAAATGGATCAAAAGGAACATTTGAAAATATGGCTGAAACAAAATTGCATATACCAAACTCTAGTTGGTTTTTTTTTATGAAAGAGTTCCATTTGATGACCTTCAGGTCAATCATTGTATAAGACATAGACAAATAAACCTGCATACAATTGTATCATATGTACATGTTGTATTACAACAACATCATGAACATATTTAAAAACTAATTCTAATGCAAAATTGTTTCTAACATTCATTTTGATTGGATATCTAATAACTGAATAACATCACAAATTTTCATAACATTAATTCACAAATTGATGATATGAAAAAGCACCCACAAACGCAGACAAATTTCAAATGTATATATTTGACATGGTTTTGTCAGTTTCATTAGAATGGAGATAATAATATTGTATTTTCAGCTATGACAGCATCAATTAGAGATTTGATGGTTGCAAATACCTGTTTACCATGTTTACTGGCTCAGCTAATGCTTCACTACAAAACGTATTTTAGGGCCCATTAAATCACCTATTAATGCCGTCAGAGATTAATTTACGATACCACAAATACAGTTATCTCCTAAGAGGGGGTAGAACCTTTATCAGGACTCTGGAATCGGGTGTTTTTAAGCTCTGGATTTCGGCAGGATCCGGGAATTCATTTTTAGAATTTCGGGATTTAAATTTCTTTAAAATTGGGACCTCAGGATTGCATGTTTATAAGCCTAATTTGGGATCAGGACCCCTCCTACCACCACCTACCCCCCCCCCCCTTTTCTAAATACTGGTGAGTTCTACACCTAATATAGAACATATAATTCTAATCATTGTGCACATATAAAACCTACCCATTAATACATTGTGACATAGGAAATGCATAGTGAATGAATTTTAAAGTTGTGTGTTTTTTTTTTGTAATGTAAAACTAAAAGTGCAGCGTAAGTCTCATCAGATTATGAGCGATGTAAGTTACAGGAAAATTTGGACAGATTATGTGAATGGTCAGATATGTGGAAATTAAAATTTAATGCTTTTAAATGTAAAGTATTGCATATTAATCCTGACAATGACCTGCAATATCGTTATACCATGTTGGATGAATCCGGAAATTTTATTGCATTATCTACAGTGAACGAAGAAAAGGATCTGGGAGTAACTTTCGAGTCTAATTTGAAATTTGAAAAACATATAAGTGATATTTATAACAAAGCCCAAAGAGTGCTGTCTCTTATTAATCATTCTTTTGATTACATGGATCAAGATATGTTTCTTACTATTTATAAATCAATAGTGCGTCCACTGCTAGAATATGCGACATGTGTCTGGTCACCGTATCTTAAAAAAGACATCCGCAAATTGGAATCTGTACAAAGAAGGGCCACAAAGCTGGTAAAAAATATTTGTCATCTTAATTATGAAGACAGGCTACGTTCATTGGGTTTGCCAACCTTGGAATATCGTAGGGATAGGAATGATATGATACAAGTCTACAAAGCGTTGCATGGTATAGATGACATCGACTGGATGAGCCTATTTACTTTAGCACCATCTAATAATACTAGAGGTCACTCATTAAAACTTTTTAAAAAAACAGTGTAAGACAACACATAGATTAAATACTTTTTCAATTAGAGTAGTGGATCAGTGGAATAACCTGTCAGATTTAACGGTGACGGCAAAGACTCTGAATAATTTTAAGTCTGCATTAAATGGCGAAAATTGGAACCTATATAAATTCATATGTTCGTGTTAAGTGTTTCAGCTGCGCACACCTAAATAAGTATTTTTTGATAAGTTTAATATATTATATATAAATATATTATAATGAGATGAGAAATCATATACGACAATCCAAGATGAGGGGTCAGTAGAAGCCTTTGGCTTATGTAACGACCCGAAGATAAAGGTATAAAGGTATAAAGGTATAAATGTCCTGAAACAGGGTTGCCACTGCTAACAACAGTTCCAAAGCAGACCCTATATCATCACAGTAAATTACTTGTAAATATAAAGAGCATACCGTCTGTGATTCTTTAAAATTGAGAAGTTGGTTTGTTGCTTTGTCTCTGTTTGCCATTTTGTTAACCTGTCAAGTTCCAGTTTTAAACACTGCACGAAGTCCAAACAGTACTTGTGTAATTTCTAGGTCACTTTAGGTCAAGGTCAAAAGATAAATTTTGTCGCGTTCGATTTGCCATTTTTTATTTTAATCATGTAAATAATGCCATTCTTTTCTAGCATTAAGAATATACTTAATCTTATTTCTTTAGTTTATTAATTTACTGATAAATTTTGGTTATTTTGAAAAGAACTATAAACAAACAAAAAATTTACAGTTTCAACAGTAACACGTGGACTAATCAAACATTCTATAGACAACTTCCGGTGACCGAAAAAGAAAGTTGATAATCAATAATTTTTGAGTCGGTTTTGACGATTAACAGAGAGTCTCCAAAATGAGGAGAACGGCGACACTCGCCACTTGCACATTGAATCAATGGGCAATGGACTTTGAAGGGAATTTGTCAAGAATAATAGAAAGTATGGAAGATTTAAAAAAGAGCTGATTATAAAACTAAAGTTGTGAACATTTCTTCTTCAAAACATATCATCATATGCACGTTTTCACACTCTTGTTAGTCTTGAAAACAGAATGCTTAAGTCTATCTTTTTAAATAGCCTTTACAGGTACAAATTAAACCCATATTTAGAACATAGTTGTATGCCAAATGATATGAGTATTACACTTGTTGATAATATTGAATTACTTTACAAGAAAATACATGAATATTAACTGAAACTGGTTAACACGAATGACCGAATAACACTGTTATTTTCCGAACAACACTTGTAATGACCGAATATCACTGTTTTTTTTTCTGAACAACACTTGTAATGACTGAATAACACTTGAAATTTTAATATTATAGGGTTATTGCATGAATATTGTCCCGAGTAGAATTTTATATTGCATGAGCTTGCGAGTGCAATATATATTCTACGAGGGACAATATTCCCCAATATTCATGCAATAACCCTTTTATTGTATAGCAATATAATATTTGAAAGTAAAAATTGGTTTAAACTAAGATTTTGTCGTTGATGACGTCATAATTTTTACGATTTATTGCACTAGTGCAATATTAGAATTTATTACACGCTAACTTTTGGTTACTTTCTGTAGGAAATATTATATTGCTATACAATAATATCACATATTGGTGACTTTTTAACATTGATAATTTTAAAAATAATAATGTATTATCGATGTATTTTTTAACTTAAAAATGATTTACAAAAAGCAGATAAGTTCATAAAGATACTTTTGAATTTAGTGTGTACATCGAAAACATGGCGGGCATTGTAATTTCTGTGGTCGCCATATTGATGTACACACTAAATTTTAAAAGTTTTTTATGAACTTATCTGCCTTCTGTAAATCATTTATAAGTTATAAAATACATCGATAATATACTATAAATTAATAATCAATGTTTAAAAGTCACCAATATGTGCTAAATATGAAATTCCAAGTGTTATTCGGTCATTACAAGTGTTATTCGGATATTAACAGTGTTATTCGGTCATTCGAGGTACCGACTGAAACTTGGTAATTTGAAGAAATTTCATATCATAATTTTTAATTCGTTTCATATTTTACGTAAAATTAATACATCTTGTTCACATACAGAATCAAAAGATGCAGTTGCATTGTCTATTGCTATAAAATTTTAAGTCAATACTGTCATTAGGCCACTTTTTGTTATTAGTTGGTTTACAGGATTCTTCTTAAAAAAGGAAGGGTAGGAGGTCGAAAAAAAAAAAAAAATTAAAATAATGAAAAAATATAGGGTAGGAGGTCGAAAAAAAATTAAAAATAAAAATTTGAATTAATACTGTTTTTTTTTACCAAAAATGGAGAGAAACAAACAATGACGTTACTCTATATAATAGTATTATACTAATTATGTATGCAGATTGTTTCATAATTTGGTATTAATTCTTGCTGTTTTAATATAAATTAAATGTGTTACAAGGAGTCAAATGTCAATGTAGATTGATGAAAGCAGATATATATATATATATATACATTTACATGTTCCTGATGAAAGGGAAGTGTCTTTTCCAATTGCATTTCTCTTTGTTCTGTGTATTTATTTATCAAATTTAGATCAGGGAGGGAAAAAATTCCTCATAACACAATACATTCTTATTGAGGAAATACCATATATGTGCTCTGCATGTCATATGCCTTCATATGTGGTACATGAAAACATGTCCTTTTTAGGCTTTTTATGCTATTTTACACTATTTTACACTGCTAAGTATTAGCTTATATCATGTATATCTCGAAGTGTCCTGTGATTGTCCCTTTTTATAAATGTCGAAGTGATTTTAATTGTCAGGCATTCTATGACAGTAATACATGTTCTGATTTTGTGTTGGGATCTTGTTCACCATATCCCATCTCTGTTCCATTAAATCTTAATGGGTACCGTGGGATGGTATTTAGGTATTTATATAACAAGGCCAATTAATCAGACACCCATCCCTGGCAGCAAGTTAAAAGATCCTTCCCTTTTAATAGTGACGTCTGGCAAGGCTATTTAAAAACAATTTGGGATGCCAGGAAGCCTTGCCAGATGTCATAATTATTTGGACTAGTACCTAATATATGTGTAATGGAACTAAAACAGCCCCTTTCGACGGGTTTCAGACTTTCTGATCGACACTGGAAGTTTGGAACCAAAGTTGACCCGCCGTCAACCTCACTGACTGTCTGAAACAGGGGTTCAAATTAGCTGTGGTCCCACAGGGATCTCCATGGCCTGTTTAACGATGGCGCTCCTCCATCGTTCAAATGTCTTACGCCATCGTCAAATGACTCACGCCATCGTTAAATTGTCTTGCGCCATCGTTAATTGTCTTCCGCCATTGTTCAAAACTTAATCGTTTTGTGTAGCCCAACGCCATTTTTTATCAATTATAATCAAATGCATGTAATTGCATAACCCTTAGGCTTTTTATGTTATAATCCAATACAGTTCTAACGCCTGAGGGATATCCGGATTAAGATCGCTAATCACTTGTACCTGAGCTTGTACAGGTAGATCAACAAACCAGACAGGAGAATACTATCTGAGGATAGACCATCCATTTGTCGAATTAATCAACATAGTTTCAGCAAATGATTATGATAATTTAGATTAAATAAATTAATTAATAATCCAGTTACAAATAAACAGTTTAACAAGTCGAACACAACTTTATTTTATCTTATGCAATCAGCATCACCTTTTTTTAAGAAGTACAAAATAAGACGCAAAACAGTAAAATGGAAGAAGAAAGACCGATCTTTTTATATCATTCATGTTTTTATTTTTATTTGTACTTCTTCAAACAGAAGAGGGTCGGCGGAATTAAAAAAAATCTTCAAAATCGTTTTTATTTTTATTTTAAAATCGTGAAAAACAGGGTCGGCGGATCCGTAAACCATCAAATAAAAAAAAAGTGGCCTTAAAATCATTTCAAATCATTTCATTGTAAATGTTTGCCCTCCAAATCTTTATTCAATTATTAAAAAAAACTGTTACTAAAATACTTGTTGTTGATCAGGTTGATGAGCACTGCAAGTCTTCGATCCTTGACTGTTTGTGACTTCTGAATTTGACAGTGAGAAAAAAAATGTTTTATTGTTATTCCTAAACTACATGAAATATAACAAATGACAATTAACAAAACTATTGGTTACATTTCCCTGAAAATAGGCAGTTCACATGAGATAAGTTATGTATATTATTTTATTTACAGCTATTAAGGACTTCCATTTTTGATCACATTTTTAGAAAACAGAAATAGCTAAGAGGAATCAGATTTGGGGCTAATTCAGTAGCTTTGAACTCACAATTGTTTTCCCTTAAAAGTCTTAATTTTAGATGTTTATATTTTCAGGTATTCAAAAGGCTAAAGAGCTTGGTGCAACTTACAGATTAGGACCTGAGCTGGAGATAACGTTAGTATAATATGACGCAGAACAATTTCAATTTGTTTTTACAAAATATGTACATGTATGACCATTAATCAGAAGTTTTCTACCAGGTAATGGATTTTTATACGACCGCAAATTTTGAAAAAAATTTCGTCGTATATTGCTATCACGTTGGCGTCGGCGTCGTCGTCGTCGTCCGTCGTCCGAATACTTTTAGTTTTCGCACTCTAACTTTAGTAAAAGTGAATGGAAATCTATGAAATTTTAACACAAGGTTTATGACCACAAAAGGAAGGTTGGTATTGATTTTGGGAGTTTTGGTCCCAACATTTTAGGAATTAGGGGCCAAAAAGGGCCCAAATAAGCATTTTCTTGGTTTTCGCACTATAACTTTAGTTTAAGTTAATAGAAATCTATGAAATTTTGACACAAGGTTTATGACCACAAAAGAACGGTTGGGATTGATTTTGGGAGTTTTGGTCACAACAGTTTAGGAATTAGGGGCCAAAAAGGGGCCCAAATAAGCATTATTCTTGGTTTTCGCACAATAACATTAGTTTAAGTAAATAGAAATCAATGAAATTTAAACACAATGTTAATGACTACAAAAGGAAGGTTAGTATTGATTTTGGGAGTTTAGGTCCCAACAGTTTAGGAATTAGGGGCCAAAAAGGGACCCAAATAAGCATTTTTCTTGGTTTTCGCACCATAACGTTAGTATAAGTAAATAGAAATCTATGAAATTTAAACACAAGGTTTATGACCATAAAAGAAAGGTTGGGTTTGATTTTGGGAGTTTTGGTCCCAACATAATAAGGGGCCCAAAGGGTCCAAAATTAAACTTTTGTTTGATTTCATCAAAATTGAATAATTGGGGTTCTTTGATATGCTGAATCTAACTGTCATGACTGTGTATGTAGATTCTTAACTTTTGGTCCCGTTTTCAAATTGGTCTACATTAAGGTCCAAAGGTTCCAAAATTAAACTTAGTTTGATTTTGACAAAAAATGAATCAGTTAGGTTCTTTGATATGCTGAATCTAAAAATGTACTTAGATTCTTGATTATTGGCCCAGTTTTCAAGTTGGTCCAAATCGGGGTCCAAAATTAAACTTTGTTTGATTTCATCAAAAATTGAATAAATGGGGTTCTTTGATATACCAAATCTAACTGTGTATGTAGATTCTTCATTTTTGGTCCTGTTTTCAAATTGGTCTAGACACTAAAGTCCAAAGGGTCCAAAATTAAACTTAGTCTGATTTTAACAAAAATTGAAATCTTGAAGTTCTTTGATATGCTGAATCCAAAAATGTACTTAGATTTTTTATTATGGGCCCAGTTTTCAAGTTGGTCCAAATCAGGATCTAAAATTATTATATTAAGTATTGTGCAATAGCAAGTCTTTTCAATTGCACAGTATTGCGCAATGGCAAGAAATATCTAATTGCACAATATTGTGAAATATCAAAAAAAAAATTAATTAGAGTTATCTTTCTTTGTCCAGAATAGTAAGCAAGAAATATCTAATTGCAAAATATTGTGCAATAGCAAGATTATTTTTTAATTGGAGTTATCTTTCTTTGTCCAGAATCAACTTAAATCTTTGTTATATACAATATACAATGTATATTCACTTTTTACTACCAACTTATAAATTAAAATAATCTTTACCATTCAGTGATAACAAGCAGTTTTTTTACATCTTAATATTTTATGATGTATTTAAATGAGTAGTTATTGTTGCAAACTCCATTAGAAATTTTAATTGAGATTAGTTTTGGAATAAGGGAAAGGGGGATGTGATTAAAAAAATTGGGTTCAATTTTTCTCATTTGAAATTTCATAAATAAAAAAGAAAATTTCTTCAAACATTTTTTTGAGAGGATTAATATTCAACAGCATAGTGAATTGCTCTAAGAGAAACAAAAATTTTAAGTTCATTAGAACACATTCATTCTGTGTCAGAAACCTATGCTGTGTCAACTATTTAATCACAATCCAAATTTAGAGCTGAATCCAGCTTGAATGTTGTGTCCATACTTGCCCTAACCGTTCAGGGTTCAACCTCTGCGGTCGTATAAAGCTACGCCCTGCGGAGCATCTGGTTTACTTTTACCATTTATGCTGCCTTCAGGAGCAATGCTGCATATACATGTAAATTACATGATGTAATATTTAGTGTATAAGAAAAGGTGTAAGTGTCCAGTACTTGAAAATCTAAGATATTGACAGTTTTTCTTACATACTTTTTAACAAGAATTTTTTTTGAAAATATTCTTTCGAACATGTTGAAATTAAAAAATGATAATAGCATCAATTGTTTTTGTAGAGGATATGGATGTGCAGACCATTTTCTGGAGAGTGATACATTCTTACACTCATGGCAGAGTTTGGGACAGATTCTCACTAATCCAGTTACCCAGGATATTCTTTGTGATGTTGGAATGTAAGTTTGTATACGACCGCAATGATTTTTATACGACCGCAAAAATTAAAAAAAAATTGGTCTTATATTGGTATCATGTCGTCTGAAGACGGATGATTTCCGGAAATAATAACCATGATAACTTTAGTACAAGTGAATAGAAATCAATAAAATTTTAACACAAGGTTCATAACCACTTAACATGCTAAAGGAAGGTTGGGATTGATTTTGATGGTTTTGGTCCCAACAGTTTAGGAACAAGGGGCCCAAGAGGGGTCAAAATAAGCATATTTCATTATTTTTCTAGTTTCCAGACAATAACTTATGTTTAAGTGTATGGATCTCTCTTAAAATGCGAGTTTAAACTATTGCGATTATAACCCTGTACATTATAAATAAATCACAATAATTTATGAATTTATAGTAACTGTTAACAATCTAGAGGTGTAATATTATACCACCATTGATTTTCCCCTTTTAGTCTTTGTTAAATTTGCATTTTTCAAAAAAATGTGCAGAATTTATCTTTCAAATAAAGAAATACTTGGCATGAGTAAAGTTTTATCCTGTCCAGTTCTATAGAAAAAAATTCACATAATATTTCATTGCATATAAGAAAATAACCACCATTGGAAGTTAACCAATTCTACAGAAACAGCTCTTCTACGTGATATAGTTTCTGCACTGGACAAAAACAGTTGTGTTGTACTTCTGATGCTCGATCTTTCGGCCGCATTTGATGTTATTGACCACAAAATTTTACTAGAACGTCTGAACTATTCTTTCGGAGTCTCTGATAGCGCCTTATCGTGGATCGAGTCTTTCTTGAAAGATAGAACTCAGCGAGTTGCCATTGGCACCAAACAATCTGACGATCTACGTCTTCAATATGGTGTGCCTCAAGGCTCTGTTCTAGGACCAAAGTTATACTGCATGTACTTGAAACCTGTTGGTGAAATATGCAGGCGACATAAAATGCTTTACCACTCGTATGCCGACGACACTCAGGCATATCAAGTGATTAAACCGGAAGGTGATTGGGACGATCTATCCGACCGTTTGAAAGCGTGTTTGTCAGAGATAAGCGATTGGATGACATCAAATATGCTGAAACTAAATCAGGACAAAACAGAGCTCATCGTCTTTGCTCCGAAACATCGAGTCAAACAGTTATCCAAGTATGAGCTACCCTTCGATGGCACTATTTTAAGTGATGCGAACTGCGTTAGGAATCTAGGAGTGTTCTTTGATAAGACCTTGAGTATGGAACAGCAGGTAACAGCCGTCTCAAAATCATGTTACCACCAGATTCGAACCATCGGAAACATTAGATCGTATATCACCGAAAATGCGTGTAAGACACTAGTCTGCTCTCTTGTCACCTCCAGATTAGACTATGGGAACGCTTTGCTATATAATGTTAACTCTTCCACTATAGCAAGACTACAACGCGTTCAAAACACAGCAGCTAGACTTATCACAAGAAAAAGGAAGTTTGACTCTATAACACCTGTTCTGATGCAGCTACATTGGCTCCCCGTGAAATACCGATCACATTTTAAACTTTTACTTTACGTTTTTAAGGCATTACACGATAAAGCACCTAAATATTTGAAAGAACTGATTGTACCATACGCTCCTATTAGAACACTTCGGTCAGAAAATGAAGGACTCATAACGAATCCAAGAGATGTCCGCACTAAAACATACGGTGAAAGACGATTCGACCGAGCTGGAGCTACATTGTGGAATGACCTACCAATTCATTTACGGAGAGAACAATCGCTTCCTCGTTTTAAAAAAGGTTTGAAGACACATATTTTTAGACTGGCGTACTGTGATGTGTAAGAAATGTGATAATTTATTATTATTCTAAAAAGTTTAAGTGATAGGATCTTTTTTATTTTTAACTTATTTAAATTTTTAGTTTTGACGATTTTATTGAATAGACAGTTTTATTTATCTTTTCATTGTGTTTTACTGGAATGTAAATACTTATAATTTTCATCATTATTCTTTTATTGACTGTTATATTTAATATGTTTTATGGTATTCATTGTGATATATATTTCCCCTGTCAATGCTCTTAATTTCCATCATTATTCTATTTAATTTCTGTTTTATTCTTATGTTCATATATATATAATTGCTATTATTGTATGCATTGTGATATATATTTTCCTTCAATTTTATATGTTAAGCGCTTAGAGTATTATGTTTATTAGATAGGCGCTATATAAAAGCTATGTAATAAATAAAATAAATAAAACCAATCAAATTTCTCCCCTTATTTTATCTGTGTACAAGGTTTATATGTTATGATGGTATGATACTAAACCCCTCACGGGGAGGATTGTGCCTGATATTCATATGATGAAGACATAATTTTTGAATCAGTTTAATTGAAGTCCGAAGCTGGCATGTCAGTTAACTGCAAGTAGTCTGATGTTATTTATGTATTATTGTCATTTTCTTTATTTTCTTTGGTTACATCTTCTGACATCAGACTCAGACTTCTATTGAACTGAATTTTAATGTGCTTATTGTTATGCATTTACTTTTCTGCATTGGCTAGAGGTATAGGGGGAGGGTTGAGATCTCACAAACATGTTTAACCCCGCCGCATTTTTGCGCCTATCCCAAGTCAGGAGCCTCTGGCCTTTGTTAGTCTTGTATTATTTTAACTTTTAGTTTCTTGTGTACAATTTGGAGTTTAGTATGGTGTTCATTATCACTAAACCAGTATATATTTGTTTAGGGGCCAGCTGAAGGACGCCTACGGGTGCGAGAATTTCTTGTTGCGTTGAAGACCTGTTGGTGACCTTCTGCTGTTGTCTGCTCTATGATCGGGTTGTTGTCAGTTTGGCACATTCCCCATTTCCATTCTCAATTTTATTAGTCACCATGTACAAATGTAACCTCAAGATTACAAAATTTTCTATAGAAATCCCAAATAAAAAATAATGGTGTTTTGAAATACCCAAGACATATGTTTATGACACAGAAATGGTTTTACTGCAATAAAATGTAGGATTAATTACCTACAACTGTCAAATTCAAGGGAATATTTTTTTCGACCTACTTTTGTATACAACCGGATGTGACGTACCATGATTTGGTGGTATTACACCTAGACATTACCCTTGTTTTTGATAGTTTATAGCTTTTTGCGTTTACAACTTTGATAAATCTGACAAATGCAAAAAATTTTGCACTGAATGTCATGTGATCTATATATTTTATATGCATTTTGTTTATTTTCAGGCCAGTGATGCATAAAAATATAGCTTACAACTGTCGTGTTTTCTTTCTGAATAAGTAAGTTATATATATGAAAATGTGTGGTTTGTATGTTTGGATTTTAATATTTGTTATAGTTGCAAAATATATGTTGTTGCAAGAAAAAAAAATGTGTTGGTTTATTTACCTTAATCCAGATTATGATCATGATGATATTTTCATGTAAATGTGGATTAACTTAGTGATGTTTAGATTAGAAAAGATGATCATATTTTACAAGTTGTTTTTTTTACCTAAATATATTGTTAGATAACATTTCTTAGTCCTTATATCTTAAACAGAAAGTTAAATAAGCATAGATGATCAACTAGCTTAAGACAAGATCTACAATGACGACAAATAGAGGAAGTTGTCCAAAGAATCCTTGTTGGAGTTAATGCCCTTTTATTACGATTTTTACCATTTTTTTTTAGCATTTTGTCTTATATTATAAAAGTCAAAACAGATGAATACTCTTTAAATCACAAAAATGATCAGCAAAGTAACAAATCTACTATAGAGTCATATTTGCATATATAGTTGGTACTATATGGCCACATTCTTGTTTGTCATGAATTCTATTCTTATCTACAATGTCCTTTGTTGAATATGAACATAGACCAAGTTGAGCAACACAGGCTTCTTATGTTAGCCTCTAGTTAAGATGTATTATAATTCTTCAAAATCACATCTAGGCACATGCTAGATGTTGATTGTTTATAAGGCATTGAAGATATTCTGTTGGACATCAAACCTTCAAACTTGCTTGTCATGGTAAACTGCAGACTAAGTTATAGAAATAAAGTCATCCCTTGGACTTCTCTCACGCCAACATTAGAATACTTGCTAATTTTGATTGTCTGAATGGCAGTGCCAGATGTAGAAATAAACGTCCACCTCCTTTTGTAATTGGGACGTTAAATTTGATATCTCTTGTCACATGTCACAAGTAACTTTTCTGCCTTTTAGTTTACAAATTATATTCACCAGTTTATTTATCAAAACAATTAACATAATTTTGAAAGAGTTGCATAAGTTGACATTTTTTGCAATTTCAGGGTGCATGTGTATTATTATACAACCTTCTTTTATTTGAAGGAAAGTTTTACTGATTCGACCAAAGATGGCTTTGGCAAATGATGGCAACTACAGAGAACCAAGATGGTTTACAGCTTGGGGTAAACATAAACAAATAGAGGACTATTACCTTCCACGTATGATACAGGAGATCACAGGTCAGGTATGTTTCTATCTTAGACTTAACTGAGAGGAAAATTCAAATATATATTATACAGGATATATCAGGTATGTAATATGTATTTATATATAGACTTTTAGTGATGGGGCAAAACTTACTGTTAGATTTAAGAAGATGTGGTATGAGTGCCAATGAGACAACCCTCCATCCAAGTCACAATTTGTAAAAGTAAACCATTATAGGTCAAAGTACGGTCTTTAAAACAGAGCCTTGGCTCACATCCAACAGCAAGTTATAAAGGACCCCAAAAATGACAAGTGTAAAACCATTCAAACAGTCTAATCTATATAGGAAACGAGAAATGAGAAATACTGAAGAACCGCACCAATAAACAACAACATTAACAAATGTTGGGCAGATATCTATATTTAATAATAGTGGAACCTTCTCATAGTACATATTGTACAAGATATTACTGATCAGGTGTGATATAGAAGCCTCTGTAATTTAATACATTATATTACTGCTTAGGCATTTATCTACATTGTATATATTTAGTAATAGAGGAACCTTCCCCTAGTATACGATAGAGGATTTTACTGGTCAGGTGTGTATTTTTACCTGAAAACAGTACCCATTGGTGATGTTATGATGGTCACTATTTTAAATTTCTCCATTTATATATTTTCCAGAAGACGTTCCTATTGGTGATGCTATGATGGTCACTATTTTAAATTTCTCCTGCATTTATATATTTTCCAGAAGACCGTTCCTATTGCATTGTATTGGTGATGCTATGATGGTCACTATTTTAAATTTCTCCTGCATTTATATATTTTCCAGAAGACCGTTCCTATTGGTGATGCTATGATGGTCACTATTTTAAATTTCTCCATTTATATATTTTCCAGAAGACCGTTCCTATTGGTGATGCTATGATGGTCACTATTTTAAATTTCTCCATTTATATATTTTCCAGAAGACCGTTCCTATTGGTGATGCTGTGATATCTACTGTTGATACATGTATAGGATCAGAAATCTGTGAAGAATTATGGACACCTGATGGGTAAATAGAAGGGCTATGCATAACCGTAAAAAAAATATTTTTAAGAAATAATTTATATCTATCAATTTTTATAGAGTTTGTGAAACAGTGAAAAACAAATAGGAGTGAGAAGAAGAAATAAAAGGCAGAAAAATCTTGAGTCCAATAAAACAGAAAACACCATGGTCAAGAATTTAAAAAAAAATCAGCATTAATACTTTTAAAGGTTTAACTTACTTGTTCTGAAAGGGTTGGCAGTTTCTATTCAAATTAACTGTTAGTAAGTTAGCCATCAACATTACTTTACATTTGTAATATGTATAGTGAGCTCAAAACTTTATGGACTCCTTATAGTATCCTGAATTTATTAAGGATATTACAAGTTGGAGGTAATCTCTCACATTATTTTGCAATTGCCTGCAGACTGTTTCTTAGGATATAAAAGAAAGGATAATGAGTATCCATTAATGACAAAAGATCAATACATACACTGCAAAAAACCCAAGATCATACATACACTGCAAAAAACACAAGATCAATACATACACTGCAAAAAACCCAAGATCATACATACACTGCAAAAAACCCAAGATCATACATACACTGCAAAAAACACAAGATCAATACATACACTGCAAAAAACCCAAGATCATACATACACTGCAAAAAACACAAGATCAATACATACACTGCAAAAAACACAAAATCAATACATACACTGCAAAAAACACAAAATCAATACATACACTGCAAAAAACACAAATGCAAAGGAACATTGCTTTTATTGCTTTCCTTCATCTAAAAGTCACACTGAGGCCTTTAGCATGGAGTTCTTACTTTTATGTTTTAGCTTTTTTAGCTGTCATCTTATTTGCCATAAAGTAGCGTTAAAATTTACATTGAGTTCAGTATGGCTGATGATTATTTTTTATCTTTGTGTGTCTGTCAGATGATGTATAGCCTTTATTTAGATTGAGGAGAGTGTATTTATTTGTATCTTTGTGTTTCTGTCAGATGATGTATAGCCTTTATTTAGATTGAGGAGAGTGTATTTATTTGTATCTTTGGGTTTCTGTCAGATGATGTATAGCCTTTATTTAGATTGAGGAGAGTGTATTTGTTTGTATCTTTGGGTTTCTGTCAGATGATGTATAGCCTTTATTTAGATTGAGGAGAGTGTATTTGTTTGTATCTTTGTGTTTCTGTCAGATGATGTATAGCCTTTATTTAGATTGAGGAGAGTGTATTTATTTGTATCTTTGTGTTTCTGTCAGATGATGTATAGCCTTTATTTAGATTGAGGAGAGTGTATTTGTTTGTATCTTTGTGTTTCTGTCAGATGATGTATAGCCTTTCTTTAGATTGAGGAGAGTGTATTTGTTTGTATCTTTGGGTTTCTGTCAGATGATGTATAGCCTTTATTTAGATTGAGGAGAGTGTATTTATTTGTATCTTTGGGTTTCTGTCAGATGATGTATAGCCTTTATTTAGATTGAGGAGAGTGTATTTATTTGTATCTTTGTGTTTCTGTCAGATGATGTATAGCCTTTATTTAGATTGAGGAGAGTGTATTTGTTTGTATCTTTGGGTTTCTGTCAGATGATGTATAGCCTTTATTTAGATTGAGGAGAGTGTATTTGTTTGTATCTTTGGGTTTCTGTCAGATGATGTATAGCCTTTATTTAGATTGAGGAGAGTGTATTTATTTGTATCTTTGGGTTTCTGTCAGATGATGTATAGCCTTTATTTAGATTGAGGAGAGTGTATTTGTTTGTATCTTTGGGTTTCTGTCAGATGATGTATAGCCTTTATTTAGATTGAGGAGAGTGTATTTATTTGTATCTTTGGGTTTCTGTCAGATGATGTATAGCCTTTATTTAGATTGAGGAGAGTGTATTTATTTGTATCTTTGTGTTTCTGTCAGATGATGTATAGCCTTTATTTAGATTGAGGAGAGTGTATTTGTTTGTATCTTTGGGTTTCTGTCAGATGATGTATAGCCTTTATTTAAATTGAGGAGAGTGTATTTGTTTGTATCTTTGGGTTTCTGTCAGATGATGTATAGCCTTTATTTAGATTGAGGAGAGTGTATTTATTTGTATCTTTGGGTTTCTGTCAGATGATGTATAGCCTTTATTTAGATTGAGGAGAGTGTATTTATTTGTATCTTTGGGTTTCTGTCAGATGATGTATAGCCTTTATTTAGATTGAGGAGAGTGTATTTGTTTGTATCTTTGTGTTTCTGTCAGATGATGTATAGCCTTTATTTAGATTGAGGAGAGTGTATTTGTTTGTATCTTTGGGTTTCTGTCAGATGATGTATAGCCTTTATTTAGATTGAGGAGAGTGTATTTGTTTGTATCTTTGGGTTTCTGTCAGATGATGTATAGCCTTTATTTAGATTGAGGAGAATGTATTTATTTGTATCTTTGGGTTTCTGTCTTATCAACATATCCTTCCTAAGCTGAACATGAATTAAAGCCTTCATTCTGATTTATTTCAGGCACCACATTGATATGAGTTTAGATGGAGTTGAGATAATCGCCAATGGTAGCGGCAGCCATCATGAATTACGGAAAGGTTATGTCAGAGTTGATCTCATTAAATCTGCTACAATGAAGGTATTTCCATCATTTTCTATTAAATACTATCCAGTAATATCCTCAGTAACGAAAACTACAGCTACCACGAATTGTACAAATTTAACTCTATTTCCTATTCTTACCTCAAAAGTATAAGAGAAATATTGACCAATGGTAAGCAGCTATGCAAATTTATCACTATTTTACGAAATGCTACTTTGATATTACCAACTGATAATTTCCTTTCTCAGCACTGTAGAGGGATATGAAAAGTTATCACTAGAAACTAAGGGCCTACATGCTGTAGATTTTTTTGTTTAAGTTTTGATATATTTCTGTTTTCAAAAATGTTCTTCCTGACTGTAGACTTTTCTTACTTGATATGGTCAGATTATTTGCCATGGTAATATAATATTTTTCTGTTTCCAGTGTGGAGGTATATATGTGTTTGCTAACCAGATTGGATGTGACGGTGATAGATTATATTATGACGGCTGTTCAATGATTGCCATTAATGGAAAAATTTGTTCCCAGGGGCCACAGTTTGGTCTTCAGGAAGTAGTAAGTTTAATTGTGTGTTTTATAGCCACAGAAAAAATATAAAAACATGACAGAAATGAAGTAGAATGATTATAATGACACCATACTACACCATTATTGTTAAACTTGAAGAGCTGCTGAATGATGTCATCCCTCCTAAGGTTTCTTTGTGGCAATTTTGTATGACAAACCTTTTTACCCCCAAAATAATTATTTGAAATTGAATATTTTAATCAATTAGATTACAATGAATAAGCTTATACATGTATATTTATTAATTCATTTGTTTAAAAAAGAAATATAAGGGGATTATACTGAGCGAAAATAGGAATTCAGCTGATGGGGGATATTTCATAAATTAGGGATATTCTGACATTTGCACCAAACAGCCAGCATTACAAAGAAAGACTAAAAGTAAGCCATTCAAATTAATTAATTACAAATGGACGACAATTAACTAGATTCAGACACAAAAACTGGATATATGGGGTTGTCACATTTTAACTTGAAAATTCTCAACAAGTATTGCAACATGAATTTTTCAGCATTTCAATTTCCATAGTATTTTTTCAATTGTACAATGCAATATGCTTACACAAGTACTTTGAATGAAAATGTATGAAATAATGTCTGTGTTTTAGACCAAAATCAGGGAAGCAAAAACTTTGAAATGTATAAAAGGAAACTAAAGGGGCACAAACATCACAAACTGTATGAGTTTAACTTGTCGTAGGAAGTTGCAAGCTTTAGTTGCAGCACAAATACTTAATTCAACATTTGGAAATTAAAACTCTCCAAAAAATACTGCTTTTAATGTGTATTGTAATAATGTAGTATGGCACAAAAAGTTCATTCTATAGTAACATTGTGTAAATGTTTTTAGGTAGTCAATGTAGCCACTGTAGACTTAGAAGATGTGAGAACTTACAGAAATGCCATCCGTAGCAGAAATGAACTGGTCAGTATAATTATTAAGATAAAAGATGTATTGTCATCGTCTCAAAAGTAGGTCATACACATATAGCTAATGCCAAATATAAGTATATGTGTGGATTCAGTTAAATCTTTAAAAGATAAGTTCGGTTGGTAGTTTGGTAATTTTATTTACTTTTTATTTATTTATTTTTTATGCCCCACCTACGATAGTAGAGGGGCATTATGTTTTCTGGTCTGTGCCTCCGTTCGTTCGTCCGTCCGTCTGTGCGTCTGTTCGCTTCAGGTTAAAGTTTTTGGTCAAGGTAGTTTTTATACGCCCGTCGTCTTTTAGACGGGGCGTATTATGGTATACCGTTGTCCGTCCGTCCGTCTGTCCGTCCGTCCGTCCGTCGTCCACACTTCGGACAATAACTCAAGAACACTTTCACCAATTTCCATGAAACTTAAGTGAATTGTTTATATCTATTGACGTAAGCTCCCTTTCGTTTTTTTTTAATTTCAGATTTTAAGTTTTGGATTTATGGGGCTTTATTCATAAAAAAGGGGGGATTTTCAACACTTCGGACAATAACTCAAAAAGGCTTTCACCAATGTCCATGAAACTTTGGTGAATTGTTTATATCTATTGATGTAAGCTCCCTTTCAATTTTTATAAATTTCAGATTTTAAGTTTTGGATTTATGGGGCTTTATTCATAAAAAAAAGGGGGATTTTCAACACTTCGGACAATAACTCAAAAAGGCTTTCACCAATGTCCATGAAACTTTGGTGAATTGTTTATATCTATTGATGTAAGCTCCCTTTCAATTTTTATAAATTTCAGATTTTAAGTTTTGGATTTATGGGGCTTTATTCATAAAAAAAAGGGTGATTTTCAACACTTCGGACAATAACTCAAAAATGCTTTCACCAATGTCCATGAAACTTTGGTGAATTGTTTATATCTATTGATGTAAGCTCCCTTTTAATTTTTATAAATTTCAGATTTTAAGTTTTGGATTTATGGGGCTTTATTCATAAAAAAAGGGGGATTTTCAACACTTCGGACAATAACTCAAAAAGGCTTTCACCAATGCCCATGAAACTTTGGTGAATTGTTTATATCTATTGATGTAAGCTCCCTTTCAATTTTTATAAATTTCAGATTTTACATTTCCGTGTTATGAATTTTTATGCTTAAAAAAGGGGGGATTTTCGAATTTTGGGACAATAACTAACACTTTCACAAAATTTTATGCAACTTTGATAAATTGTTTATATCTATTGACATAAGCTCCCTTTTCATTTTTATAAATTTGAGATTTTACGTTTTCTTAAGTAATGAATTTTTATACCTAAAAAAGGGGGATTTTATGAAACTTTGGTGAATATATTATTGTAACATCTCTTTTGATTTGTATATATATTTCTAGTTGATCATATAAATTCATTTAAAGCATAAAAGACAAGTTAAAAGAGCAACGGGCGTATCATGCGCTAAAGCGCAGCCCTTTATTGAAGAAGTTGAAGTCCAATCAACTTGAAACTTAGTACACATGTTCCCCATGATATGATCTTTCTAATTTTAATGCCAAATTTTAGTTTTGACCCCAATTTCGTGGTCCACTGAACATAGAAAATGATAGTGCGAAGTTCAGGTTAAAGTTTTTGGTCAAGGTAGTTTTTGATGAAGTTAAAGTTACATCAACTTGAAACTTAGTACACATGTTCCCTATGATATGATTTTTGTAATTTTAATTCCAAATTAAAGGTTTGACCCCAATTTTCACGGTCCACTGAACATAGAAAATGATAGTGCGAGTGGGGCATCCGTGTACTATGGACACATTCTTGTTTTATCTTTGATTTTCATATTCCTGAAAAAAAATGTGTTTACTGAGTCAGATTCCTGTATTATACACGTAGATATTGGAAGTTCACTATTTTTTATTTTTTATTAGTTGTAAAATAAATAGATATGTTACGTTTTTAGTTAATTTTGTTACAATCTGTAAAGAATTTGTTGCATTTTAGCCTTAGTGATTTTGTTTCATATTCTGAATAATATAGATTTGTACTTTATTTCTTTTTCAGGATCCAAATCCTATGCCTATCCTAAATATAGTATTTGTATGCTGTATAACATTACTTTTTACTTTTCTTTCTCAGGGATCCAAATCTTATGCCTATCCCCGAGTT
This sequence comes from Mytilus galloprovincialis, assembly GCA_037788925.1. Taxonomy (NCBI): domain Eukaryota; kingdom Metazoa; phylum Mollusca; class Bivalvia; order Mytilida; family Mytilidae; genus Mytilus; species Mytilus galloprovincialis. The sequence goes on from JAWDJN010000031.1 coordinate 1,297,307, forward strand.
CATTGTGATTTTGCTGTTTCCCATGACGACTCATTCCAACCAACCACTGACCCTATAGAATGGCAGTATCATACACCTGAAGAGGAGATTAGGTTAGGATTATTCCATTTAGATAAAATCTTTCCTCAGTCAATGAAAATTGATACTCAGAAAAAAATAAAAAATCCAAAAAAGGTAGTAAACAAACCATGAGTTGAATAAAAACAGACCCAAATTTAGTCATAAATAAAAACAGACAAAATTTAGCCATCAATAATAACTGACAAAAAATTGTAGCCAAAACAAACTGACAAAAATTGTTCCCAGAAATAAAAATACACAAATTTGTAGCCAAAAATAATAACAGACAAAATTAAAGCAAAAAAAAAAAAAAAAACTGACCTAAAGTTTTTTAGCCAAAAATAAAAATAGACAAAATTAAAACCAAAGATAAAAATAACAGTCTAGAAAAAGAAAGATTTGACAACTAAACACCTCTAAAGATTAGTAAAATTAAGCTCGGTTTTGGATTTATACCTAGTTGATTATTTATTTGCAGATCTTAAAATCTGATCTGTGGTCAGAAAGAATTCAATCTCTCCGTCAGTAGGATTTTTATTTGTTCTATTGTATATTTACAGCCTAGGACCAGCCTGTTGGTTGTGGGACTACCTAAGAAGGAGTGGCCAGGGAGGATATTTCCTCCCCCTAAGTGGGGGTATTGATAGTTCTAGTACTGCCTGTATTGTGTCCAGTATGTGTCATCTTGTGATAGATGCTGTCAAGAAGGGAGGTTAGTCTGCAAATCTTCTGTTGGTCTTATTCTAAATTTAAAAGAATTTGAAGTGGAATGCTACTGATTTGAAAAGAAGGTGTCTTTTTAACCAACTTTCATTTTTAGAATTGATCCGTAAAGTCTGATTAGCAGATATTTTTACACCCCTGCCAATAGGTGACAGTATCATTAAGTGTTATCCTTGACTGTCCATCCTTCTGTCTTTCCTTCTTTTTGTTCATCTGTCCTATATTCATTTGTTTAGATCATGTGCAGGGGCTTTTATGATCTCTGACTCATTCTTTTATTTATAATTGATATCAGGATTTAACACACATATCCTTTCTTTTCCATCCAATGCAGAAATAAAACAGCAAGCAACTGATAGAAGCACAATTATGACCTTCTTTGTATTTTCATGCTATAGTTTTGAATAATTTGTATGTTTCCTATTTCAAGGTATGCACTTATCAAATATACCAAGAGTTATCTCCCATACACCATTAGTTATTTGTAATTTATATTTTTTGTTTGACTAATTTAAACTTTGTGGTAAAATTTAAACAAAGACAACTGTGAAAACAATATGTATATGTACTGCATTAGTGATATTTCACCAATTTAAAATATGTACTAAAGTATGCTTTATCTATATTACAGATAGCAAGGTTTTATCAGATGTGAGGAAAGTCGTAGGAGATCCATCTTATATACCCACAGATGATAAAGAGCTGGCTGGTTTAGTGTTTACAACATGTTACATGGGCTCAGAAAACAGCTCTAAAGAAACACAGTCTAGAGCTGCTGAATTAGCACAACAGATCGGCAGGTTTGACATTTAAACTCTCAAGAGCAAACAGTTTCAATATACATAAATAGATTTAATATGGAACATATTGAACAAACTTTATTGAGGATTTTTTTTTCTTAAAGTTAGTTTAGAATTTAGTCTGTTTTACATGATACCTTGAGATAAAATAACAAAGAAAATCACTGATATAAGTTTCTTTAATGATAATCTTGTTTATTGTTGAACAAAAAACCCCAGGAATTTTAGATTTGACAAAAAAAAAAACATGAGTTAAAATAAAACGAAAACTGAAGTGCATGATGGGTACAGATTAAGATTTTGCAATAAGTGTGGAACTGTAAGATACATGCATATATATGACAAATGATTTGTAGGGAAATGTTTGTTTTGTTATAATAGGAATTGAGAATATATCATTAAATTTCTGATATGTCATTCTTGAGTTATGGGACTTAAAAACCTCAAATAAATAAAATGTCATGCACTAGCTGTTATATTATTAATACAACAAATTCAACACTGTTGTTGGGATTAATGCTGTCTATATATCAAACACTCTTGATGCAGCTTCTAATTACATTTTTAGTTTCCATTTATCCATAAGGATAGCTTTAGCAATTTTGACAGTCTAACTCCTATTTATTTTTCTAGCTTCCATTTATCCATAAGGATAGCTATGCCAATTTTGACAGTCGTACTCCTATTTATTTTTTCTAGCTTCCATTTATCCATAAGGATAGCTTTAGCAATTTTGACAGTCTAACTCCTATTTATTTTTCTAGCTTCCATTTATCCATAAGGATAGCTTTAGCAATTTTGACAGTCTAACTCCTATTTATTTTTCTAGCTTCCATTTATCCATAAGGATAGCTTTAGCAATTTTGACAGTCTAACTCCTATTTATTTTTCTAGCTTCCATTTATCCATAAGGATAGCTTTAGCAATTTTGACAGTCTAACTCCTATTTATTTTTCTAGCTTCCATTTATCCATAAGGATAGCTATGCCAATTTTGACAGTCGTACTCCTATTTATTTTTTCTAGCTTCCATTTATCCATAAGGATAGCTTTAGCAATTTTGACAGTCTAACTCCTATTTATTTTTCTAGCTTCCATTTATCCATAAGGATAGCTTTAGCAATTTTGACAGTCTAACTCCTATTTATTTTTCTAGCTTCCATTTATCCATAAGGACAGCTTTAGCAATTTTGACAGTCTAACTCCTATTTATTTTTCTAGCTTCCATTTATCCATAAGGATAGCTTTAGCAATTTTGACAGTCTAACTCCTATTTATTTTTCTAGCTTCCATTTATCCATAAGGATAGCTTTAGCAATTTTGACAGTCTAACTCCTATTTATTTTTCTAGCTTCCATTTATCCATAAGGATAGCTTTAGCAATTTTGACAGTCTAACTCCTATTTATTTTTCTAGCTTCCATTTATCCATAAGTATAGCTTTAGCAATTTTGACAGTCTAACTCCTATTTATTTTTCTAGCTTCCATTTATCCATAAGGATAGCTTTAGCAATTTTGACAGTCTAACTCCTATTTATTTTTCTAGCTTCCATTTATCCATAAGGATAGCTTTAGCAATTTTGACAGTCTAACTCCTATTTATTTTTCTAGCTTCCATTTATCCATAAGGATAGCTTTAGCAATTTTGACAGTCTAACTCCTATTTATTTTTCTAGCTTCCATTTATCAATAAAGATAGATATAGCAGTAGCAGCCATATTAACAGTATTTACCACAGCACTAAAGTTGATTCCCAAGTTTAAAGCCAATGGTGGAAGTCTGAGGGAAAATCTGGCTTTACAAAATATACAGGTATATCCAAGAAATAAGGGAGACAATTCAATGTGGAAATAATATAGGAAGATGTGGTATTAGTGCCAATGAGACAAATCTCCATCCAAGTAACAATTAATAAAAGTAAACCATTATGCATGTTTGTCCCTAGCATTGATGCACAGCAATAAACAAACAAGTTTTAATCTGAGATGTTATAGTTATTTAGTAATTGCAAGATATTTTTGTCTCATTTAGTTCACCATATATTCCAATTATCCAGATAAAGGCTTCAAAACAGTTATTAAATCATGCATTTCTTTTATAGTATATCTAGCTCCAACAATTCAATGTAAAAGGGGCATGAATACTGTTTGACAGCTTCATATATACCCTATAATTTAAATTCTTCATAGATTGTGCATATTATGATATACCAAAAGTCTGTCTTCTCATAAACTCTTCGTACTTTAACTCAAATATCTTTTGACTAATTTTTGTGTAATTTCTGGTAAAATATCACCTAAAATATTTTTATAAATAATTGTGTCAAATGTTATTCCATTTTGATGCATAGAAAAGCTTGAAAACATTTGAAGTTAATTTTTGACACTATAAAGTTATATATGCTGTGAAGGTGGAAAAAAAACAAGTACAGTTTCACAGAATTTTCATTTTACGCATATATAATTATTTTTTTTTGGATGTTGCCTGTTATCATCACTCAGGAGTCTCTTTTATTTTTAGATTGAATTAGATAACTCAAGTTTATCAACATCTCATTAATAAGAAACCGATAATTATTGATAATTAAGTAACATGTTCCTTTACAATATGTAATTGTATAATTGACTTATAAACTAATTTGTCCATTGATTGTTTTAGGCCAGAGTGAGAATGGTGTTAGCCTACCTATTTGCCCAGCTATGTTTGTGGACTAGAGGCAGATCTGGAGGACTGTTGGTCCTGGGCTCTGCTAATGTAGATGAATGGTTAGTTATATTGAAAAGGCTAGGGTATGGGTGAACATAAGTAATTAACATAGCATTAAAAGATTTGAAGACTTAAACTAGATGTGTCAAAGCGACATGAATGGCCCCGTCTCAAAAAGTTGAAAAATCTGCAATTTCAATAACACATGTAGACACAAACATGATGGTAGTCTCACATATTAAAAATCAGCTGAAAATCTGGAGGCGTATAGTAAAACGTCCATATAACTGTGATTTCCAACAATTTTCAAAGTTGTAAACCCTTATTTTTGTCAAAAATTAGCAGAGAAGAACGAAACTCAAACTTGATCTGTAACTCATCATTGTTAGCTCACATACCAAAAATCATACCAATATCTGAAAGCATTTAGAAAAAAGGTCCGTATAACTGTGATTTACAAAAATTTATGAAAGTCCCAAGCACGAAATTACAGCAAAAATTAGCCAAGTCGAACGAAACTGAAACTTAATCTGTAACTCATCATGAGTAACTCACATGCCAAAAATCAGCCCAATATCTGAAAGCATTTAGAAAAAAGTCCGTATAACTGTGATTTTCAACAATTTATCAAAGTCCATAGCCCGTAATTTCGACAAAAATTAACTGAGCGGAACGAAACTTAAACTTGATCTGAAACTCTTCTTGTTTAACCCACATGCCAAAAACATCCCAATATCTGAAAGTGTTAAAAAAAACGTCCGTATAACTGTGATTTTCAACAATTTATCAAAGTCCAAAGCCCGTAATTTCGACAAAAACAAAGCAAAACCGAACAAACTTAAACTTGATCTGTAACTCACATACCAAAAATCAGCCCAATATCTGAAGCCGTTTAGTAAAAAAACTCAGAATAATGGTTTGTTGCGGAATGACGGAATTACGGAATGACGGACAAGGGTAAAACTATATAGCACCGACAACTTCGTTGTGGGGCCATAAAAAATATATAGCTATTACCTTTGTTAGTTAGAATATTTAGCTCATTTCTGTTGGTTCCCAATAGTAAAACTCTAGATCTGTCAGTGGCATTAGTAAACCTGATATTTTATTTTCAGTTTACTTGTTAAATAAGCATACATCAACTTAACTCTGTATGGTAGCATTATATCATGTGATATTTTATTTTCAGTTTACGTGGATATATGACAAAGTATGATTGTTCCAGTGCAGATATTAACCCTATAGGTGGCATCAGTAAATCTGACTTACGCAGATTTATATTGTATTGTAGAAAAAAATTTGGATTTTCTGCCTTAGAAAAGTAAGTTATTTAAAGTATTGTATTTCATCTCTTAATACTTTTGTGATTTGATAGAAGACATTATTTTAATAACTTGGTTTTGCCATGATAAGGGACACATGATATCCTGTAGACTTGCAAAAAATGATTAGAAATTACTCTTATAAGATTTATTAAAAGTTTATCTTATACTGTGGATTAATTTATTTTCCTGGGTACCAATTTTCATAAATTCAGATGTGTTTTTAAATACTTGTATTTTAATTATTGATTGTTTTATAGTTGGCTGTGTTTTTTATGCCCCACCTACGATAGTAGAGGGGCATTATGTTTTTTATGCCCCACCTACGATAGTAGAGGGGCATTATGTTTTCTGGTCTGTGGCTCCGTTCGTCCGTCCGTCTGTGCGTCCTTTCAGGTTAAAGTTTTTGGTCAAGGTAGTTATGATGAAGCTGTAGTCCAATCAACTTGAAACTTAGTACACTTGTTGCTTATTAGACCCCAATTTCACGGTCCACTGAACATAGAAAATGAAAGTGGGAGTTTCAGGTTAAAGTTTTTGGTCAAGGTTGTTTTTGATGAATCTGAAGTCCAATCAACTTGAAACTTAGTACACTTGTTGCTTATGATATGATCTTTCTAATTTTAAGCCAAATTAGACTTTTGACCCCAATTTCACGGTCCACTGAACATAGAAAATGAAAGTGGGAGTTTCAGATTAAAATTTTTGGTCAAGGTAGTTTTTGATGAAGCTGAAGTCCAATCAACTTGAAACTTAGTACACTTGTTGCTTATGATCTGATCTTTCTAATTTTAAGCCAAATTAGACCTTTGACCCCAATTTCACGGTCCACTGAACATAGAAAATGAAAGTGGGAGTTTCAGGTTAAAGTTTTTGGTCAAGGTAGTTTTTGATGAAGCTGAAGTCCAATCAACTTGAAACGTAGTAAACTTGTTGCTTATGATATGGTCTTTTTAATTTTAAAGCCAAATTAGACTTTTGACCCCAATTTCACGGTCCACTAAACATAGAAAATGAAAGTAGGAGTTTCAGGTTAAAGTTTTTGGTCAACGTAGTTTTTGATAAAATTGAAGTCCAATCAACTTGAAACTTAGTACATATGTTCCCTATAGTATAATCTTTCTAATTTTAATGCCAAATTAGATTATTACCCAATTTCATGGTCCATGGAACATGGTAAAGGATAGTGTGAGTGGGGCATCCATGTACTTTGGACACATTCTTGTTTTTTAAATTATTGTATGGTTTAATTTGTAGGATTTATCATGCACCGCCCACTGCAGAATTAGAACCTTTGAAAGATGGACAGCATTTGGCTCAGACAGATGAGGTAAGATTGTTTAAAGGTTGTTGATGTATCAATGATGTAAATTAAATGTAACAGATGTATCATAACATATTGGACAGTGCAGTAGATTTCACTAACCACTAACACCTAATACAAATGTACTCATATGAAAAAAATACATGGTCCAATTAGTATAGACTGGATACTGTGGATTCATTAATGTTTGTTGGATATCAATTTTTCGTGGATTTTTTCAGGTACAGGTTAACCACAATCTTAAATCTTCAACGAACTGTTAATCTTCTATTGGCTCGTACACAGACTTTTGACAAAACCACGAAATTCAATATCCACGAAGGTGTTAATTTTCCTCAATTCACCAAAATTAAATATCCATAAAAAATAAATGAATCTACAGTGAGATGGTGTTAGAAACCAGTTTCAAATATGTCTCACCAAAATAAATAACAACAAAAACAAACAAAAAATGCACAGTGCACCATCCAGAGGATTGCTGATGAGTTTACTTGAACAGAGAAATAAAACATGCACATAATTTGGCTGGATTAGAATTTGCTCTCTATACAGATGGTCAGCTAAGGTATTCACAGCTGTTGATTTAATACTGCCTGTCAAGAAAGCAAAAAATCATCATTCCTAACAGGGTTTAAGGAGTATCTGTCTTGGCTGTTTTAAAATAAATTGATATATCTGAAATGTGGTATGGGTGTGACAGAGTTCTGAACACCAACATTTCATCGTCACTTTAACATTTTGCGTCTGATTGTCTGACTGTCAATTATCTTCATACATTACATATAAGGTAATTGTGATACATTGTTGCATCTTCACATATTTTGACAAATCACAGACATCAATTGATGCCTTTCACATTGTCACATGGGTTTGTTATTTTTGAAGGGTTGAAGTAAATAAAAATGGCTAACCACCATTTTTTTGTAAGGACTGCAAGCATTTGCAATCTGTCATTCCTTGGTCTGACAAAATAACTTAAGTTTTGGGAATTGTGGTCTAAAATGATTAAGATGTTACTCAATATCCCCATTATTTAATGACTCCATGGTATACAAGTTGTGAAAAAAAAGCCTTCAAACAGGTCACCTATGGACCATTCAATGAGTTGTTGCAAAGGTTCAAGATGCAGAAAGTGTAACAGTATCTTTACAAGAGTAATTGGATTAATGTCCCTTTTAATCCAGACATGGCTGGGTGCTTGTTCATCCCACACAGCTTAATTGACTGTTTTACTGCTGGTCAAATGGAGACCAAAAGTGACCATATATCTATTTCCCAGTCACCATTTTTGGGGCCTGCATGTCTAACAATTCAGGTCAAGATATATTGTGAAGATTAATTTTAAAAGTAAACAAATATGTTTAAATCTAGTATATATATTCAATTATTAGTTATGCAACTTTGTCATATTCTTAAGACCACTTTAACATTACATTTTACCTAGTACTCAATGCTTACATTTCTTATTTCAGGATGATATGGGAATGACATATGATGAACTGTCGTTGTATGGCAGATTGAGAAAACAGAGTTATTGTGGACCCTTTAGTATGTTCTGTAAACTGGTCCATATCTGGAGTGACAAGTTTACTCCTAGCCAGGTAAGTTCACAGACAGGGAAACAGTTATTGTGGACCCTTTAGTTTGTTCTGTAAACTGGTCAATATCTGGAGTGACAAGTTTACTCCTAGCCAGGTAAGTTCACAGACAGGGAAACAGTTATTGTGGACCCTTTAGTATGTTCTGTAAACTGGTCCATATCTGGAGTGACAAGTTTACTCCTAGCCAGGTAAGTTCCCACAGGGAAACAGTTATTGTGGCCCCTTTAGTATGTTCTGTAAACTGGTCCATATCTGGAGTGACAAGTTTACTCCTAGCCAGGTAAGTTCCCAGACAGGGAAACAGTTATTATTGTATCTGTGTTTAGTTTTCCATATTTGTCTTGACCAGACTTTTTTCTTTAGTGATTGACTTGAGTTAATTAGAGAAAATGGTTTTTATCAATATTATTTTTTTTTTTTTAACTGATAACCTGTTAATTGTATTGATTTGACTGTTTTATCCATAAAAAGTAAATGTTTTTGATAAAATTATCTTTTGTATAGTCAGGACTAGCTTTCCTTACATATATGAATTATGACAAGTAGTATTAACTATATTAGTAATTAGATTTGATATTACATTTTATTTTACAACATCATGACTTAATTTTCAGATTGCAGAGAAAGTGAAGTTTTTTTTCCGCCATTATGCCATCAACCGACATAAGATGACAGTGGTGACACCTGCATATCACACAGAAACCTATAGTCCAGACGACAACAGATTTGATCATCGACAGTTTCTGTATAATGCAAAGTGGCCTTGGCAGTTCAAATACATAGATTTACAGGTATGTTTTCTTGACAACCCAATACCAATAAACCAGGGTTGCGTTCAATATTGCAGTCGCTACATAGATCTAAATTGGGCAACATAGATTTTTATATGACCTCAAAAATTTTAAAAAAATTTGGTCGTATATTGGTATCTGCGTTGTCGTCGTCATCAGCATCGTCTGAAGACGGATTGTTTCCGGAAAATAACTTTTGAATATGTGAAAAGAAATCAATAAAATTTTAACACAATGTTTATAACCACAAAAGGAAGCTTGGGATTGATTTTGGGGGTTATGGTCCCAAAGGTTGAGGAATTAGGGGCCTAAAGGGGCCAAAAACAGCATTTATCTAGTATCAGGACAAAACGTTGTGTATTAGTATTTCAATTGTTCTGAAATTGTACCACAATGTTTAATACCATAAGTAGAAGGTTGGGATTTATTTTAAGGGGTGATTGGGCAAATAGTCTAGGAATTAAGGGCCAAAAAGGTGCCAAAACAAACATTTTTCTAGTTTCAAGACAATAACTTGTGTGTAACTGTATGGATCTCTCTGACATTGTACCACAAGTTTCCATATAACAGAGGGAAGGCTGGGATTCAGTTTGGGGTTTATTTTTCTCAATATGTAGGAATAAGGGGCCAAAAAGAAGCATTTTTCTAGTTTCAGACAATAACTTGTGTTTTAGTGCATGGATCTCTATAAATTTTTACAAGAAGGTTCAATACCACTAAAGGAAGGTTTCGGATTGATTTTGGGGGTAATTGTCCCAATAGTTTAGGAATTAGGGGCCAAAAAGGGGGGCCCAAAATAATCATTTGTGTAGTTTTCAAACAATAACTTATGTTTAAATGTATGAATCTCTCTGAAATTAAACCTCAAGTGTCCATACCATGAAGGGATGGTTAGTATTGACTTTGGGGGGTTATGGCTCAAAATGTTTCAGAATTAGGGGCAAAAAAGGGGAAAAACTAGGTATTTGAGGTCAATGGACAATTAAGACAATTTAAAAGCAGTTTAAGGGAGGTAATTCAAAAACATTTAACATACAATGTCGGGTATGTTCAGATTTACCTCCCTTACACTACTTGTTCATTATGTATAAAGAAATGTCAGGTTTTTGACTAATTGCAAAAAAAAGGGGGTGGTATTAGTTTTCAATTTTTTTTTTAAATTTCTCAACTTTCAAATTTTTGAAAAGCTTGAAGAAGAAATCTTTAATTGCACAATATTGTGCAATAGATTTGTAAGATCTTGACATTTTTTTTCTGTAAGAAACCCATATAGTGTCAAAAATTTGATCACAATCTAAATTCAGAGCTGTATCAAGCTTGGATGTTTTGTCCATACTTGCCCCAACTAATCAGGTTTCCACCTCTTTGATCATATAAAGCTCCGCCCTGCGGAGCACCTGGTTTTTTCTTGTTTGTGAAATGACTATTTAATTTCGTCTTTGACCATGGACACAACCCCCCTTTTTGGACATTATTAGACAATTTCATGCGATGTTTATGACAGCTAAGCAATAATATTTCATTGAACTAAAATGAAGAAATTAATACAACATATATTGTTAGAAAGGTGAAACATTTTTTTTTGCATAATTTTTTGTCTTGAATGAATATTTTATTTTTTTGACTCACCAACCCGACTTTTTCATGCCAAAAATCCGTAAACCAACAAATTAAAAATCCCTGGCCTTAGCTCACATTGAACAGCAAGGTATAAAGGGCTTCAAAAATAACTAGTGTAAAAGCATTAAAACAGGAAAACCAAAGATCTAATTTGTATAAAAAATGAGAAACATTTATGCACCACAACACCAAATGACAACTACTGAACATCAGGTTCTTGACAGGTGCAAACAAATGCAGCAGGTTTAATCGTTTTCATATGTTCCAACCTTAACCTTTACCTGAAACAATAGTGTAACATCACAACATAGAAAGAAACACTATGAAATATCAATTGAAATTTCTTAACTCAATTAAATGACATATATTAACACAAACAAGTGAACATACACTGAACGAATAATTTCATCTATGACACAATGTAGATACAAAATCAATTAAATAATGGGTAAGATGTTAAAAAATATCAGGCCACCAATACCCGTGGATAAAAATGCTGCAAAATAAAATAATATGTTCACAGGTAAATGAAAATGAAATTATGGAATAAAGGGTATAGAACATTTCTCCCAATAGGAACAGATATGATGGCATTGTTTATACATGTTATAACAAAGTTTCCAGGAGACCTTCTGTAAGGGCAGAACAAATATATCTTGACAGGGTGCCTGTCCAAAGTGAAATAGTTTCTAAAAGTTTAATTTGGTATTTTAACTTCTTTTTTTTTTAAGGGAAACTAGTGTTGATAGCATATCTTTGATATTCCTTCAAATTTATTCAAAACTCTTTTAGACACAGGACAATTTAGATCACTGGCTTGACAAACAGTATAAATACTGTAATCCAGAAATTATTGCAATGTATTTTATTAATGCGACAGGGTTATAATTGCAATAATTTAAACTCGCATTTTGAAATTTTTTAGATGAATCAAACACGATTTTTCTCAACATCAAAAAATTAAAATGACAAAATTGCAATAATAAATGCACTCAATAATTTCTGAATTAACAGTATCTGTCTTTAATACTTTTATTGTTGTATTTTTGAAAGTCTATTTCATTGTTGTATTTCAGGCAAAGAAGCTGATGATTGTTTATGAGGAGAGGAAAAACCACCTGTCAGAGAATACAAAGGCCAATGATAGCAGGACATCACAGAACAGGAATATCTTCAACGATTCTGTCAACAGCATAGGAGGGTCAGATGTGGGTGTGGTAGTTGACATGGGGCCTGTTAACCCACACGATGTTTACATTGATCTCAATACTGGACAGGAAGTGATGTACTCTGATAATGGAGTGCCGCTCTACGAAGATGGAACACTTCTAATAGAACCACATGATGAAAATGAATTCATGTTAACTGCTGATGAAGAGCAGATGAGTGTTTCCATGGCTACAGAAGATTTAAACGATGAATCTAGTGATAATCAGAGATTGCTGTGTCAGCATAAAGAGGATGACTCAATCTTAGAGGAAGATGATAGTTTTATTGAGAAAGGTGAAATGAGATCGAAGATTATTGAACTTAGTAATCAAAAGATGGATAGCAGTACAATTGTTCTAGAAAAGAAAGATTCAGATAAAGATAGGAAAGGAGAGTCTAAAACGGGTCATAGATCAATTCAGTCAGTGTCTAAAACAATCAAGACAGAAAAAGAATCAGCAGAAAATGTTGGAACAAAATTAAATTATCAAAGAAGGAGTTTACGACGGAAGAAACTGAAAGTAGATCATCGTAGAATGACACATAAGCCACTTAGTCCACTCAATAAATTAGCCAATCGCTTTAAAAGGCCACTGAAAAGGCCTCTGTTAGCTGCTCCTGCAAGACAGCCCTTGCTAAAATCTCCTCAGAAAAAAACATTGTTGACTTCTCCTCCTACCACTCCCACAGAAAATGAACCAAAACCAGGTTTTTCTGGATCGAGAGATAACATACCCTCCACTTCAACAGGACCACATGTGGTTCAAACACCGAGGATTACACCTTTACAAAATAGACCAAACCTTCAATCTAGTCATGCTGTAGGAAGGCCAATTATCACACCAAGTGTAGCACCTGGGGTTAGAATTGGAAACCGAGTTTTGCTGGGGAACCAGTTTAGTGGAACTCCTATACGACAGGGTATACAAGTTAACACAACAAGGATGGCTATAAATAACCCTGGTGTTAGAGCTGCCTTGATAAACAGGTCTGCAGCAGTCAGTGCTGCTGGTCTTCAGGCTAAATTAGCACAACAGAGAGTGATAGCACAGACCCGACAGGGATTTACCTCACAATCACAACAATCTTATGCTGCTCAGACCAGCCAAGGATATACTGCTCAGTCTCAACAGGCCTTTGCAACAGGATCACGATCTGGCTTTTCTGGGCACAGTCAACAAAGTTTTGTTACTCAGGCTCAACAAGGGTATGGAAATTCATCAGGATATTCATCTCGTGTCATACAGCAGGCCCAGGTACAGAATACAACTGGTCTGATACAGAACACTGTCCAACAGACCGTTGTTGTTCAACAGAATTCTGCCGGCCTACCTCCAGGAAAATGGCCGGCACATACATTACTAACTGGAGATAATGTTTACAGGTCTCAGAGGTACAATCCTGTCATGAATCAGATGGCTGCTATGAGGGGGAGGAGATAATTGTATGATATTTAAAAGAGGGAGAGGGAGAATGCATCTGCCAAGAGAGGTAGAAGTCATTAAAGAGGAAGGTCATGTACAGCTAAAGCCAGTTATTTTTTTATTCAATATGTCAAATCTATACTGGCCAGATTATCACAACAAAAATATTTGAAAATCTAAAATGTTTTAGCCAAAAAAGTTAATCTTAATTGAAATCATCTTATTAGATTGTTAGACCTTTTATATTGTTTTATCAGCCATTAGCTGTTAAAGTAGCATCTGTAACAAAAGAAGAAGTATAACTGAGGGTGGATTCAGGTGTAGCATAAATGGACTATCCTTGCATTAATCTGAAAAATATCAGCCACAAAAAATCAGTTTTATTAGCTTTTGCCCTCCTCCCCGTGAAAAATAGAAACAGCATCAACTCTGGCCTCAAAAGTCCCTAGGTGTTGCCTATATAATATTATAACTTACTGTTTATAATGATGAAAATTAGGAGTCGCTTTCACAAAAAAACTTGCTACTAAGATGGATTTTAGATATACTGAATTGTGTCATGAGTCTCATGACTTGGGATCAATTTTAGTTGTAAGTTTTTTGATAAACTGACTCCAGTGTAGTACCATATGGAGTAATATGATAAGTAAATTTTTACCTATCTTAGTAGCAAGTTTTTTTGTGAAAGCGACTCCTAATTTTCATCATTATAAACAGTAAGTTATAATATTATAATAGTAACAGTGACTACCACTTTTATATCATACATGTAGGATATTACCTTAGACATTGTCAGTCTGGTCTAGTTAAGCCATTGTGGTTTTTAAGTTGTTATGTATACTTTTTTATGTGTAACTTATGAAAATTATTTCAGAAACATGTTTACACAGGGTAATTATATATTTTATAATTTGTTTAGGGGGTGGGAAGGTGTATGTAGCAGTGGCAGATTTAGAGAGTTTTTCAGGGGGCCTGGGACCCCCTTTTCTGAGAAAAATGTGGTTGGTTATATAGGGAATCACTGAAGCATGACTGGAACGGGCCCCCTCTTAGGCAGTCAGTGGGCCCCACTTATGAAAATTTCTGGATCCGCCACTGTGTAGATCAGAAGCTATAATGTATTCTATCAAGAGAACTTTTTACCATTTGAAACAATCATTTTATTTTTTAATGTATTCACAGCTTGGTTGCACAAAGGCTATTTAAATTTAAATTATGTTTAGATTTTTAGTCAGTTATTGGTAATTTTGTTAAAAATTTTCATATTTAATTGACACTTAAAATTTAAACATCCTTTAATTTAATTGATGTCGGTGCAACCCAGTCTAGACATTTGAAATCTATGACAATTATTGTGTTGAATAAATTTAATACCAGGAAACAAATGTAACAAATTTATTTGATTATAAACAAGAACATAGATTTTTTGCATGATTTAATAATAAACATCCAGTTTTTTATTTTTTTTTATGTCAAATAATTATGTAACAGGTGTATATATATCATTTGATCTATTTATTGTAAGTTTTGTATTAGATGGTTAAATCACTATTCCCTATTCAGTAAAAATTGTTTTAAGGAAACTAAAGGTTTTTATAAAAGGTACATTACTTGCACCAATAAATGTATTAGTGACATTAAATTCGCAGTGAACTGTTAAACTGTTAAAGCACACATATCAATGCATAAAACACTATGAACTGTAATGATGTTAGTTCAATTCAAGAGAGGAATCAGTAATTATTTGAGAATTGAATGCTCTTTATTATTTATAGGTTGTAAAAGCATTGATAGAAACTTCTTTTTTATAAATGCCTGGAAGTGCATCATATTAAAATTGTGTGCCTAGATTAATGCTTTTACAACTCCCTCATTATAGTTCTTTACTATCCAGAGTCATTTAAACAAAACTGTGATTAAAAATTACCTGTAATTGCTTTAAAATCACTTAAGACTTTCAAGTATTTTTTTCACTTGTAAGATTTTTGTTCTCCACTTTTCACAAACTGAGCCAGTATTTTTTGTTGTTGTGATTTTGTGTTATTTAGTTACACCACACCATGCTGTATTTGTAGACCAGTAAGGGTTCATTGTCTGATTTAATAACTAGATAAAACTACATGATTTGAGATAGGAACATTTGAACATTGATATCAGAAAAGTCTTGTCATTGGATAGTTGAAATATTGTGCCATCTTTCTATTGTGGCAGTCAGCCCTGAGAAATTGACTATCTCTGAATAGCAATATTTTAATGAGTTCATTTATGTGTCCCTAAATAAGAAACCAGATTATACTTGAAAACTCTGTTGAATATAGGAAAAATCCCCAAATTTCATCAGATGACCATGTTAATTAAGTGGAACATTTTACAAAGGGCTTGTCTTTCCAGATTTGTGTGAACCTTATATTCATTTATCCACACATTGTTTTAAACATTTTTTCTGTATAATTTTTTTTGCGTTTTTTTGTTTAATTTTTAAATTATGATTGTTTTCAAAACTTGTTCATGTCCCTAACCCTGTAATACACAGAATTTATTTAAACATATCGATACCTATTATAAGATATTTTTAAAATGATCTTCACTATCAATTTCATTTTTTTATCAAAGAGAGACCGTGTTAAATATTGTTATCTAATTGTATAATATGAAAATAACTCCATGCTGTAAGAGAAGTAACTCTTTCTGCACCAAATTACAAATAGAATTTAGTAATTATATAACTAAAGTTTATTTTGTTTGACTTTGAAATTGTAAACTTAGTTCCTATCTTTTTTATTATTATTACTGTAGATACTACATAGCAACAGAATTGTAGGTAATTGTGCAACTTTATAAGTTTAGGGACAAATATAATCATTTTAGCAAGAGATCAGACATAAACCAATCTTCCCTCCCAAAATCAACTTATTTCTCAAATAGGCCAGATTTTAGTATTTGTTGTAGAAGTATTTTAATATTGTTTTTGATACATGTTTTATTTGTTGCTGATATTGAGAAATATGTTAATGTAAACATACTGATTTGTCACATATGTTTATTATTTTCCAGAAATAAAAAAATCATCTAAAGATAGTAACTTATTATTGTCCTTGATATTACCTTTTTTCTTTTCTTTTTTTTACTTCTTTTTTTTACTTCTTTTGTATTGTATTTAATTGTTTAGTAAACTAGCTATTAAACCAGGTTTAACTCACTATTTTCTTTGGTAATGTATGTTCTAAGTCAGAGATATGACTGTTGTTATTGTGTTGTTCCGTTACTTGATATAGTCCAGTGCTAGGTTTTGTGAGATTTTATGGACGTACTTCCCAACTTTTTGATTGACCTTGGAATTATGTAATTGTGTTGATCCAGTTTTTAGAGACTCCATATGGTTTTGATATAAAAGATTTCGCTGGTTCACACAAAAAAGCTTTGTCTTAGATATTATTGGTATGGTTCCATAAAGTCACAACTTTATATCAAATATATTCTTCTGGGTAAGTTTAAAACTGATGTATAATGGAAATATTTTTGTCTTGGATGTTTATTTTTTATGCCCCACCTATGATAATAGAGGGGCATTATGTTTTCTGGTCTGTGCCTTCGTTCGTCCGCCCTTCTGTTCATCCGTCCGTTCAGGTTAAAGATTTTGGTCAAGGTAGTTTTTGAGTCCAATCAACTTGAAACTTAATACATATGTGCCCTATGATATGATCTTTCTAATTTTAATGCCAAATTAGTTTTGACCCAAATTTTTTGGTCCACTTAACATAGAAAATGATATTGCGAGTGGGGCATCCGTGTACTATGGACACATTCTTGTTTTTTGTAAGTAGCAGAACACAGATAATACTCCTTGACACTTTTAACATATTTTGTTGGTTTTTGAAGAGGCAAATCTGTCTTTTTTATTATAAGGAAATATCTGTTTGTTGATTCCATGGTATTTGAAGAAAGAACTATTTTGAACCTTTGTTGGGTATTGTCATCTTCTTTTCGGGTTTTTAATATCAAAAGATATTTAAGTTTTTACAGGTTATATCTGGACATGACAGTGAACTTAGGTATACCTCTTCACACAGCCACACCTTTACTTTACATGCAGTGGCGGATCCAGGGGGGGGGGGGTTCCGGGGGTGCGCACCCCCCCTTTATTTTTGCTGATCAATGCATTTGTATCGGGACATATGTTTTGCACTCCCCCTTTGCCCTGGGTGCCCTGGGTTAGCACCCCCCCTTTCGAAAATTCCTGCATCCGCCCCTGTTACATGGGTCTTAGTTGACAGCTGAAGTCAATATACCAAGCTGACAAGTTGCTTAATAGAAATTTTTTGTCCTCTGGTCCCATGAGAGTTTTGACACTGACTCCTCAGAAGCAATTTCTCTATCCTCCATTGTGTCAACAACTTTGCTTCCGTTTTAAGATGTCTGCATGTATCATGGTAGAGGGATTTAATTTCTAGCACTGACTTTTATCTTAAGAAGTAAGTGTCTTTATTACAGCAAGCAAAAGGCAATAAAGGATCAACAATGTTGATTATCAACTGACAATTTAGTAGACTCTAATTAGTAGCCTAGTACGTAGAAATACATTTATTAAAGAGTATATATTTTCAATTCATTATTAAACATAAATAATATACTACTATAAAAAAAAATGTCATTGAAGAAAGACTATACCTTATTTAAGACCAGATAAAAATAGGTTGTTTTCACAATTTTGTAAAAATCAACGACTCATAAAAGGTCCCAATATGAAAAATGTAATACAATTTAATAATGAAAACTAACCTATAAATTACATCTGATCGATACAAAGCAAAACAATCCACTAACGACAAAGTACAGATCTGAACTTGAGGTACTTGCAGAACTTTACCTGAGTACTATGGATGTTCATTTCCCTGATTTTTACTTACCTTTCCCTTTTTTGAAAATCCTTAATCCGACAATGGTTCTCCAACACGCACACGAAGAGTCAAATGTTTGGAGGAGTTAAATATATAAATACATGGCCTACGCCTCTACACACGTGATCTGGCGGCTACAACACGGACTCCGCCTCTATACATGTGATCAGGCGACTACGACACAGACATCCTTTTTTTACGCAGTTTACTTTGTTGTTGGGGAGGGAGATACACGTGATCAGGCGGCTACGACACAGACATCCTTTTTTTTTTATTCAGTTTACTTTGTTGTTGGGGAGGGAGATACACGTGATCAGGCGGCTACGACACGGACATTCTTTTTGTCGAGACTTTGACTTTAGTCGAAAAAGGGAGACTAAGCGATCCTACATTCCGTCGTCGTCGGCGGCGTCCACAAATATTCACTCTGGTTAAAGTTTTTGAAATTTTAATAACTTTCTTAAACTATACTGAATTTCTACCAAATTTGGCAGAAGCTTGTTTATGGTCATAAGAAAGTATCCAGAAGTAAATTTTGTAAAGATAAAATTCCATTTTTTCCGTATTTTACTTATAAATGGACTTAGTTTTTCTGCGAGGAAACATTACATTCACTCTGTGGTTAAAGTTTTTTAAAATTTTAATAACTTTCATAAACTATCCTTGATTTGTACCAAACTTGGACAGAAGCTTGTTTATGATCATAGGATAGTATCAAGAAGAAAATTTTGTAAAAATAAATTTTCACTTTTCCGTATTTTACTTATAAATGGACTTAGTTTTTTTGCCAGAAACAAAACATTCACTCTGTGGTTTAAGTTTTTAAAATTTTTATAATGTTCTTAAACTATCCTGGATTTCTACCAAACTTAGACAAAAGCTTGTTTCTGATCATAAGATATTATTCAGAAGTAAATTTTGTAAAAAAAAAATCACTTTTTCCGTATTTTACTTATACATGTAAATGGACTTAGTTTTTCTTCCAGTTAACATTACATACAGTCTGCAGTTAAAGTTTATAAAACATTTATTAGATTCATAAACTATCCTGGATTTTTTACCAAACTTGGAAGCTTAATTTTTTCAATCAAAAGACGGTATCGAGAGGGAAATTTTTATTGATGTTTTTCCTCATTTTTGTTGAGTCTGCGATTAACAGCAAAAGTAGGCGAGACGCTGGGTTCCTAGGAACCCGTACAAATTTTTTTATTCAGTTTACTTTGTTGTTGGGGAGGGAGCTACACGTGATCAGGCGGCTACGACACAGACATCCATTTTTACTCAGTTTACTTTGTTGTTGGAGAGGTTGTAATTTTCTGTGTGTAAGTTTTTCGGTATCTTTTAATTATATTTCCACTTATTTCTCCTATGTGATGCGGTCTTTCTCTTACAATAACAGTAGTGTGAGGTTATGGGTGATAATCGTGCCTCTCAGAGGCTAATAAAGGGAAGACTATTTAAATCCAACAGGGAGAGGTCTGACAGATTTCGGAAGTTAATATTCTGACCATGATTATAAAGTTGGGAATAAATATATCTTGCCTTTTCAATCATCAAGGATAAATATTTTGGTCCTAACACTTTGGCTAGCTTCGCCAATAAAACATTTACCCTGTCAACGCATTTTTTCTCTCTCCAAATATTAGTTAAATTACTTTTAAGGGGGATAACATGTTGATTTGAAGGATGGACTGGGTGAAATAGTAGTTCTGTATCACAATTTAAACTCGCAAATATATATATATGGTCCTGGAAAATGATTAAACGCCCTCCCCCTCTTTTCACAATTAATAAGAGTGTCAGTGAGTGTCCCCTAACTGAGAGAGAAAACATGAAATGCCATGATATATCGTTTGGATACTAGATTGGTCTTTTAAATGAACAGGCAAAAATACTTCCCGGTGAGAATAGAACGAGATTTGTAAAATTTCATCCTAGACTGAAAAATTTTATGTCACAATATTGAGCAATATCAAGATTGGGTTATTTCCCCTTAACTATAAAAGTTGTTACAAGTTGGTGTACACTACACAGAAGAGAAATGGAGGAAGAAGAACTGTGTAACGATTCACATGAACTTGGATACATAGATTGTCACTGTCATCTAGCTGATGATATGTTTGATAAGGTAAGTCAAAGTTAAACTAGTCGTTACCCTCACTTTTAGTTTAGGATAGAGAGAAAGAAGCCATACAAATATGGGAGGTAACTCCTGTGTTCTTAAATAATGACGTTTCCATCATATTGAATACTAAAAGATTCGATTATATAGATATTTGATTTAAAACACAGAGTTCTGCCTTGCCAAGCTTGGCGAGTGGATCAACCTTTTCTATACCACAAAAAGTATGTGTCTTCATTCATAAAAATATTCTTTTTAATATTTTAACTTATTTTAACTTATTTATTGTATAAATATTGATTTATATTACTCTTATCTATATTCGAAATTACAATGACAGTAGTTTATATAAGAATAAAGGAGGGTCGTATATACCGCTAGCTGGGTTGCGTTCAATATCGTAGCAGTTACGTAGTGCTACGTAGATTTTGACTATTGGACGTGTTTTTTTTTTTGCCCGATCAATGCATTTGAATGGGAGCCTATAGTTGGAACATCCCCCCCCCCCCCTTATTCTGGGTTGGGAACCCCCTTTTTAAAATGGCTGGATCCGCCACTGAATATGTCACGTATGTAGAAAATGGGAAGGTGGTCATTCCCAAAGCGCATTTCGCTCGTCGATCCGGATCCATGATACTATGTATAATAGTAGGAGGCAATCATCTTGGAATGGAAGTATATTTACATGTACATACCTTCCTTCCTTCTAGACGTCCAAAGGTCGGATTATTTGGACTATGAATCCCCTTCAACTGAATGACATTACATGATCATAAGTATGATTCACTTATATTTTTCTGCCTTTTTAAATATGGTCGCAAGATAAGTAAAAATTCAATTTAATCAATCACGATTGAATACGAATAAAATAAGGTGTTTAGCATACTGGTAGTCATTTTGAAGGCAACCAAAGAAGCACTATTGGCTCTGGCTTCCAAACTACAGACTCCTGGATTTTTCGCTCAATGATAATAGAGAGGGTGCTGAGCCTTTTATGGGACGTCGCCGGGGATCGGGTGTTTTTAAGCTCCGGATTTGGGGATTGATCCTTTCGGGATCCGGTATTTTTTTTCGTATTTCGTGATGTCTGAATTTAAATTTTCTTTAAATTTGGGACCTCAGAATTTCATGTTTTTAAGACTGGGATTTCGGGTTCACATACAAATTATCCCTCGTCCTTAAATTCAAAGTCAATACATTGACTAAACAAGTAATACATGTTGTTTTTTCAGGATCTGGAAGAAGTTGTAGCAAATTCAAAGAAAGATGGCGTAAGTGCAATAGTTGTAGTTCCAATAGGTCTAGAGGATTTTTCCAAAGTTCTAGATATATCACTAAAGTATAGAGACATCTTGTCACCATGCCTCGGTGTACATCCGGTCCAAAGAGGAACCGAAGACCAAAGAAGTGTGACACTTGCAGACATTGAAGCAGCTCTCCCAGAAATAGAGAAACACGTAGACATTCTGTGTGGAATTGGTGAAATAGGTTTAGATTTTCAACCACGTGTCTGTAAAAATCCAAGTGATAAAGATGTTCAGAAGGAAGTTTTACGATTACAAGTTGAGATGGCAAAACAGTTTGATTTACCCATTAATGTTCACTCTCGTTCTGCTGGTCGCCCGACTATAGCAGCTTTGAAGGAGTTTGGCGCTCGAAACGTTGTAATGCACGCGTTTGATGGGCGTCCAGCTGTAGCAATGGAGGGTGTAAGGGAGGGGTTTTATTTCTCTATTCCTCCGTCTATAGTGAGAAATGATCAGGAAAAGTTAGTAAAACAAGTACCGATTGACAATATGCTGTTGGAAACGGACTCGCCCGGGCTCGGACCAGAGAAAGGGATAAGGAATAATCCGTCTAATTTACATATTTCTTGTGAGTACATCGCCAAGGTCAAGAATATGGACACTTCTGAAGTCCGAAGAATTACGTCTTCAAACGCATTAAAACTTTTCCCCAAATTGACAAAGTTTGTAAAATAATCATGATTTTTTTTAGTAAAGTAAATTAAAGTCATGCTAGTAAAACGTGTTATTTAATTCGGTTCATATGTAGATATGTTTTTTTAAAAAACAACAGATCATATCTATTATCATCATCATGAGGTTTCTTCCTATTTCGACTGTACATGCTGTTTGTTTCTCCATCTTTTTAGTTGCATATTTTGTCAAAAACAATAAATCGGTGTTGTAATATTTCATGTTCAGGACTGGTAAACATGGTGAAAGGAAAAATGTCCTCAATTTTTCTTATTTATTGTCCAACAAATGTGTTTCGTGTTTTGACAACCCTGACGAAACTCGTAAACAAATACAACTATTTCAAAAAAATTACGCGTCGCCAGTAAACTTAATTTGCGATCATCAAATTAATTGCCAATTGATGCCTTCGGAGCTTAA
Source organism: Mytilus galloprovincialis (assembly GCA_037788925.1). Lineage (NCBI taxonomy): Eukaryota > Metazoa > Mollusca > Bivalvia > Mytilida > Mytilidae > Mytilus > Mytilus galloprovincialis. The sequence goes on from JAWDJN010000031.1 coordinate 1,320,305, forward strand.
AATACAATACAGTTATCTTCTGACTAACTTCAAAACAGCAAGATTAACTTATATTTTCTGGAAAAAAAACATCAAAGAATTGTGTACCAAGTCAGGAAAATGGCCATTGTAATGTTATATATATATATAGTTTGTTTCTTGTGTGTTACATTTTAATGTTATGTTTCTGTTGTGTCGTAGTTCTTTTATATTTGATGCGTTTCCCTCAGTTTTAGTTTGTAACCCGGGTTTATTTTTTCTCTATCGATTTATGAATTTCGAACAGCGGTATAGGCCTACTACTGCTCCGAATTGCATGAACGAATAGCCTAAATAATCAGGTGAAAGTCCAATGCATGCAAAATAATTAAACAATGCATTAAAGAGTTATATTTATTTAACAATAAACAAGAATGATTATAAAATTGCACATTTTCTTTGCAACAGTAACAAAACACATATAAATTGTTGGGTATCAAACTAAACTCATAAATAAACATATACTACCATGCACATAAACATACTCGCACCTCGCACAGACACAAAAACATACTCTCACAGAAACACACATACGCAATAATGTATATCTAAACTGATATATTTCTCTCCATCCAAATCACAATTTATTTTTATATGTTATTGCCGAGTTCCGTATACGAAATGAGACCTTTTACAACAACACAATGAACACTAACAATTTAACATTACTAGTACTAGCTTAGCTTGAATTTCCCTTAGGTTAGAACTACACCTTGCTTGAGAAACAGTGTCAGACTAACATTCTGCCCCGAGCACATATGACTTGTATGCTTAGATTTCCGGCTGGCGTAGAGCAGACAACCTTAATTTACTGACTTTTTAGAGCCAATTTTTTATATTCGCTCTTAATTTAGTGTTAACAATTTTTGGTCTATGGAATATTTCGCGCATGAGCAGTTACAATTTGGTCTTTCAAAATAGAAATGCCAGAAGTCAACTGATATCTATTTCGATGGTTTAATGATCAACTTTAAAGTTCCGCGCTTTGGTCAGTTTCTCATATACATATACTGCTAACTAGATTAACTATATGTGGTCTATAAAAATGATTGTAAAATATCCGTCTGGCAGGGCCCAGGCGCTCGTGGACTCTATTCCATGATACAGTGAAAAACACTAAGTTATATTGCTTGGACAGTTTCTCATTGTAATGAAGTGATTCCAGAATAAGTTTGAGTGTAGTAAGTTACTTTTCTAGAACTCATTTATATGGTTAAAAGATTTATTAGTTCAGTTTCTAAGTTTCTCTTCAAATGCGATTTAAGATAATCTATTTTTTTTCTCTCGAATCAATGTTAGCTGCACATATCTATCTGACAGGTGTAAACTAATTTTGAGCTCATTTTAATATATTATTAATTACTTGAGGTCATTAATTATCTCTAAAACATTCGCAGATTGTTCAGTGGAAATGCTGCTGGCGAGACATTATTCAGTGGTAATGCTGGCGAGACATTTCATAGTGGTAATGCTGGCGAGACATTATTCAGTGGTAATGCTGGCGAGACATTTCTCATTGGTAATGCTGGCGAGACATTATTCAGTGGTAATGCTGGCGAGACATTTCTCAGGGTTGAACTGTTGTTTGTTACGATCTTCCTTTCGATAAACACCCATGTTGCTGTATAAATCAGAGACGTGTTTCTAGTCTTATATTTTTGTCTTGTTCAATGATATTTAGCATAGTTTTACGGCTTGTTTTAGGTGTAAACATTGTCTTCAGTTGTTCGTATGTAAGGAACATGACAATACTCCATGAACATATTCTGGCAAAGTAAGGCACACACCTAAAAAAATAGCACAGAAGGAAATTAAATTACAACAAATCTGTCTGATCGAAACATATCACAACGTAATTTTATAAATGCAAAAAAAAAACAAACATGGAATTTCATTTGATGATCTGGTTGTTAATAGTACTGGTTTGCGACGACACTGGTAAAGCATTGTGCGTAAGAAAAAAGAAATATCGTGTATTGAATAATCATTTCAATTTTAATTAATTTCAAGTTTGTAACCAAAACAAACAAAAAAAATAAACGAAGAAGTTGCTGAATTTGAAGCCACTGTAGTATACTGCTGCTCAAAAGTCATAAATCGATTGAGAGAAAACAAACCATGGCTACAAACTAAAACTGAGAGAAACACATCAACTATAACAGAAAAACAACGCAACAACAGACACACTGAAATGCGACAATAATACTTCAACATACATAGAAACCGAAAATGCGACAAAAACACTTCAACATACATAGAAACCGACTATTTGACAACTGACTTGGTACAGGAATTTTTAAGAAAAAACGGTGGGTTGAAACTGGTTTTATGGCTAGCCAAACCTCTCGCTTATATGGCAATGTTATAATATATATTTACAGCCACTAAATATTATGTACAGATTAACACATCAAGTATAAGTTGTAGGTCTATGACGCCCACAAATTGTGTTTCACATGCAAACTGCAGAATGCAGAAAAGCGAAGAAAATCAATAATAATGCATTTACCCTTTATAAAAACCGGTCCATCCACTACCAGAATAAATTCCATATGCACAATTGAAGATCCCAGAGTATTGGCCAGTTGTAGCGTTCATATATCTTGTTTTTACAACATCTACGGGGGAGGATACGACAACAGCAATGAAACCAGCTGTAACAGCTGACAGGAAATGACAAGGAATACCGTCTGTTAGAACACCGGACTGAAGTATCTTGTGTTTAGTGACGTCGTACGTCACCATTTCTGTTACTCCGACAGCAATGTTTCGGATAATATTTGGCACTACACCTGTAAAGCAAAACACGGTATATTCAGTGTCTTATGATTATACAATGCTTACTTTCTGACTTTGACAGCGAATTGCAACACATTTAAACAGAAAATAGACTCTAGGTCGTTTGTTTAACTTCAATGGGTCTTCAATGTCTCTTGCGGCCCTAACGACCGACTGACCTAATGTTGGTAACTTCTTCACGGGTTATATCAGCTTCCTTTCAAAAAGCCTACTTTAAATTGGTGCTTGGTCGTTAATTTAAAACAATAGTCAATTTGAATTAATCTCATTTTATATATTTATTTTAATTTTCTGACATCGCCAACTTGATATATATGACTTTCATTTCGAGGTCTTAAATTTACCATTCGTTAAATTTTTCAGTCGGCAAACTTAAGTGATTTCGCTTTAGTTACTATTAGATGGCGATACGGAATCTGCCAAGTTGTGACGATTGGCAGTAAACATCCCTTTTTCGAGTCAATTATATGTTTAAAATATTTCAGTTTTTTTGCGACTTTCATAATGTTGAGCCAAAAATATTTTTTTACCGCTATTCAACTTCTAGCTGTTTGTCAATTATATAATAAGTATTTTGACTTGGATCTAACATGTAAAATTCTTGCATTAGCTTTGGTCCTTTAACTGAATGGCAAGCAGACTTGACATTGAACTGATATTTTTTTTATACACAAAATTTCAACTCATTCTACACTATTATTTAAAAGAAGTCATCACGCGGATGACAGACATCGTTCTTTGGCTTGGTGACTTCATTCGTTTAAAATAAATTACCTTTCCATAGTCCTCGGATTCCTTCCTCGGTTGCTATACATTTATAAGCACTTATAGAACTGTTGTATATCCGGGCACTTGATGTATTCTGTCCCTGCATACGAATTTTTACCACGTCTGTAGGCTGAGCCAGTGTAACAGATAGCGCGCCGGTGGTGACACCAGCCAGGAGACGAATCTGTATAGGCATGTCCTTGTTTTCTGAATCTATAAATGAATTCAACAAAAAATGTCAAAATATAGATAAACAAAACCATAACTCTGTATATACATGTTTGAACAGAACGGGATAGCGAAAACTGGTGTTATCTAACTTTGTATATATTGTAGATACTGAAAAAAAAACCGTATCCTCCTTTACTAGCATGATCACAATTCCTGTCTTCTTGCTTTACTATCCTTTCTTCTTTACTTGCATCACAATCCCTTTCTACTGGCTTTACTATCCTTTCTTCTTTACTTGCATCACAATCCCTTTCTACTGACTTTACTATCCTTTCTTCTTTACTTGCATCACAATCCCTTTCTACTGGTTTTACTATCCTTTCTTCTTTACTTGCATCACAATCTCTTTCTACTGGCTTTACTATCCTTTCTCTCGTACTTTTTTCACAATCCCTTTATCCTTTGCTCACACCACAATCGCCTTTTCATTAACTCGAGTCACGATCACTTTCTTCTAGCTTTACAAACTCTTTCTCTTCTATCTTACTCTAAAATACTCTTCTCGTTTACTCGAATCAATATCCCCTTTTCACCTACTCGCATCACAATCCTTTTCTCCTTTTCTTAAATCCCAATCCCTTTCTCCTTTTCTTAAATCCCAATCCCTTTCTCCTTTTCTTAAATCACAACCCCTTTCTTCTGAACTCACATCATAATGTGTTTCTCCTTAAACTTTTCCCTTCATTCGCATCATAATCACTTTCTCCTGTATTCACCCCACAATTCCATCCTTCTTTGTTCACATTACAATTCCTTCTCCTTTACTCACATCACAAACCCTTTCCCATTTACTTGCAGCAAAATCGTACTCTTCTGCACTCGCCTCACAATCCCATTTTCTCTTATTTGCCCCTTAATACCATCTTCGTTTACTCGCCTGAGTCGCGTCCAAAACAATTCCCCATCACTCTGCTCAGAGTCAAGTCGGCCTTTCCTCGCGTGACGATCCCATTATATTTTACTACGCCTATTGATCCCATCTCTCTCCACTTACCTAACAATCCTATTCATCTTTTAAGCGCTCACTTTATCTGATCGTCGAATGACGTAAAAACAAAAGCAACACAACTAGTGAATAATTTATTACTGGGAAATATACATGCACCTCAGTTTTCCCAGCTGTTCCGAGTTTGTTGATGTTCCATCGTTAGGTTATCGTAAAAATTCCTTTAACTATATTGTCTGCTTTCTCGTCTTTTTAGCTCACCTGACCCAAAGGACCAAGTGAGCTTTGTCCTGCGTCCGTCGTCCGTAAACTTTTACAAAAATATACTCCTCTAAAACTACTGGGCCAAATTTAACCAAACTTGTTGTCGTTTGTTTATGTGTTACATATTTGTTTTTCGTTCATTTTTTTTTACGTAAATAAGGCCGTTAGTTTTCTCGTTTGAATTGTTTTTATATTGTCTTATCGGGGCCTATTATAGTTGACTATGCGGTATGGGCTTTGCTCATTGTTGAAGGCCGTACGGTGACCTGTAGTTGTTAATGTCTGTTACATTTTGGTCTTTTACACAGATAGTTGTCTCATTGGCAATCATACCACATCTTCTTTTTTTATATTGGCCACAATCATCATTGGGGTATCTAGTTTTAAAAAATGTGTCCGATGACCCGGCCAACCAACCAAGATGCTGCCCCTAAATAAGTAATTTTAAAGAAATTTTGCCGTTTTTGGTTATTATTTTGAATAATATTATCGATAGAGATAAACTGTAAACAGCAATAATGTTAAGCAAAGTAAGATCTACAAATAAGTCAACATGACCAAAATTGTCAGTTGACCCCTTAAGGAGTTGTTGCCCTTTACAGATAATTTTTAACCATTTTTCTAAAATTTTAGTTTTCTTTTACAAAAATTACTCGGCCAAGTAAGCTTTTCTCATAACTTTGCGTCCATTGTCCGTTGTCCGCCTGCGTCCGTCGTCCGTATACTTTTACAAACATCTTCTCCTCTGAAACTACTCGGCCAAATTTAACCAAACTTAGCCACAATCATCATTGGGGTATCTAGTTTTAAAAAAAAATGTGTCCAATAACCCGGCCGATCAACCAATATGGCCAACATGGCTAAAAAAAAAAGTAAATAGGGGTCAAATGGAGTTTTGGGCTAATGTATCTGAGACCAACATATTTAGAGCAAATCTGATAGTAGTAAAGTTGTTTATTAAGTTAAGATCTAACTGCCCTGAAATTTTTAGAAAAATCAGGCAACCAGTTGTTGGGTGCTGCCCCTGAATTTGTAATTTTGAGAAAATTTTGCATTGTTTTGTTATTATCTTCAAAATTATCTTAGATAGAGATAGACTGTAAACAGCAATTTAATATGTATAGCAAAGTAAGATCTACAAATAAGTCATCTTTACCAAATCAGTCAATTGACCCCTGAAGGAGTTATTACTCTTAAGTAAATTTTAAACAATTTTCGTAAATTATGTAAATTTTTGTAAACTTTTACAAAATGTTTTCCTTTGAAACTTCTGAGTAAAGTTTATCATAGATTGAGAAAATTGTAAACAGCAAGAATGTTCAGTAAAATGAGATCATCACCGATACATAATTTTATCATGAATTCTATTCTCGTCTATAATCTGTGTCCTTTGTTTAATATGCTGCTTGCACATAGACCAAGGTGAGTGACACAGGCTCCTTAGAGCCTCTAGTTTATTTTTGTCGTGCTTAAATCTGTCTCTTCGACTTATGATTTCTTTATCTGGGTTAAAGAAAAGGTGTTTCAACGAGACAGCAACCAAATGACACGAATACCAAAAGACATCTTCTACTATGATGTAGGGGTCATCCTGCAGTCTTCAACACTAATCAGGTAGACCGGCTCTGTTTAAGACTTATTATTTTCAAACAATATATAAGAATTTCACTCACCATTGTATAATAAACTAAGGTAAAAATCTTTGAATTCGTCATATAGACCGAGTCTGACTGAAGAGAAGCATAGTTGTCTCTGTAGACCTGGAACCAGACCTTTGTAAAGTCCCCGGACACCTTCTTCACGGGCAATTACACCAACTGCATGACATAGTCCTCTGTACTTTACTTTGGACCGAGATAAACTGGTTACCGGTTTTAATCGGACTCCTGGTGTTTTCCCTTCTCCTTGTAGCTGTTAAAAATTGTAACAAATAAATATATTTGTCAAAGACTAAGTCAGACAACTTACCTTTTTTTTAATTATAGGAGGCGGCCTTCAGCAAAAAATGTGTATTAGTTCAGTGAAAATCTACGTCATACTAAACGCCAAAACATGTAAATGAACTAAAATAAAAAATCATGCAAAACTAGCAATGGCCAGAGGCTCCTGACTTGGAGAAGGCGAACACATGCGGCGGGGTTCAACATGTGTTAGTGAGATCTCAACCCCTCCAAATACCCTCAGCCAATGAAGAAAAAACAAAAACAAAAAATTGAAAGACAATAATGATAGAACATTCAGTATGACAGATTAAATTACACATAAATGATAGGGTGGTAGAGCAGATTGGTACCATTCGAAAAAGAATAAAGGCAACCTCGGCTCCGCCTCGATTGACAATGAGTTCTCGGGGTAACACTATGCTCTATCTACCTCCAAGCTATGCGTTATTTATATTAAGGTGTAAATTAGAAACATTCTATCCTACATGCACACTATGGGGTTATCTTAAAGTACTTATCTACACGTACCTGAAGGCGAACTTTTGTTGTATCTAACGGGAACGTCGCAGCATCAGCAATACATGCAGCTAATCCAGCACTAATAACCTTTACATAAACACTTGGTTGATCTTCTTTTATACAGGGTGTCTTCATTGTTGATGTCATTTAACATTTCTTTAAAATAAAGATAACTTTTGTGTTAATGTTTTCTAGCTATTGCCAACCCATCTAACATTGGGAGCAGTTTATATGTGCCATCCTTTATAAGAGAACCTGCTGCAAATGTAAGGTTGTGTTGGTGAAAGCAAGAACACAATAAATATAGGAAAATTAGGAATTTGAAACAAACAATCAACGGTTTACATGGTTTATTCAGTAATATATATAATACTTCAGTAATATATGTAATACTTCAGTAATATATGTAATACTTCAGTAATATATGTAATACACATGATATGAAAATAGATAAAGATAACGGTACGATCATAAAACATCAGTTGAAGAAATACAGACAATACCATGGCCAAAAAAAGACGACGAAAAGATCAACAAACAAACAAACAGTCTACTAAACACTACACCGAAATGTTTGAATTGAGCAACACAAACCACATCAATAACCGGTGAATTGAGCAACACAAACCACATCAATAACCGGTCAATTGAGGAACACAAACCACATCAATAACCGGTCAATTGAGGAACACAAACCACATCAATAACCGGTCAATTGAGCAACACAAACCACATCAATAACCGGTGAATTGAGGAACACAAACCACATCAATAACCGGTGAATTGAGGAACACAAACCACATCAATAACCGGTGAATTGAGCAACACAAACAACATTTATAACCATCGGTCAATTGAGCAACACAAACCACATCAATAACCGGTGAATTGAGGAACACAAACCACATAAATAACCGGTGAATTGAGCAACACAAACCACATCAATAACCATCGGTCAATTGAGCAACACAAACCACATCCATTACCATCGGCCAATTGAGCAACACAAACCACATCAATAACCGGTGAATTGAGCAACACAAACCACATCAATAACCATCGGTCAATTGAGCAACACAAACCACATCAATAACCATCGGCCAATTGAGCAACACAAACCACATCAATAACCGGTGAATTGAGCAACACAAACCACATCAATAACCATCGGTCAATTGAGCAACACAAACCACATCAATAACCATTGGTCAATTGAGCAACACAAACCACATCAATAACCGGTGAATTGAGCAACACAAACCACATCAATAACCATCGGTGAATTGAGCAACACAAACCACATCAATAACCGGTCAATTGAGAAATACAAACCACATCAATAACCGGTCAATTGAGGAACACAAACCACATCAATAACCAGTCAATTGAGCAACACAAACCACATCAATAACCATCGGTGAATTGAGCAACACAAACCACATCAATAACCATCGGTCAATTGAGCAACACAAACCACATCAATAACCGGTGAATTGAGCAACACAAACCACATCAATAACCATCGGTGAATTGAGCAACACAAACCACATCAATAACCATCGGTCAATTGAGCAACACAAACCACATCAATAACCGGTAAATTAAGCAACACAAACCACATCAATAACCATCGGTGAATTGAGCAACACAAACCACATCAATAACCATTGGTCAATTGAGAAACACAAACCACATCAATAACTTGTCAATTGAGCAACACAAACCACATCAATAACCGGTGAATTGAGCAACACAAACCCCATCAATAACCATCGGTGAATTGAGCAACACAAACCACATCAATAACCATTGGTCAATTGAGAAACACAAACCACATCAATAACTTGTCAATTGAGCAACACAAACCACATCAATAACCGGTGAATTGAGCAACACAAACCACATCAATAACCGGTGAATTGAGCACCACAAACCACATCAATAACCATCGGTGAATCAAGATTCTCAGGAAGCGTAAACAGATTCTGCTTCATAAGTGGCACCATCTTGTCGAATTCGACGATGTTACATTCGGGTGGAATTTTGGCTTAATATAACCGCATGCATTATAGAACTTTCCTTTGCAAGACTAAAGTTGTTTTCCGTGTATTTCCTCTAAAAACTGTCTACTTGCATTCTGCGAACAGAATTGCCATTAGATATAAGGGAATTCGTTTTATAACTGGTGTATAGTAATCTTTTCATGTGAAATTATGATTTGAGTTTTACTTGAAATCCCACTAAAAAAATCTGCCAGAGGTTTCGAAATTTGCTGTAGTTACCAAATTACCAGTTACAATGTACGCACTACTCATTGAAAATACTCATAGTCAACCAAACAGTTAGTCACGTGAGCCAAATCATGGAGCGACAAATATCCAACACCACCATCAAATCTCAATAGCCAAAACATGAAACGTAAAATTACCGACACCACATCAAATCTCAATTTAAACTGACACCGAAAGGAAGCTTTGTATATTGTACAGTTACTTGTAGTTCCAGACTAAGAACTTATATGACCGTGGTATATTGTAAAGTTGCTTATCCTCTTAGGCTGAGACCGAAAAATAGCTTTGTAGATTGTACAGTTGTTTGTCCTTTTAGACCAAGACCCAAAAGAAGCTTTGTATAGGGTACAGTTACTTTTCTTTTTAGACTGAGACCGATTAGACTTGATATATTGTATAGTTACTTCTCTTTTTAGACTGCGACCGATTAGAGACTTGATATATTGTAAAGTTACTTTTCCTTTTAGACTGAGACCGATTATATAGGAGCTAAATATATTATACAGTGATGGTTTTTCTAGACTGCGACCGAAAAGAACCTTGTTATATTGCACAGTTGCTTGTCTTTCTAGACTGAGACCTATTAAGACATTGTTTTATTGTACAGTTGCTGGAGGTTTTCGGAGGTCGACCGAAAAAGAAGCTTTGAATATTGTACTGTTGCTAGTCTTTTTAGACTGAGATCGATTACGAGCTTGTTTTAGTATTATAAGTATTCCTTGTTTATTTTATTGACGACCGTTTGTTGACCCCAAGATGAAAGTTTTGTGTCATTTAAATAGCTTAAATATATATGAATTAAATAAATCATGCGATAGTGGGCACCACCCCAAATATCGATCTATATGAAGGTCGTCAATATTTATATCGACTGCAATTGAACAAAACTTTCATTTCCATCTTCTGTAATTGTTCACAAAACAGGTTTTTTTTTGGTCATTATTGTAATCAAATTCAGCACAACATGATTTTCTGGTGTTTAAACAAATTAAAATATAAACCTGTAGAGTATAGAACATTTTAATCGATTTTAAACTGTAGTAGGTAGACAAAATAATTGTTTTACTTTAATTAAGATAACTTCACAATAATCATATTGGATTATTTCACATGGTATGACTAAAAAGGCCCATGCGACCAATAGTCTATTATTCCAGTTAAGAGGCTCATGCGACCAATAGTCTATTTAATATTATTCCAACTTAAGAACCTACGAAGAGCAAAGGAATTTATGACAATGATTTACGTAATTAAATCTGATATAAATATTACCGTATAGGATGATCTAAAAACGATTGAGATTATCAAAATAAGAAAGCCGAACACTATCAAACTGAAAAAAAAAAAAAAAAAAATAAAGATAATTTTCTGGAGATCTTATTTGGGGAAGAGAGTCGGAGTTTTTCACTCATGATTATTGTCTTCCAAAATACGAGATTTAAAACAATACAAAATAGGGATAGATTGGAAGTACGATAACTACTCAGTGCATAGCGGACCAAGACATTTTCACAAGGGACTGAGTGCCTTAGAGGTGACCCGCTCCAATCATGATTGAATGATTCCCTATATAATTAACCAAATTTTCCAACAACAGGCCTTTAATCTGCCTCGATAGACCGTTTATACCTTTCGTTGATCGAACAAGGAAATAATGTGAATTATTTATCAGATAAAAAAAACAATGTCACTATTTTTTTCTATTGCATCATTTATTCAATTTCTTATATTTTAGAAAAAGCAAAGCAATATTTATAAAAATAGAAAAGTATATACAAAAGCATTTTTTTTTACGTAAAAGTAACATTTTTTTTTCTGATTATCTACGAATTAAACTTACAGTGATTATATGCTCAAGAAATTACTATCACTTGTCTTTCCTCATTTTAACGATTTTGATATTAGTTTTCTGTTTTATACGGGTTCATCTGGAGGGTGTGTAAAAATTCTCGAATCTCATTGGTTTATATTTTTTCCTTGAAGGACTTCTATTTTTATAAATTTAGTTTCCCGGAGGTGTGTGTTAAACTGAAGTTTTGATTTGTCATTCCATGACATGTGATTTTGTTTGTAATTAAATTCTGCAAATCATTTACTTTATAAGTAAGTTTAATATTTCATCATCTTACTACATTTTAACCGTTTATTGACGTCTACAGTAATCCGGGTGTAAAATTTAAATGGTAATTGACTTTATTCAAGTGCAAAAATAAAAATTGGTAATATAATTCAATAGAACATAACTTTGTAATAGTTATTGAAAAGTCGTTAGCTTTTCGAAAGATATAATTTTGTTCACCTATTCAGAGATATTGTCACTTTCCCCTGTAATTAGTAATGAATATTGATCAAATCAAAACATACATTTGTAAATTTTAAAAAAGAATAATTTAAATTAATCTAAAAACAATAATAGTAAACTAAACTGTAAAGGCCTTCGAACATTTTTGCTTTTATTTTACAAACTACTATAATAAAAACTGCTTTGGTGCAAAAGAGCCACAGTTAATCGAAACACCGCTTTGCTATTGGACCATTGCATGTGTATTTGAAAGACACGTCTCCTTTACTCTTTTGATAAGTTTTTAATTAGCTTAAAATGTCCTTTCTTTTCATTTTGAAACAATGACTCAAAATCTGTTATTTGTATGCGTTTGTTATTTGTAAAGGATGTTTTAAACAAAATTGACAAGACAGTCATAATGATTGTAAAAGTAGGGTCAGGAATCTTTAAATTAACACTTTTTTGAGATTTAGGAAAGATTTTTGTTTAAGAATTTAGGAAAATTACCATGTAAGTGAAATAAATATAGAAGCAAATATTCATCGAGGGGTAAATAAAATTCATCACAATCTCATTATAAACACCTTCAACAACTTCACGAGGCAGTGCATTTAGTAAAAATTTTGCGAGTTATATAACTATATATATAAATAAGAAGATGTGGTATGAGTGGCAATGAGACAACTCTCCATCCAAGTCACAATGTATCTGGGGAAGAGACTGGTTCTGGGTAATCTTGAGAACAGATAAAAACAAAATGAAATATATCGTTGCACGAGAAGTATTGGTGTGGTGTCATGGGAGGAAAAGGGGGGAGGGGTAAGATACAATTAAGATATTCTTTAAAAAGTGTAAAATATTTTACATTTCTATATGGTGGGGTGATACAGACTAAACAACGATTGGGTCCAAAGTACATACAGTTAATGACCTAGCATATTTAAATGGATCTTTGTTACGTAGACTTGTTTGTTCATAATCCATACTGTTAAGGTCATAATTTATATGTATCTTATTATTTATGGACAGGGGACAAAGTCCAAACTGAAAGTATTTATATGTCAGTTATTTTCTTTTGATATGTAAAATGTTAAGTAACAGATATATGGAAGATGTGACAAATAGAACAATAACAATAGTTTGTTTACATCGAAAAACAGTGGACTTTGAACTTGATCGAATAAGCATAATTTTAGACGGATTTTCTTCAACGAAAACTAGTTAATTTATTTCAAACAATTTGTCTAAACAACGTAGCACCAAACGAGTAGCATAAATTTCATCATGATCTTGAAACTTTGATGTTGATGATCATTGTGACAATCATATATAATTGTATGTATATAATCATGTTAATAATATGAATGTTCACATGTGTATGGTTAACGTCTAATATGTCATGAAAGCTGGGGAAAATATATAATTAGGATGTGATTTTCCTTGAAATATATGAATTGGTAGGGATTTTCGTAGAAATAATAATATAAATGGGAGAGGAAGTTAAAAAAAGCCTCACATCAGTTTCTAAACATGTTGAGCCCACCCACCCCACCCCACCCCCATTGCACCCGATTCCCGGCCCTTCCTGTGGTGAAAGCCAATAGCAATGTTTTATATTGCCGCATGCCCTATGAGGTCTTCTAAGCACATAACAGTTTTGACACCTTATGTAAACAATAATGAATTTGTAGTATGCATTGTCCCAATATAGCAAACGTTATAGAATTACGACTCAATTACACACCTTCTTAGTTCTTTTCGTGGGTCAGTATGTTTGCATACAAAGCGATTTTTCAGTCCGTTCGAACTGTTGACCAAAATGGATTTGATATCGTTTCATATAAATTTATCAAACAACATCAACGAGCTACAAGGACAGGGGATCTCTGGTTTCCAGTTCCCTACTCTCCAACTTTCACTTCTCTCCCAGTCTCCATAATTTTTTCCAGCCTACTGCCACTTACTTATCGTTTACCCCGAGACGACAATCGGTAATTTTTGGCCCAGTGTTATTATTCCTATTCTAACCCACTCTTCTCCCAAGTTTCGACCAATCACTCCATTATTATTCAGTCTGACTCCTGCTTCCCGCCCCCTCAATCCATGTTTCAACCCTGTTTAAGATTTCCTCAGCTGTATTTGGTCGTGATCTTTTATTCCCTGCCATTATGTTTTCTACATTACTTTAACGATGGATTTAAATGCAGAGACTAATACAATCTTAAGCCGTCTTAATTTATTTATCGATGATAAATATGTATATATATATATGCAGGCTCTGCTGTTTGATGGATAAGGAAATCTTTGGAACCAGCATAATTATCATCTCTCTGATTTAAATTACATCAATGGTATTGTACGTACATGAACAACACGACGGGTACCACATGTAAAGCAAGATCTTCTCACCCAGTTTAATTGATGTTCATGTTGATAATTCTTTTGTTTTATATGTTGTATTTTGTATACTGTTGTTTGTATTTTTATGCCACACCTACGATAGTAGAGGGGCATTATGTTTTCTGGTCTGTGCCTCCGTTCGTCCGTGCGTCCGTCCGTCTGTGTGTCCGTCCGTCTGTGCGTCCATCCGTCTGTGCGTCCGTCCGTTCAGGTTAAAGTTTTTGGTCAAGGTAGTTTTTGATGAAGCTGAAGTCCAATCAACTTCAAACTTAGTACACTTGTTGCTTATGATATGATCTTTCTAATTTTAATGCCAAATTAGACTTTTGACCCCAATTTCACGGTTCACTGAACATAGAAAATGAAAGGGGGGAGTTTCAGGTTAAAGTTTTTGGTCAAGGTAGTTTTTGATGAAGCGTCCGTCCGTTCAGGTTAAAGTTTTTGGTCAAGGTAGTTTTTGATGAAGCTGAAGTCCAATCAACTTCAAACTTAGTACACTTGTTGCTTATGATATGATCTTTCTAATTTTAATGCCAAATTAGACTTTTGACCCCAATTTCACGGTTCACTGAACATCGAAAATGAAAGGGGGGGTTTAAGGTTAAAGTTTTTGGTCAAGGTAGTTTTTGATGAAGCTGATTTCCAATCAACTTGAAACTTAGTACACTTGTTGCTTATGATATGATCTTTTTAATTTTAAAGTCAAATTAGACTGTTGACCCCAATTTCACGGTCCACTGAACATAGAAAATGAAAGGGGGAATTTCAGGTTAAAGTTTTTGGTCAAGGTAGTTTTTGATGAAATTGAAGTCCAATCAACTTGAAACTTTAATATTACATATGTTCCCTATAATATAATCTTTCTAATTTTAATGCCAAATTGGATTATTACCCAATTTTTACAGTCCAGAGGGGGAGGACAGGGGTAAGGGAGACAGGGAGAAAGGGGGTAGGAGAAAGGAGAAAGGGGTAGGGAGAAAGGAGAAAGGAGAAGAAGTCTGGGAGAAAGGAGAAAAAGTTGGAGAAAAAAATAAAATATGAAAAAATAAAATATCTCTCTTTTTTCCGGTAAATTAAAAAAAATAAAATAAGGAGAAGAGGGGTAGGAGAAAGGAGAAGAGGGGTAGGAGGAAGGAGAAGAGGGGTGGGAGAAGGGAGAAGGGTACCCCCCTGTCCCCCCCCCCCTCAGTCTATGGAACATGGAAAAGGATAGTGCAAGTGGGGCATCCGTGTACTTTGGACACATTCTTGTTTTGCCATGGTGTTGTCAGGATATTTTCAACTAATGTATTTGAACTTGGTATCTTTCACCTCTAGACCTCTCTTGTAAAGCATGTACGCTCTCAGAAAAATCACAGATCCGTATATCTTACATTCCGTCATTGTGTCTTTTCTTTATAATTTTATCATGACGTCATGTGTTTCAAGATCTCTGTGAGTGTGACGCCGAATATTTGTAATTTAACCGTTTCAGCGTAAACAGATTAACACACTACTATGTAAAGTGTAATATAACAACTCTATAGGTAAAGGTGAGAAGGGGGAAATGCGTCTGCCCACACAGCTGTAACACGGAAGTGTTTTTGTTTGCGAAAGTGCTAAAAGGTCATTGATAAATTAAAACACCTTGCAATGTGCATGAAATTGAATATTTTGTACAAGGTCAAAACTAGCACACAGTAAGCTGCGTAACATTAATTCTCATGTCCTTTATGATATTTTTGGAAAATTCTAAATTGTCAAAAAATAACACAAGGAACTAAAAGAATTAAAGATCACCAAACATTTAACTGAAAGAACCAAATAGCCCAAATTTAAAACCTTGGCCTTGGCCTTACGAGTTACGTCCCATATCAGAACCAAACGGAACTCAACAACAGCATGATCGAAATATTGACAAATTCCCTCCTTCTCCCCACACACAAGTGAGGCTATGTGCCTTGCATATATTGTTATTGTTTGACTGTTATTTGTGTAACTCTCACTGACACTGGGAGTCCCAGTGGAAATAGTTCACACCTGTTCATGACCTATGCTTTTGACAAAACCTAAGCTATTTGATATTTATAAGACACCTGTTACGCAACTCATTGTAGTCCTAATGATTTGGACTACTAGTATAAGGCGTGAAAGCAAAAATATATATACTAGCCTTTCAAGATGTCATTATTATATGGGCTACTGACAGTCAGTACGTACTGTTACTGTAATTTTACATCAAATAAAAATAAAACTATAATGGATACAATCATACTGGCGAAATAAACCTTTTGATGCCTGATGGGTTTAAATAGAGGAAACAAGTCTCTTCCTTTTTCCAAAATGACAAAAGACTTTATGATAGCTCGAATAAAACTAAGTAGACAAGGTGATGCCCCCACTCCACTCTATAGTAACTGTATTATAGTCAATGTGGCTTTCATTGAGATATTATTGTGTCTAGAAGATACAAATCATCGTCAAATGATGCCCCCGCAGATGCAAAGTTTTATTCAATAATACACAAAGTTAAGCATGGGAGTACATAGGTTTATGGTTCATTGTAGGACTACCTCTAATATACAAATAAATACTCTAAAAATGGCAAACTTCAACTTTCTCCTAAATGAGCAAATAAATATTAAAAATCAAAACCCTGACACCTTCAATATATGTACAAACAGCCATCAAAGTCAAAACTTCCTAGGATTCAAACCGTAGGAGAAGTTATCCGGAAATGCTTTGCATCTCTTTCGCAAGTATATACTCCAAAAATGATATAAAGTTCAACTATCTCCCAGAAGAGCAAATATTAATAAAATTTGAAACCCTGACAACATGCACATCTTCAATTTATGTACAAATAGACAGCAAAGTGAAAACTTCCTAGGATTGAAACTGTAGAAGTTATGCGGAATAACTATATACCCTGGCATAATGGGACGGACGGATGGGAGGACGGACGGATGGACATTATTTGAGTGGGGAATCATTTTTGTGCTTTAACTGAACATTTTTATGGCCGCGTAATGTCTACTAACGTACATTCTACATTGTCATTGAATACTTCAATTCTGAAATTAAAAAAAATATATTGCGGAGACAAAATTTTAGGTGCGTCGTCAGCAAATGCCAAGTTCCATTTTTACTGTATTATATATAAGATATCTTCTTTTCGAATTTTCAACGATTTGTGCTCAATTTTCGGAGAAAAATTGTAATATTTATGTTGTTTTTTTTTATCATTAATACAGTCAAGTCTTTGATCATGATGGAATGTAAATAAACTTAAAAGTTAATATTTTAACATTGATCGTCATCAGTTGAATAAATAAATTCAACATTGAGTTTTAACAAGAAAGTCTAGTTTCAGAAAGTTGGTTTTTTTTGTTGGTATAATGAAGACGAAAAGACCCCCCACATTTTCTTTTTCTTTTCATGTGGTCCTTGATATATATTGACTGTTGGTTACTTAAAGTCCAGTGGCGAATATTTCATGCATGTTCAGGACGAGGTGGTCCTTGAAGAAAATCTACTTTTATTGCAAAATATCACAATGTTGTCGGTCCATTGAAACATTTTCGTGGTCAAAATCTTAAGACTACCTCTTTTCGTGGACTCTGAAATAATGACTGTTGCCTTAATAGCAAAAATAATTTTAAAATGTGTCATTAATGATAAGTATGAAACATTTCACAATTCTTTCTTAGTTATTTTTGAAATATTATCTGAAAATCCTGCTAGAATGCTTCATTGCAAGATTCATTTTGAAAGATCAGGGTAATCGCTGTTTTTTTTTTATTATTACAAAATGTAAATTGTAATATGTTTCAAAAATAAAACTATATATGTGCACCTTGATGGCAGAAGCGAACTTGTTTCTTTGACCAGCAAGGGTTTGTACTCATGTTCTACTCTATTTTGTAGACACGCAAAATGAAACAGGCCCTTTTAAAAACTTGTAAGTATACTTTTTCTTTCTAATTTCTGTTTGTTTTGTGTTCTATAGATAATCATAATATTAGAGATAATCATTACTTTTTTTTAGGTAAACATATGATTTTCCCATATCATCGATGCATCTCTTTATGTGATTGAAAAAACAATTTCAGTGTTGGCATACGCTGAAAAATCAATTATGGCTGACCAGTGAGAAATTCATTGTTGAAGTACTATTATATCATGTTTACAATCAGTTTTGTTTATTTGTTAGCCTCAGTTCTCTTGAATCGTTGCTATGACGTCAGAATATTCCTAGTTTAAACAGATATGATTTGCAAAAAGGTGCCATAACCCCACCCCAACCATATAATTATATCGACATAACGAAATAATTATATAGAGATAACGATAAATATATCGAGATAACGAGGGTGGAGTTTGGTGCCTTTAAACATGTTTATACCCGCCACATTCTGTATTAGTGTGTATCGTACCGCAGGAGCCTATAATTCAGTTGTTGTCGTTAATGTTACAGTCAACTTTCTGTATACCATATTTTTGTTGTTCATTGTTTTGTACATAAATTAGGCCGTAAATTTTCTAATTTGATTTTTTTACATTTTTCATTTCGGAGCCTTTGTTGGCTTTGATAGCTGACTATACGGTAGGGGTTTTGCTCATTGTTGAAGGCTGTAAGATGACCTTAAATGTTTACTTCTATTTCGTTTGTCTCTGTTGGAAAATCACGAGTTGTCTCATTGGCAATCGTACTACCACATCTTATTAAACCAATCCAATGTTTTGATTTGATAAAAATAAAATCATATTATTACACATGCTTCTTATATGATATAGAATCAGATATTTTTTTATATTTGAGAGTACCAGATATTTCTTGCCAAAGATAAATTACACCACAATGTAATGCGGGGTTCACACATTGCCGATTATTGCGCCCGTTTGAGATCAGACAGCGATACGACACGAAAAGTGAAAAAGTCGGATTACTATCCTCAATTATCTGGAATGTCCTATCATTGTCTGAACGCAGTCGTTTAAGCTAGGTTCACACTGCCGATCAGAATAACTCGATCAATCCCGATCAAGACAAATTACGTGATCGGGAGACTGGTCTGACTCAATCGATAAGAATGTTCGGGATAGTCTACCTTGCTCGTCATCGATCTGAATTCTTCCCGAGAGTTTTTGACATGTCAAAAACATTAGAGTAAGGATCGCATCATCGAAAAGCAAGTCACTCGAGAAGAGATCTAGAATTCGTCGAGTAGCGGTCTAATTGATCGGGAAAGGATCGTGTAGAGATCGAGTTTGGTCGGAATACAAAAAATTTACCAATCAGTACTCGATCATTCCGACCGTTGCTCGACTAATGTCCGATCATTTCCAGATTAGCTCGACCAATGCCCGATCGCTCCCAGATCACTGCGACTTGTATATTTATATTATCCCAGACCAACTCGACCAATACCCGATACCTTCGCGACCACATTCGACCACTCTTCGATCTCTACTCGACCATACACGAGAACACATGACTGCTACACGATTCTCTAAAAGTGTGTGCAGATCTGATTAACTCTCATAACTCTGCTTCCGCAAAAATATACTGGCAACATTATTTTAAACTGTACAAAAATTTCTTTATGTACAGTACGTGTCTTTACTTTTGCAAGGAGAGGTACGTTTTATAAAGAGAGACTAAAGACACCAAAGAAACACTCAAACTCTGAGGTCGAAAACAAACCGACACAGGCATAGCGAAAAACGGTAACCGACGAGAAGACAAACAGCAGTCCACATAACATAGAAAACTAAAAACTTAGGAACACGTAACCCAACAAAACCTGGGATGAACTCAGATATTCCGGAAGGGAAGAAAATCCTGCAATTTTGGCACTGGCGGATTTTTCAAATATTAAAGTAATTGTGCAATAATATTCATTGTTACACTACTCATGTTTCAAAGTTGGTTTATAAGAACATTAAGATTATATTTTACCTGTTTTATGGGCTATTTTCTGTTTTGTCTGTCCGTATTTTCTGTTTGTTCAGAAATGTTTGTAGCAAAAAAAATGTGGTACAATTGCCAATGAGACAGCTCTCCACAGAACACCAAATGACACAGAGATTTTCAATAATAACTATAGGTCACCTTACAGTCAATTTTTGTTCTTTTCGAAATTTTTGACGTAATTTCACAGAAAAAAGAGACGAAAGACAAATATTTTTTTTATTTGGTGCGAATTTCTTTCTAACAGTAATGACACAAACTGTTCAGCAAGCCCAAGTTTTGATAATTTGTTTCTAACATACTTTTACCAGTTTGTATAAACTTTGACAAACTATAGACTCGCTGTAAATGCGTCTACAGTTTGTCATTCGTCGTTTGTTAGTTCAAACGATGCATTTCTTTCTAACTTTTAAATCAATTATCTAAACGTTTTCTTGCTTGTCATAACTCAAAACATTGTCTAAAATTACTCAAAAATTCAATCCCTCTAACCAAACAATGCATTTGTTTCTACTTCTGTTACGTTTAACAAACTATAACAAACGGCACACAACGTTTACCAAACTTTGGTTAGAAAGAAATGTGTGTAAACTGTTTTAGAATAGGTATCAGTCCAGGAGAATGAAATTCTACTTTGGGTCAAATTTTTGGGAAATATGTGACATCTTTGCCCTCTTTTTGCAATATTTTTTGGCAAATACATACAGGTTTTTGCCATACAACAAAAAGAAAATAAATACCTTTAACCATTTAACTACTTGATATCAAATCTATGAAAAATACTGATTACATATGATACTTATGCACATGTATTTGACAATCAGTACGCTTTTATTTGTAAGGAAGCAAGGAAATGGGGATGGTAAAGTGTATGTATATTGCTATCTCACATAATTACTAATCCAGTGACAAATCTCATTTTGTGGTGCCATTTCCAACAAGAATGTGTCCCCAGTACACGGGTGCCCCATCCGCACTATCATTTTCTATGATCAAATGACCTTGAACATGGGGGGGAATCTCTAATTTGGCATTAAAATTAAAAAGACCATATCATAGGGAACATGTGTACTAAGTTTCAAGTTGATTGGACTTCAACTTCATCAAAAACTACCTCGACTAAAAACCTTAAGCTGAAGCGAGACGGACAAACGAACGCACAGATCAGAAAACGTAATGCCCATAAATGGGGCATAACAAAGAGCAATAAAACTTCCATTACTTATCAGTGTCCACTATGACGAAGTTTTTATAACCATTGCCATTGGGTTCCTCTTTATTGAGTTAGTGCAAGTCTCTCAAACTGCACACACAGTGGTCGTCGTGTCAGTCATGCACTGCCTCACCTAGATTTTATCTGTTGATGTCTACACCATCTTTTTCGTCTTCTATGCATTCTACAAGCTCCGTCACAGCTATTAACTTGTCTCTCTGAGCTCTTACCACATTGCCCAAAAATCCAACTGCTTTATTTCTATGTAGATATTTTAAATGTATGATTTTACTCGAACCTTCTAATGAATATGTAACAAAATAAACGGAAAATATGTCCATGGGACACCAATAATGCCCCTTCTAGCATATGTAACAGTATAAAGGGTCATGTTGGGACGTACGTGCGTACGGACGGACAAGGGTAACACTTAATGCCCACTCCAAAGCGGGCAGGGAATAAAAAAATCGGACGTTTTAATACTAAAAATGTGCATACCCGACCAATTCCCGATTATCCCTACGACCCATATACGATCAGGTCGATCAGGTCTGGTCAAGATAAGGCTGAGATCGTGAATAGCTAATTTGGTCTAGCTAGTCGAGTAAAGATCGTGAATTGATCGGAATTATCGAAAAAGTATTCATTTTGTTGTCGGAATGGAGTCGTGAGTGGTCGAGTTAAGGTCGTGTACACTCGGATGGCGATCGGGTAGAAGTCGTAAATAGGCCCGATCAAGAAGTTGGTTGAGCTTGGTTGTGGAAATTTGGACAATAGGGATCCACGACTAAGCGAGACCAGATTCTTGATCGGGCCTGTTTACGACTTCTACCCGACTGCTATCCGACAGTACACGACCTTAACCCGACCATTCACGACTCTTTAACGACACCATCACGACTCAAACCCGACCACTAATTGAATACATATTAGATAATTCCGACCAATTCACGATCTCTTCACGATCCTTACTCGACTAGCTAGACCAAATCAACTATTATACTCGATCTCCGCCTGATCTCGGCCAGACCAGATCGATTTGATCGTAAAGGGGTCGTAGGGATAGTCGGGCATTGGTCGGGTATGTACAATTTCAGTATAAAAACATCTGATTTTTTTTATATTACCCGCTGCAGCGGAGGAGACCTTAAGTGTTACCCTTTTCCGTCCGTCCGTCCGTAAGTACGTAAACGTACGTCCTAACAATTAGTTTCCGTTCCCTAATTTTCTTTAGCCTCAACCAAATTAAATGTAACTCAATACCATAAAACACAGGTCAAATGCGAATTTGGGGTGGTGTAATTTTTACCGTTCTTGAGTAATGACTCTTTATAAAAGATGATGAGTTTCATTTCTTTTTTAAATGTAAAATAAATGAACAATTAAGAAAAGAATTTTTAAATGAAAATAAATATAATAACTTAAATGATATAGATAAATTAAAACATATCCTCAATCCTGAAACAAAACAGGACAATTGCAAATTAAGCTCCTTTTAAAAAAAAAGTCACTAAGACTGAGGGCAGGGAGTCTTTGATATAATTTGAATCTCTTATATATCTATAATACTAAAATTACGAGGTCCAATTTGTTAGCCGTCATCACGTAAAAACGACGAATCACAGAATTCAACTTTATATATAACTAATATAGTACAAAGGTGTAGATTAAAAATTACACCACTCCAGGCCCTTTTGTTTTCCACGTAATTAATATTGCCAATAATTAAGAAGTTCCGGGTCGAGTCCGCTACCGATACCAATAGTATATTCACCTGTTACCTATTACCTTATATGTACGTTCCGCATCTGACAGGAGCACCATCAAACGTTGTATTCAGGATTAATATGCTATATACATGGGTCATAACCACAGGGTTGACACTACTAAATTGTCAAATTGTTACCTATTGTAGTATTTTAATCAGTAAGACTTTCTAAGATAACAATACGAATACTAAAAATCTGGACTAAAAATAAGGCGTATAGGTACAGTTTTCAATTTGTTAGTGGGCATGACGTAAAACAGAGAAGCAAAGAATTCAACTTTATTTATAACTTAAATAGGACAATGCTGTTGATTAAAAAATACTCCATTCCTGGACCTTTTGTTTTCCAAATAATTAATAGTATTGTTTCAGTTCGACGGGTTCAAACAGAAAGATTTGAAAGCAGAGAAAAACTGTGTATCTTATAATCGGCATGACTTTATCAGATGACAATACTAATACTAAAATAAGGCTTGGGCATAGTTATATACTTTAATTCAGTCACGGACCCGTGATATCACGGGTGTGTTCTAGTATATATATATATTGATTTAAAGAAAGACAAGGATTATAGTTCAAAAAAATATTGTACATGTTATAACTTGTATAATGCAAAAATACAAGTTGTAACATGTACAACAATACGTCGTACATGTTATAACCTGTACAACAATACGTCGTACATGTTATAACCTGTACACAGTATTGTTTAAAAATGGTTTTAACTTGTACAAATTTGAAAAATTAAGATGTTTCTATTATTTCGACAGATGTTATTAACCTCAATAATTTTTCATAACGATTTTTATTATTCATTCATGCTATTGTGTTTTGTCCTTCTCTGATACAGTTAATGTCCAGGGGTCTGTATGGCGAAGCATTCCTAAAACCTTCTTAGGACATGTCTTATGATCCTCTTATGACTATCTATGGACATATATCAGACCTCGTCTCAGAGCTGTCTGAGGGATACTTTGTGAATCCAACCTAGAAGTAAGATATGTCATAAGACCATCATAAGACTAAGACATCTTTGAGAAACAATTGCATAGTTTTAATTCTTTTCTGTACCTTTTAAAACACACATTCAGTCAACAAATAACATTCAGTATTCTTATCTGATGAATTATAATTATGAGTAAAATTGAGAAAGGAAATGGTGAATGTGTCAAAGCGACAACAACCCGACCAAAAGCAGGCAACAGCCGAAGGCCACCAATGGGTTTTCAATGTAGCGAGAAACTCCCGCATTGTTTTAAATGTTTATTTTACTTTATTTAGATTTATCTTAATTTTTGTACAAGTTAAAACCATTTTAGCCAATAGTTCGTACATGTTATAACATGTACAAGGTACTTTTGTACATGTTATAACTTGTATTTTTGCATTATACAAGTTATGACATGTACAATATTTTTGTACATGTTATAACCTGTACAAAATTACAACATGTACACGACATATCTATCACGAATTTAAACGAAAAAATCATAATTATGTCTTTCGTCTCATTTTTTTTATTGTATCAAAAAGCGTATGAAAAAAGTGTTTGTCATCATTCGACCGTACGGTGACATATAGTTGTTAATTTCTGTGTCATTTGGTGTCCTGTGGAGAGTTGTCTCATTGGCAATTATACCACATCTTCTTATTTTTATTCTACAGAAATTTTCAAGACATACGGAAAATACGGCCAGTCGAACAAAAATAGCCCATTAAACAGCTAAAATATAATATTGATGTTTGAAGGCTAACTTAGTCATCAGCTGTCTAATAATGATTTTTATTGCACAATTACTTTCATATTTGAAAAATCTTTTGGGGTCAAAATGCAGAATCTACTTCCCTTCCGAAACACCTGAGATCATTCCAGGTTTTATTGGGTTTCGTGTTTTTTTATGTTGTGTTATGTAGACTTCTGAATGTCTTCTCGTCGGCTTTCGTTTTTCGCTATGGCTGTGTCGGTTTGACCTTTGAGTTTGATTGTTCCTTAGGTATCTGTGTTCTCTCTTTTAAAATGTTGCACCTTCTTGCAAAGGTACAGACGCGTACTGTACATGGAAGAATTTGTGTACAGTTAAAAATAAATAGTGACAATATATGTTTGCAGGAGCAAAGTTATGAGAGTTAATCAGAGCTGCATACCTTTTTTTAGAGAATCGTGTAGCAGTCATGTATACTCGTGTATGGCCGAGTAGAGATCGAAGAGTGATCGAATGTGGTCGCGTATAGATCAGGTTTGGGTCAAGTTGGTCTGGGATGAAAAAAATATAGAAGTCGCAGTGATCATGAAGCGATCGGGCATTGGTCAAGTTAATCTTGACCACATATCGTACAGGTTGTCGTTGATCGGGAAATGATCAGATATTAGTCGAGCAAAGATCGAAATGATCGATTACTGATCGGTAAACTGTTTGTATCCCGACCGAACTCGATCTCTACACGATCCTTTCCCGATCAATTCGACCGCTTCTCGACGAGTTCTCGATCTCTTCTTGAGTGACTGGCTTCTCGATCCTTACTCAAATGTTTTTGACATGTCAAAAACTCTCGGGTAGACCACCCCGAACACTATTGTCAATTGAGACAGGCCAGTCTCCCGATCGCTTAATTTGCAGTGATCGAGATTGGTCGAGTTGGTCTGATCGGCAGTGTGAACCTAGCTTAAGTTCGTAACAGATTCCTGCGGGTCGGGAAGGGTCCAAATAGTTCGGTGAAGCACCCCGACAGTTAGGTGCTTCCCGTACCATTCGGGGAAACGCAGCTGATTTTGTCTAGTCGGATTACAATCGTGACTATGTCGTGACAGATTCTGCTGTATCGGATCAAAATCCTAACAATGTTCTGTGTATTCTGGACGGAATACAATACGACTGAGACCAGACAAAGCCGTTTGCAATGCGATAGAGCGGACCGTGATAGGATTACGTTCCGACAGTACCTGATCATCCCGAGTATGCCGACAGTTTTCGAACAGATTACATTCGTCAGCATCGGTTCACTGTCTGATCTCTGTCGGAGTACATTCGGTAGAATCGGGACGCATTCGTGACAGACTCGGTCAAATTTTATCGGGCGAAGATACAAATTGGACTTGGAAGCGGATTGAGAATGGGATTATAGGGATAAATTTGCTTGGAAACGGTTGAATATCGACGCTTCTCGAACAATATCTGATTGTTGTGATTAAATTATTTGTTTGACAAATTTTAATTAAAGTTTGAATTACCATCCACGATTTACAGGATCTTGATCTGACTTTTGACAGATTAAAATTTGGGAATGGTCCTGTCAAAGACGGCAGTAAAATCGTGAATGTGTGACCCCAGCTTAACAAAATTTAACTTTTCTTGCATTTGCAAATACAACTTGACAGAGTGTCCTGCTATTTTGTCAGAATAAATATAGTCGTTGTTATTTATAAATTATATGTCACTCTTTGGTATTATTCTGCTATAAACATTTAATATTACTATTCTGATTTTAGTTGTGTTTGGTGTGCTGATGTGTGTTATCTGTCATGCTCAGGAAAATAACAGTTCTACATCCAACTTTCCATCTGAACATTACAACAACACATCGGAAGGAGGAAATACTACAACACACGGAGGAAATGATACACCACACGCAGGAAATACCACATCACACGGAGGAAATAATACACCACACGGAGGAAATAATGCATCAGACGGCCAACCTCCGTCACAAGGTCCTCCAGGAGAGTGTCCACCAAATAACCCAAAATGTCAAGCGAATCCTTCAGAAAGATGTGCAGGGCAAGATCCAAGATGTAACAATCTCCCATCTGAGTACCCGTCAGATTATTATGAAAGTCTGAAAAGATCGTTTCCTCGCAGAGATTTTACTTGTCCAGAACCATGCAGGAAAACTTGTTTGAAGCGTGCCCATTGTTTGACCAAAGATTATCGGTATAAGTTTGCCTTTCCATTTATAAACAGATTGCAGTCCAATTTCGAGCAAACTGGAATGCTGATTTATAATAACGGCGGTATGTTGACTAGATATATCGAAACCAAGTTCATAAGTTCATATTTAGATAACATTTTAGCGATTTTGTCTATTTTAGGAATAGCACTACTTTCAGAAAAGTATATCATTGCGCTCTACATTTTCCACTCTAAGAAGAGCGGCGGTAGGCTGTGGCCATGAACCCCTTTTCTATTTTCCTCGGAGTTCAGTTTTTTTATGATTTTACTTTTTTTTTTCACTGTGGCATCAGACATTCTCTTTTCATATGTTTTACAGAATATCTAAAATAGAAGTCCTATATCGACGGGAAATTTTACTAACATTCCTACAATTTTCAAAAATACCTAGATACATAATAGATGTGCCATGATTGCCAATGTCAGAGACAATTACTCCAAATAAAACAAATTTAAGCCAATAGATGTCACTGTGCGGCCGTCATCAATGAACCAAACAGTATTGTCATCTCACCTAAGCTCAACACCATTTTAATTTGGATAATAGTCAATAGTCACATGTAATAGCACAGCATAAAAACTAGTCATGAAAATCAGTTGGAAATGGCTGTACCCAACAGACCGACACGAAGCGCAAAACAAAAAATCACGAAGTTCCGATCTTACTAAGAATAAATGAATGAATGAATCTTTATTGCAGAAGCAGAGTCTCTGTGTTTCTGAAAGCTTGTTCAAAGCTTTGCTTATGTTTGGACATGTAACAACTAGAGATTTTAAAAAAGCTTGTCCAAAGCTTAGCTTGTTTGGACATGTTGCTCAAAACCTATAAAGCTTATACTTAGTCATGTTATTAATATTAATTTTGGAAACTTTGTCAATATAAAGCTAAAGACATGTGGTATATTTGCCATTGCGACAACTCTTCACCAGAGTTCAACTCGTGTAGAATTAAGCAATTAATGATAAACAAAACTCATACTTTACAGCAAACTATAAAAGGCCCCGAAATGAGACATGTGGGGCAATTCAAACGAGAAAACTAAAGGCCTGATTGATGTATAAAACGATAAACCGTAAAACAATATTTATACAGCAACAAACGACAACCACTGAATTATAGGATCCTTACTTTGGACATCATATGAATATACATAAATTTGGCGACAGCACCACCTTCCCATAAACCTGGGACAGAGTTAAAACTACAACACAAGACCAAAAATCAAACAATCATCGGAAAAACACATATGACAAACGATAACCACTCCAGAGTTCTAGAAAAGTGATGGTCCTAAGGTTTTGACATAAAAAAAAAACCAAAGGACTGACTGGTAGTTTGCAATAGGATAATACTAATAGTGAGAACCAGTAGATCTTTTTTAGGACCACCAAGAGAAAATTCAAGAATTCTTACATGTAATTCATTTAAACAACTGAAATACATACAATTTGAAACAGAAAACCAAGCTTATTATAATATAAATCTATAATTGTGTTAATAAGTAACATAAAGTTACTTATTTTCTTTAGAAGATACTTTATTTTATCATTTATTTAAAAATACACTGTCATGGAAAAGAAACCAGTATTTATTTTCTCATTTTGCTTTTCTTTTTATTAGAATTTCGAAGTGACAGCAAAACAGAAACAAAAGCTTACAGATAAAAAAAAAACCACTGTAATTTCAAGGCGATTCATAGCCAAGTTTGCGAAACCCTTTCTGATAACAGAAAAGACTATCTGTAATAATAGATAAGAATGGATCTATTCAAAAAAATGGAAAGACGAATTTATTTCACTTCTAAAAGACAAACAATTAATGAATCATTAAACCCTATATCAACAGAACATGTGAAACTAATTGGCCTTTAGAAATGAGGACAGAAACAGCTTATTTTTTTTACTGCATTGATGATTAATAAATTAAGCCCAATCTAATTGCATTTATATTTAGTCACAAACATATTTAATTTGTTTACATGCCATGGCAAAAAGGAAATCACAAAAATACTGAACTCCGTGGTACATTCAATCGGAAAGTCCCTAATCAGATGGCAAAATCAAATGACAAAACACATCAAAAACGAATGGACAACACATGTCATATTCAGGACTTGTAGAAAATGGTAGATTAAACCTGTCTTTATAGCGCTAAACCTCAGATTGTAATATAAGTTAGTTACAGAAGAACTATAAATACTATCTTTTTTTATTACAGTACTGAACAAACTAGATGACCATTTAACATGTGAAGATGCCATGAAGTTCATTCGTTACTTCTTTAATATACCAAATAAAGAACAAGATCGTCTGTTCGGTATAACGAATGCTACCAGTGATTCACCAGCAATAGAGGATATCAAACCATTTATCCCATTCTTGCGTTTATTTAAGGTAAGTATAGAACTTTTATCCCCAACATGGCATTGTGCGGCTTCGCATGACGCGATAAAGTATCGCCTACTGTACTCCCAATGATTCCTCCAGGCATATATAATTCAACTTCCTATGTACAGGAATCATATTTTCTTTTGTTATACAGTTGATGAATACCTTATGTGACTTTCACATAGTTCCGATTATGTCTCCTGTTTGAGAGTCGAAAAGTCGGTTACTATCCTCAATGGTCTTGCATATCCATCATTGCCTGAATGGTGAATTATACGTTCGTAAAGATCATAGAGGTCTGCCGAGCACATTCGACTGTTAGGTGCGTCCTGTAACAATCTGGAAACTCAGCTGACTTTGTCTAGTCTGATAACAATCGTGTATGGCGTGACAGATTCTGCTGTATCTGATCAAAATCGTATCGATGCTCTGTGTTTTCTGGAAGGTGCCCTGTGGAACGTGCATAAATTTGAAAAATTCATCATGGCCGTTTTTTTGCCGATTGAGTTTAGATTGCATTCCGAATTCGTACCGTCTTTGTCGAAACCGTTCCAGAAAAGTTCCATTATTAATATGAAATTCGGCAAAAATACTCACGTCTGCTCAGAGTCCCGACAATATCACATTACGGTACGACTGAGTTCAGACAAAGCCATTTGCAGTGCGATACAACAGATTATGATAGGATTGCGCTCGCACATAATTTTCTCATTCCGAATATGGCGACATTTTTCTAACGGCTATCTCCCATTAGCGTCGGTTCACTGTCTGGTCACTATCTGATGTCTGTCGGATTGCATTCGGCAGAATTTCGACGTTGTCGGAACAGATTCGGTCGTTTTTGCCATTGGAAAGATACAACTCGGATTAAAATCGGATTGAGAATGGGATAATTGGTACCACAGACATATAATACAATTGTAATTTATGTCTCTGTTGGGACAAATTTGGAAGAAAACAGCCGAATTTGGATTGAATAAATATTTTTACAAATTTTGATAAAACAATAAATTCCAGCAATGATTCACAGGATCTTTTGACAAATTTTAATTGGGAATGGTCCTATCAAACAAGGGAGTAAATATTGTGAATGTGTGTCCTCGTCATTATAGATGTTTACAAGGGCATACGATATAGTAACATGAGAGGTAATGATGTTGCTAACGTAAATTGTTATTTCGCGACCTCCAAAGGTGACTCATCGGAAAATAGATGCAGTTTTCGACTGATTTTTATCATTTAAACTGATTTAACTTGACAACGAGTTCAATGCTCTTCAACTTTTTACCTGTTTTGCTTTATAAATATTTGATATGAGCGTCACTGACGAGTCTTATGTAGACGAAACGCGCGTCTGACGTACTAAATTATAATCCTGGTACCTTTGATAACTATCATGGACTTGTTTTAAAATTTGATTAATATACAGCAAAACATGACGTTATTTTTCTGCATTCACGAACATTTGGGATATTTGAGTTATTTGTAAAAATTAAATGTTCAAATTTATATAATATTTATATAACAGATGAATTACAAATATTTTAACAAAAAATAGCTCGTGTTTATCTTTTAAAACAAAAAAGTTATGTACTTTTATCGAAAGGAAAATTACGTCCACAAATTCGTATTTTGAGGATATATCTAAAATTTGAACCTCAATTTTCTCAAAAAGTAGCACATGACGGTGTATTTTTATTACAAATTTGATTTAATCAGGTAAAATATAGACTACATGCACATTTTTATCAAAATTTCAATATGGGATCAAAACTGTACCGTATACCCTTAATCGGTTAACTTGTCTTATTGTATTTTCTCACTAAATTGATAGCTGGCCACATACCATCGCCTGTTTAAACGTTTGAATCCGCTGCATTTGTTTGCGCATGTCGTTAGTCAGCCTGAGGAACATGTTCAGTGGATGTCGTCTGTTGATAGGGTTCACAAATATTTCTCGTTTCTCGTATTTTGTTCTTAGAATAAACAGTCCTGACCAAACGGCTTTTTATTATTGCCAGGATAATATACTTCAGATACAATACCAAGGATGAAGGAAAATTAAAACGTTTAATACAAAAATTTAGGAAAAATAATGAAAAAAAATGTAGCCGTTTCATAACGGTCAGGACATTAGAATTTTCAAGGATTTGTATAGTTATACTAACTATACAAATCCTTGGTTTTCAAAGTGGAAGTTGGTCAGGTCAAGTTTTCTTACTTTTAAAATACTTTTTCTCTTTTTTCTTTTCTTTTTTTTAATAATAATAAATGTTGGCATCTTGTTTGGCTCAAAATTTAAAACGAATACTTGAAATAAAAAAAAAGTAATAAGCATTTTCATATCTGTTTGGACATTAATTGTCAGGACATTGTAAAAACATTTCTCATTTCATAGTCGAAGTTGATCAAGTAAAGTTTTCCGGAAAACTCTCAAAAATATTTCTTAATTTTTTTTTCATATTTATTAGATAATTGTTGTCATCTTGCTTATTTCCAAATATAAAGTAAATCCTTTCAAGAATGAAAAAAAATAGCATTTGAATATCCGTCATGACATAGTCAGGACATTAATGTAACCCTATGAGAAGTAAAATTACAAAAATACCAATCTGCAAGGAAAATTAAAAACGGAAAGATCTTTATAAAATGGCAAAAAAAATCACAAGCTTAAACCCATCTGACGAAAGTAAACTTACTGACATATTCCTGACTTTGTTCAAGCATTTCTTTATGTAGAAAATGATGGATATAACCTTGTTTTATAGCTAGCTTAACCTCTCACTTATACTGGCGTACTACATTATAATCCTGGTACCTTTACTTTGATAACTAATTATATAACAGTTGCATTGAATTTCATATTATTGACAACAATGTGTGAAAAAACCCAAGGCATAATACTATGTAAAATCGTTAAAATTGTTGGTTTATCAGTCAACATTGTACATTTGATATAATCTTAATTCCATAAAAAGCAAAACAAAAACGTAATTTCATAAGAAAAAAAAGAAGGAAGTAATACTTGAGATATAAAACCTTGTGTTGATCTAATACATATATCTTATAAACCTTGTGTTGATCTAATACATATATCTTATAAACCTTGTGTTGATCTAATACATATATCTTATAAACCTTGTGTTGATCTAATACATATATTTTATAAACCTTGTGTTGATCTAATACATATATCTTATAAGCCTTGTGTTGATCTAATACATATATCTTATAAACCTTGTGTTGATCTAATACATATATCTTATAAACCTTGTGTTGATCTAATACATATATCTTATAAACCTTGTGTTGATCTAATACATATATCTTATAAACCTTGTGTTGATCTATTTCATATATCTTATAA
This sequence comes from Mytilus galloprovincialis, assembly GCA_037788925.1. NCBI lineage: Eukaryota > Metazoa > Mollusca > Bivalvia > Mytilida > Mytilidae > Mytilus > Mytilus galloprovincialis. The sequence continues at coordinate 1,353,404 of JAWDJN010000031.1, forward strand.
ACCTTGTGTTGATCTAATTCATATATCTTATAAACCTTGTGTTGATCTAATACATATATCTTATAAACCTTGTGTTTACAGAATACAACATTACAGAATATGATGAAAACCTTATCCGAATCGTCAAAGATACAAATGTGTAGCCAACTGATGTATTTAGACTGTCGTGTACAGCTAGCTTTCTTACAGGAAAATGAAATGTCATTCTGCCAACAAAATGCAAAGGTATAATTCATTATAACGTCTTAGATGAATGGAAAATCAAGCTCAGTGGATATGAAAACAACACATAAAAGATGAACAATCAAAACACAAAATTATACATGAACGTTTAAATTTATTAGAACTTCATATAATAACAGAACCAATTATTCTTAAACTACATTATGTCAAAGTATTTAGAAATTTTCTTTTCAATCTATGGACATGCAAATTTCTTGTGATTGAAATTATATGATTATTATTAAGAACTGTTAAATATGTTCATTTTATTGTCGGAATTATTATATTGACATGGTTTGTCAAATGGCAAAGACAGCATGCCGATATCTAAAATTTTTTATCCTGGTAGCTATGATGAGTTTATTTGCATCCACTGGTGGAGATTTATTCCCCCGAGGGTATCACCAGCCCAGAAGTCAGCACTTATGTCATGGCTTGAGTTATCATTGATATGTTCATGATTATAAATAAACTGTTAACTAAACTTTGAATTTTTGAAAAATTAAGGCTTTTCTACCTAAGGAATAGATTACCTAAGCTTTAGTTGGCAAAATGTTTAGGAATTTTAGGTCCTCAATGCTCTTCAACTTTGTACTCTATTTGGCCTTTTAAACATTTTTTGATTCAAGCGTCACTGATGAGTCTTTTTGAGACGAAACGAGTGTCTGGCGTAAATAAAAAAAATTGATCCTGGTATCTATGATGAGTTTATTTAAGTAAAGAATAGTTTGCAAGAGCAATTTATCCAAGCTTTGGATTGAGAAGCTTTAAAGACAAAAAGAAGTTCCGTTACATTTGATTGCCTTATTATACTGCTGTTCGAATGTTTAGTCAAATTTGGGTCAAATATTGTTTCATCTAAATGATGCCAGGAGAAAAGAAAGATAGTTCACAAGACGGATCAAAGGCGTTGCTTATCAGCATGTTCTAATAAGAATCCAGATCAGTATAAAACAGATCCAATACTAAAAATAATCTCACCAAAGATACATATATCAAACTTGTCAATAGGATTTGCCAGACGCACATTTCGTTTGTTATAAGAATGACACAACAGTGGGACTCAAACCAGTTGCAAGGTCAAATCGGAATACGAAGTTGTAGAGCATTTGAAGTCCAAAGTTACGCTCATCTATGCTGGGGGAGAAAATCTTTTGTGCTTAGAATAATTCATCTTTAGTTATAATAAATTTACGAAGATACAAACAATGATCTAGACATTACACTTTTAATTTTAACAATATATAGCTAATTATAGTATAATTTGTTGAAATTTCAAGTTTAAGTTTTACTTATCTTATACTAAATAGATATTAGAAGAGGGATATGAGTGACAATGAGACAACTCTCCATTCTAGTCACAATATACTTTATACTTTAATGTGACAGCTGAATTAATTTTCCCACTATTTTTTTCAGAATTTTCGACCTTCGTTAGATTTAGTTCGAAACTTTTTGATTGATCGTGATGGCGACTTTAATACCTGGAGTAATGTTGTTTGGGAGAACAATGTAATGAACTACATGTATGTCATGCAGGCAGACACGGAATTCCTCAAGCTTTTCCCTGAAGACCTTATGTTTCAAATGTAAGTTTTGACATTTAAGGATGTTCGCATTTTATGTTTTGAAATATTTGTCAGATATCCGGAATTCTCTGGTTTTTATCAATTTGAATACCTTAGTAAATTTTGCCCACTGACCCACATTCTGAATCTGAATGAATACGTTGCAGGGCCAGTATATGGCATCAGTGGCAACGGAGAGAGGCGCTGGAAAATTAGTCCAACGTTGTGAGAGCAACCGAAGTTTTAAAGCTCTCAATTGTCTTTAGCACACACGAGATTGTCTGGTAGTCTATTCCATTCGGGTAGGGTTCTTACAAAGAATGACTGTTTGTATTGATCGCATTTGCTTGGTGAAATTTTGAAGCACCGGCTGTTGTTTTGAGCAAATTTATCTACAATGTTTTTTGTTTTATAGTCACTAAATCGTTTTGATTTAATTTGTCGTTTTGGTCTCTCTTTGACTAATACTGAGTCTTGTGGTATAGCTGGTACCAACTCCCCGGCCACCTTGTAGAGAAAAGTGAGTCTACTGTGACGACGTCTGTTGTCCAGTGTTGGAAGTTTAAGTTCATTCATAAGTCTCCTTATACTACCTTCCTCTCTGCTTGTATAATCCCCACTGATGAAACGCACTGCTTGTCTCTGTACTCGTTCAAGTGCGTTAATGTCCTTGATTAAGTAAGGGTCCCAGACTATAGACGCATATTCTAGAAGTAATTATCTTTTATAAATCTTTTACATGTATAATTATAAGCCATCTGTAAAAGTTGCCATAATTTTTTTTTTTTTAAATAGTTTTGAGAACTTAAACTTTTCAATGATAAAGCTATGAAAATCAAGAGAGATCATTTTCTCGCCAAAATTTCAAAGGCTAATATCTCGAAAACAAGCGCATTGATCTTTTTGGTTCTTTTATTAATGCTCTATCAAAATATACTAGTGTTTTGAAAAGCTTGTTATTTTGAAACTGAGTAGCGAACCTCCTTAAGTAATTCCTGCAGCTCTAATGTATGTAGTAAGGACGCAACCTTCTTTCTTTGCTCCGCATTTGCCACCCACGGTGTTTTTTCTTTTTTTTTTGTACAAACCTGCTGAAAGTATTGGCATTAATACGTTTCTATTTTACAAAGAAAATGAAACGAAATATTTTATTATTATATAAACACAGTTTAAACAAACCGAATTGGTGTTCGATTTACTAGTAATTAGTTTGATTAGTATACTTAAAGATTTGATGATTTCAAGACAACAAATTTAAGAAAGGTTCAGCTGATTTCATTTGCTTCTTTTCAAATGTGCATGCATTTTTAAAGAATTCATTTAGCAATATTTCTTAAAATAAAAGAGAACATGATTTATTTGGGGTTTTTATTTGAAAACTACTACCAGCATCTACGAAATAGTCCCTTTCTGTACCTTGTCCTAATGTACAGTTAATCAATTGATACTTGTTAAATCTATCCAAGGTTTGAGGTCTTCTTCATATTAATATTGTCTTTTGTGTTGAATGAACATTTCATCTTCTATTTGGGGAACATACCAATATACTAGTATTGCATTTTTGAGTTAAAGAAATGGACATGAAGTAGTCTTGTGATAAAAAAAAAAAAACAATATTCCGTCACTTGAACTGTTCTAAAAAAGACACAAGGACTCTAACATTTAAATTTCTCTTTGTAGGTTGAAAAATGCATCAGATGGCTGTAAAGAAATTGAAAGTAAATACTTACGACAGGTAGTTCGTGAAAAGCTCAGCAACGTATTAAAAAAAAGTCAAGACCCTCAAGAAAAATCTACAGCCATTCGGTTATTACAGTCTTGTGGGGGAAATCTCAAACATTTGGAAAAATATGCTACTGATGCTCAGGTAAAGAAAATAAAGTAAAATATATTGCATAATGATATAACCCAAGATTGTTCAGATATTTTTATTTCTATTAAAATTCAGTTGTGTTTATATATTAACTTTGTTTAAAACAGATATGTTCATATGTTTTCATTGCGGTAAAGTGACTACTTGTAGTATTCAGATACTTTTATTATGGCAATTAGGCAGTGTTTAAATATTTTCTTTATGGTAAATTGAGTAGTCCATATATTGTAGATATTACGGTGAAATAAGGAGATATAACTGTATTGTATTTTAAGGTTGGACGTACAACGTAGAGTTAACTATCGCAAATTGAGTTTACCTAAAACCTCATATGAAATAAATAATTTCCATTTAAGTGAATAATTTGACTTTAAAATGCCATGAATTAAAAGCATGCTAAACTGCCTCAAAGTCTTTGTCACCTGAACTATGTGACGTCATATGTTTACTCCCGATGTCAAAATACTGGACAAATTTATACTGTTCGTACGCTTCTAAATGATTTTAAAAGTATTGATAAATGTAAGATTTGGGGACATATATGAAAATTTAGAAATTTAAAATGATAGTTTTTCCTGAATAACGGCCTGTTAGAACGTGGAATCTAGTGCATCATCATATTTGTCAATGGCCACTCTAAAAGTTATCGTTTCAAATCATCATCATTAGAACTAATCATTTGTATGTATTTTTAAGTTCAGTAGTGTTCAACTATATTTTTATTGCTCAAAGTTTCGTAGTGTTATGCTATATTCGTATTGCAGTAAATTCAGTAGTGTTCAGCTATATATTTATTGCAGTAATTTCAGTAGTGGTCAGCTCTAATATTCATTGCAGTTAATTCAATAGTGTTCAGCTATGACTTTTATTGCAGTAAATTTAGAAGTGTTCAGCTCTAATTTTTATTGCAGTAATTTCAGTAGTGTTCAGCTCTAATTTTTATTGCAGTAATTTCAGTAGTGTTCAGCTCTATTTTCATTGAAGTAAGTTCCGAAGTGTTCAGCTCTATCTTTATTGCAATAAGTTCAGAAGTGTTCACCTGTATCTTCATTGTGGAAAATCAACAATGCTGAGATATATTTCCATCCTGAAATTCAGTCGTTTTTATTATGTATATTGCGATAATTCATTAGGTTTTATATATTTTCATTGTTGTTAAAGTTACTAGCGTTCAACTATTTCCACTGCAATTAAGTTTCTTATTCTGAGAATAAATCACAATTTTTATGAGTGTTATGTTCATGTGCGTTGTCTTCGGGATATCTCTTAGCCAGTTGCACGGATAATGATGAATTTGACACAGTTAACTTAAAATATCCAATTACGTACATAAAAGAAAAGGAATCGCGGTCCAACATTTTAAAAGGTATGATCAAATAAGAAAAGTTAAATTATTTTCTAATGTTCAATGTTCTGATTCAGAAGTATGTTTAATGATACTCTTTTTTGTAATCTTTGTATGAAACATTTATTACTAGTACCAATATGTCCATAATGCGATTTTGTTAATTTCGTAATGTATATACTTTTTAGAAACTTATTTATATATACATCTGTGCTAACTGTTTTAAAAAAGGCAACAGTAGTATTCCGCTGTTCAACTGCCATAAATCAATTTAGTGAAAACAAATAAACAAATCCGGGTAACAAGTAAAAATAAGGAAAACATGATTTAATGGAAAACGAGCAACAGAAGTTTTCACTGAACTGCAACAAATACAAACACAAACATACATAGAAACGGATAATTTGAAAACCACTGTTATAAACCTGACATAGAACGATAAATTTTAAGAAAAAATGGGTTCATTTTTTTTGGGGGGGGGATTCCCTTATTGAAATATCCTCGTAATTTGGTAATTTTGTTATTTTACTTCTTTTGAACCTAGTTTTAAGGCTATCAAAACATTCCTGTTATATTGCAATGCTAAAAGTGCCTCTAAAATGACACCATTAATTTACATAACTAGATAATATAATAGAACATTGCAAAATGTAAACCACAGAATAATAGCGAATACCTCCCATAAATTTACGACAGTACACTAAGACCCCTCAAACGGAGGTTTTATTCGCGTAAAACACCCAGCTTATTAACGCTACAAACGTAACTTATAAATTTGCGACGTTTACATTGTAAACAATAAAATAGATTTAAACACATAATCTTGATTATAACTGTTGTCGATCCTAGATTTTAGATAGTTTTGACAGCACCACTGCAAAAGTGTCCCCTAGAGATAAAGCAAAAATGAGAAAAATCTTAAAGACCGAGAAAGCTGATCCATCCTTGATGACAAAAGATGAAATTGTAAGGTAAGCTTAACATCTAAATAACTATCTGATCCATCTTGATGAATAAAAAAAAAGCTCTTCGAACGAGTTATTTGGTATTTAAAATTTTCTGTCTGTGATACTTTTCTTTTAAAGCTACATGATTCTGTCAAATGATTTTTTTTCTAGGACTGTAAATTGATACTGTATTTTTTCTTTCTCGCAAACCGATAAGGAAGTATTGACATATTTGCAGTGTCAAAAGTAGTGTTATGAAATAATGAAGGACACATTTTTTGTCTTCATTAAAGTAGAAAATCAACAGGATTAAATATGGGATATGATATTTTATCTTGAGCCGATGTTCCCCTTACCTTTGCAAACGTTTGCATGCGCCTTTCTGAGGATAATCAACACGTGTTTGATTAATAAAAAATCTCTATAACAGGTATTCTTCGCTAATCATGAACGATAAGCAGATGATGAACCGTCTTAATACAACTGCATTAGAAGAAGCCATTTGTGTCCTTGGTGATAAGATTAATGATATCAATCAGGTAAAATATATATATCTTCAATTATAAAGCTATTGGGTCAAATATATAATTGGATATCATTCCAACAAATTTTTACCATCCCTTCCAGCAAGTTCCACCAAAACCAACAGAAGAAAACCGTACAGTGATTATAATATCTCATAACATTTTATGGCATTTGTAATAATTTGAGAAGAACAGACACTTTTAAAAATACATATTATCTGAGATTAAGATATATAATATCTTTAATGGTGAAACAATCACAAGGAACAGAGCGGTAATATCTTTAATGGTGAAACAATCACAATGAACAGAGCGATTATATCTTCAATGGTGAAACAATCACAATGAAAAGAGCGATAATATCTTTAATGGTGAAACAATCACAATCAACAGAGCGATAATATCTGTAATGGTGAAACAATCAATAAACAGAGCGATAATATCTTTAATGGTGACACAATCACATTGAACAGAGCGAATATATCTTCAATGGTGAAACAATCACAATGCATAGAGCGATAATATCTTTAATGGTGAAACAATCACAATGAACATAGTGATTATATCTTTAATGGTGAAACAATCACAATGAACAGAGTATGCTATATTTTTTCAATAAATCTGATATTCCCGCTTTCCAATACATGACCCAAACACGTGAAAGGCAGCAGTAATGTTCTTTTTATGCCCAACCTACGATAGTAGAGGGGCATTATGTTTTCTGGTCTGAGCGTCCGTTCGTCCGTCGGTCCGTCTGTCCCGCTCCAGGTTAAAGTTTTTGGTCAAGGTAGTTTTTGATGAAGTTGAAGTCCAATCGACTTAGAGTTTTTACCCCAATTTCACGGTCCACTGAACATGGAAAATGATAGTGCGAGTGGGGCATTCGTGTACTGAGGACACATTCTTGTTTTCATAAGCATTGATAGATGAAGATTCTCCAACACGATAAATGTATACAGAATTATCCCCGACAGTCGTCTGAATTCGCAGCACATTGTAAATCAGTTAAAAGATATAATTACCGAATATTCACCTGATTGTCTTTTGTTTCTTATTTGCGTAATTGAAAAAAAAAACCAGTTTTTAAATGTCATGTTTGGTAGTAGAATTCAATATTTGTATTATCTTTTTCCTGAATCGTGTTTTTTTTTGTCTTAATAATTTTCTGACATTTGACGAAAAAAAATATTTGTTTTTAATTTATTTACTTAGGCAAGAAAACTAAAATCAGTTCTAACAAGACTGATCAATTATAACGATCTGACAGTTTACACAAAAGATAAAATTATATGCTTAAAAAAACTTCTTGGTACTTTGTCTCCGAGACAAATTGCAAGTTTACCTAATGGACCCCTTGGTGAGGCTATTGATGATGGAGCTCTGATTGATGTCACGTTTTCCTGCCAAGTGGTAAGTAACTAAATAGGGTGACTTATATTACTATACATAATTTTTAACCGGATTTTCGACAAAAATTTCAGTTATTCATTTGGGGATGTACGGCGGGCGGGCGGCTGCCAAATTTGTCTTGTTCTCGAGTTATGATTCTTAAAAGATTGAAAAATGATGTTTTCAGTCATATCCGTGTATTTACTCATGAAACGTTGAAACCAAGCTTTTCAAATTTAAATATGTTTGTAACTGATGACAAAATTGAGTTCAAGTTCAATAATGTCGATTTTCACTTTTCCTGTTAAGGAGTTATAGGTGTTGAAAGATTGAAAAAAATTGTTTCCAGTCATGTCGTTGCATTTACTCACTCATGAACCATTCAAATCTTAATATGTTGCTAACTATAAAGTTGTAGCGAGTGAGCAATTTTTACATGCAGCAACGCAGTAGTCCCGACATTGATCTTTTGGTTCCTACTCTAGTTCTGGTGCACAGACCAAAAAATAAACCATACAAAATCCGTGTCGTGTTCACATGTAAATGTAGCGAGATATGAAACTGGTTAGGCAAATAATTATAGAGCCAATTGATATTACACAAAATCTGTTTTATTTCTTTTAAATTATAAAATGTAGTTACTCGTTTTTGATTAAAATGATAAACATAGCATTTTAGATGTGATTATTTTTAATTTGTATCAATTGAATTATAACAGGCAAGAACAGTGCTGAAACAATACTTAACATATGTTACCAAACCAAATGTGAGTATTATTGTTATGATGTTCACATTCAATAGGACCTTTACTCATATTGGAATTTTAATCTGTAAATATTTAAATAATATTGCTTACCAAATGGCACTTAGTTCATCAAGAGGATTGGTTCCATATTTCGTATAATAACTTTATTTGTATGTTTCATTACATTATGAATCAAAGCGAGATGATAAAGTCGAATACCTTGATACCAATATGCATTTGAAATGAAAAATAAATCAACATTTTATCATGAATTTTGAGAGTACGGATATAGTTTTTTAATTCATGTAAAGTTTTAAAAAATGTTGTCAACTAAGGACGAACCAGTTTAAATGCATAGGGATGTGGCTATTACTATAATATAATTAAATTGTGGGTGGCTACATTTTCTTAAAATGATTACTAAAATGACCATTATATATGAGCCAGTCCATGCGAAAAGGTACAAAAACGAAAAATTTACGAAATTCTAAAAAGTGCGCATAATTATTGGTAGTAGACTTGTGATTTATAAAACACATTTACTTTCCCTCATATCATCAAGCTGTGAGCTATACGCACCTGCGAGTGTTGAGAACCCCCCCCCCCCCCCCCCCCCTAGTTTTATCAAGATTTTTAGTGAATTATTTCATATATTTCAATCATTTTCAAAGTACAGTTTAAATGGCTTGATTTGCCAATTGATAACGTTAAACATGGTAGCAGTGGGGACAAGGCTCTCGCTTACGATGCGGATATCAATGCAATCAAACCGGGCAACGGTTTGAATCCCGTGCAACTAAGGTTGATTTATATAATATTAAATAACTTAACTTAACTTAAATTTCAATTTCTAAAACACAAGATGTCATAGTTTTTGCATTTTCCCTCATGTTTTAATGTTGTCTTTCTTTCTTTAGACCTGTAGAACTGACGGAAATTATTGACTTTTGTCTCTGTAGTGTCATAATTTTTTATAGTTTCTGGTCGGTATAGCATTAGTCCGGGGAACAAATGATTTTACACTTGCTCAAATACCAAAAATTCAGATATTTCTACGTCTTTTTCGGTTTTAGTTGACAAATTCGGGATAGAATTGACAATCTTATGAATGTTAACATTAATGTAATTTTTTTTCGGATAAAATCGTTTTTCAAAAATACTATAACAAACTTTGATAACGTGTCCTGTAAAGTTTACCAAAAGGACTTTTTGTACCTTTTCGCATGGACTGGCTCATATCATTTTCAAACACTACACGAAAAGGCAGATTTACAACAATTTGGGCAATCATGTAAATGTTTGACAAATGTAACTACTATTCTGCCAGATATATTTGCGGACCTACTAATGTATATGTAAATGCATTATTCCTTTGGCATTATTTTGGACATTCTCAAAGATATGCTAAAGATAATTATTTTATTTCCATATCTTTATTCATATTCTAAAGATATGTAAAGATAGGCCTTATATTTGCATGCACTTTCCAGGATAGGAGATGTATGCAAAGTTAAAAATTTACATAAATGTTTTACAGAGGTGTGGGCAGTTTTGAGAGACCGCGGTTTATAAAACATTTACAACGAATGTAAATGCTGTCAAATGTTTATGTTATATTTGCAAACGTTTTTCGATATCGTTCATGCATGTAAAGAAATGTATTCTATTTACTAATACTTTCCAGTATTATAGTTATTTTGATAAATATCGATATTTGCAACATATCTTTACAGACGTATGCAAAGTTTTGAGAGACCGCGGTTTATAAAACATTTACAACCAAGTTAAATGCTGTCAAATGTTTATGTTATATTTGCAAACGTTTTTCGATATCGTTCATGCATGTAAAGAAATGTATTTTATTTACTAATACTTTCCAGTATTATAGTTATTTTGATAAATATCGATATTTGCAACATATCTTTACAGACGTATGCAAAGTTTTGAGAGACCGCGGTTTATAAAACATTTACAACCAATGTAAATGCTGTCAACTGTTTGTGTTATATTTGAAAACGTTTGTCGATATCGTTTATGTATGTACAGGAGTGCATTTTATTTACTTATACTTTCCATTATCATAAATATTTTGATAAATATCGATATTTGCAACATATCTTTACAGACGTATGCAAAGTTTTGAGAGACCGCGGTTTATAAAACATTTACAGCCAAAGTAAATGCTGTCAAATGTTTGTGTTATATTTGCAAACATTTGTCGATATAGTTTCTGTATGTAAAGACATGTATTTTATTTACTAATACTTTCCACTATCATAGTTATTTTGATAAATATCGATATTTGCAACATATCTTTACAGACGTATGCAAAGTTTTGAGAGACCGCGGTTTATAAAACATTTACAACCAAGTTAAATGCTGTCAAATGTTTATGTTATATTTGCAAACGTTTTTCGATATCGTTCATGCATGTAAAGAAATGTATTTTATTTACTAATACTTTCCAGTATTATTGTTATTTTGATAAATATTAATATTTGCAACATATCTTTATAGACGTATGCAAAGTTTTGAGAGACCGCGGTTTATAAAACATTTACAACCAAAGTAAATGCTGACAAATATTTGCTTATTTTTGCAAACATTTGTCGGATGTATTTATGTACGTAAAGAAATGCATTTTATTTACTTCATAGTTAGTATATGAACATTGATACTGTATAGTTGTCTTCACACAGGTATAGCTTTGCAAGACTGCAGTTTATATATCGCATGCACAACAAACGTAAATGAGGGTCGTGATTAGAGCTAAAAGAAGAAAAAAAAGAAAATAATTTACTCCCCAAAAAATAGATAAAAAGGGTCTAATATATGATACAGAATAGAAAATAATCATGACAATTGGCATAAAATATAAAAGAAATAAAGGAATATGATCTAAATTATCATAGAATACAGATATGAAAGACCCCATTCAGACCCTAGTAAATGCCGTATTTCACATTTACGGAAAAAATAAATCCATATATTGTATAGTACGTTTTGCAGCAACGTTCACGTATTCATTGTGTTAGAGAGTCACACCGAGCGAACATTTGAATTGAAGTAGATATTGTTCTTCCCGATTCAAAACAGAACTGCTTGAAGATATAATTAATGATATTAAAAAATGGCAAGGTGCTTTTATATGTCGGACCGACGATATTTTTTTTCTATTTGAATAAATAAGAAAATATCCACAGCTTAATTCCAGAACCATGGAAAAAAAATTTAAGATCTTGCTTGCAAAACAAAACACGGCTTTAAAATGTTCATAACTTTCCTTACAGCAGATTTTACAATTCGATATGCTTGAATCATAACGGAAACTTTAACTAAGACGATGAATTGTAACAGTAAGCTGATATTTTTTTTTACATCTTATAGCCACATAATAAATGGGTAGATGGATTGATTTGTGTAAACGTCCAGTTGCAAATACTACATGAATCTCAGGTGTAGGGAGAAATGCACTATTATAATAACACTGTACTAAATTGTAAGCAGCTTTTCCTTTTGTACTTCAAAATATGAAAACAACGATGTCATTTAGAATGAACTCTAAACTAGAATAAATAAGATCAAATCGATAAACACGGTATGTTTTGTCCACATCAAGCTTAAGTCTACCAATCTTGATGTGGACTTGGAAAAAAGTTAGTTTCGCTTCTGCTTATTTGTGATCTTTTTTCATTGTAAAAAAGAGAATACAAAATAATTATTTCAATATAACTTCAGCCAAGGCGTGGGTTTTGCATGATCCTATGATTTGAAAATACACGAGTATGCACATACATGTATTTTATCAGAATGTTGTCAGAATGTTTATGTTTACAATTGAAAATGTCTAATAATACAATGAAGAAATAGATGATGATGATGGGAGTTTTTAACAACCTCGACTGGCTATACTGCGAAGAAAGAGCATGAATTAACGATCCCTTAATAGGTGGTAAATGTGTCACTTGTATGTAAATGAAGGGATTTTCCTGACTGTGAAATGGTTCATCTTTTAACACTACAGGGTACTTTAAAAGGAAAACCGTATGTGTTAATTACCAAAATTGATCAAATACAATGTAACGCTAATTGTGTATGATAACATCCAGATGTTGTAAACAGATTATACCAATTACGCAGGCCAAGAGTTGCCAGATAAAGACATCGTTATACATGCAGTTTGTTTTCGTGAAAACGTGTTAATACTTTGAAAAACGCAGATAATTTAAAAGTTTATATGCTAGAAAATTAAAAGAGAAATAAGGACAGTTACTGTAACATTGTATCTAAAAATATGTTGAAATTATATACAGTAAAACTGTTTTTAAACAATTATCTTTTGTATATGAAAAAAAAACATTCTAGTTTCCCCGCTTCTCATACATGTAGCAGATATAATAGATTCGATGCAAAGCAAGTAATTTAATTTTTGAATCAGGTATATCTCTGTATTTCGTGTTTTAACAAGAATAAAAATGAACAACATTAATGGAAAAAAAAACTACATCAATTTCAATAACCTTCCTGCTCCTGTATCAGTTTTATTCTAAAGATATATATGGTAGTATTCAATCAATTCAAAATTTTAATAAAATATCTTGGTGCCCTTTGGTTTCCCGATCTTGACTTTATCCTATTTAAAGGTATAATGATATGAAAAAAAATCCCAGTACATGTGTTTGTTCTAATCGAAGGCTCAAATTTTTTAAAACATTTCTTAGCAATAGCATTTCATTTCAAATCAAAATAATGTTGTTGCTGAATGATGTAAAGTTAATCGTCAATATCGAACTCTACCTCTATTTTCCCACCAGTTACAACATATTAAAATTTGAAAACCTTTAGATGAAAGGTTCATAAGTCATCGCACGGAAACGACTGGAGCAGTCCGTCTGCTCGTCCGCAGTACAACAATAAATCAATAACGGGACTGGAAATCCGGTAATAAAAATAGCAAGTCTTTTTTTAGTCATTAATAAATGTAAAATAAATCCGGTTTACTGTCACATTCTGACATCCTCATGTTTATGTCGTATACTTGTAAACTGGTGTTTGTCTTTGAGTCGCTTTTTGTTTTTACTCAATGCAATAAGCAGTTTGTCGGCAGTGATTTTTGAAACTTGTCAGCAACAATGCTGATATATACCTGATATATAAATTTTATAAAAATCTGGCAAAAATTTTACCCGTTAGAGACCTAACAAGACCGGACGGAAGGACGGACGTCCGATATTTTAATGTTCCCATCAGCGCGTCGCGCGGGGGACAAATCTTAAAAACATTTTGAAATTAGATTCATATTAATTTGCACTTTGGTCTTCGGAGATGGGTGTGTTTTTTGTGTTTTGAGTTAGATATGATACACAGGCCTGGTACAGCTGGTAAAAAACGCACCTTTTCACAAAGTGAGGAGACAAAACGACTCACATGCGATTAGCAAAGGTGCCTTTTTGTGGGGGGCATATTGGTCACATGGGCGTCGGGAAAAGCCCGAGAGTATTCACAGTCTTATAAGGAGTTTTTCCAACAAGTATACAAGTGTTTATGTAAATTAAAAGGGTTGCTATTTCTTTATTTGTAAAAATGGAAATGTGGGATATACACAGCAACCGGCCAATTAACGACAATCAAAACCAAAGACATATAGATAACACGTGACTAATGCAGAATGGACGAGTATTTTTCTACTGCTAATCTGTTACGGTAGTTTTAGTAAAGATTTGTTGGTTTCTTGAATATGAAAGTTAATAATTATAAAAAAAAAAAAAGAAGACGTGGTATAGGTCACCGTACGGCCTTCAACAATGAGCAAAGCCCATACCGCATAGTCATCTATAAAAGGCCCCGAAATAAGTATATTTAGTATAGCAAGTATTAAATCTATCAAATTATAATATCACATGTTCACAATAATAGTAAGATTTAAGCTATAACAGCAACATAGTTTATTCTCCTAGTACGTATTTGTTAGTCTTGAAAAAACTCAAACCATTATGACATAAGGAGATGTGATATGATTGCCAATTAAACAACGTTCCAGAATGACATACATGTTAGCTTGCTATATTTGATATCTCCCAAGTACCATCCCACTATGAACTGCTTATACAAAAAAATATTTTGTCACCAAATGATTAATAATAGTTTATAAAATAGAACATCATTATATATGCTAATATAAATTGTGTGCCCTTGGCTAAACACTGGGATCATATTGTTTTACCAGTGTTCTTTCGACAGTCCCGCACTTGGTATACTAGCTAGTATAGGATTATACGGCTGATTTCGTAGGATTATGTACAGTTTTTAAGCTAAAACTTTTAAATGATGTACCTGGTGTTAGTATATACACTAACGATTCGCATCTTGTCAATTTTTTCTTTTTTTTTATGACCGTTGCAAAATTTGGCATTTTTAAATATATTGCGCCGATATATTATTTTTACCTATTTTGAGGCTGAATATATATTCTCAGGATCATTTTTTCTTTCATGATTTTTCACGAACGACAGAATGTTGAA
This sequence comes from Mytilus galloprovincialis, assembly GCA_037788925.1. Classification (NCBI taxonomy): domain Eukaryota; kingdom Metazoa; phylum Mollusca; class Bivalvia; order Mytilida; family Mytilidae; genus Mytilus; species Mytilus galloprovincialis. Next base: position 1,368,538 of record JAWDJN010000031.1, read on the forward strand.
CTTGGTGTATTTGAGTGAAATTTTGCATACAGTTTGCAAGGTCTGTCCGACCATGGAAGTATATAATACTTCCACTTCCATGGTCCGACTAACTACGCACACAACCCTCAGGATGTTGATTTTCTTTTTAATTTTCACAAATAACAGAATGTTTAACCTTTCTTGACTGCTGTGTTTTTCAGACACAACAATTCAAATTGCACTGTATCGTCCTGTAAATGCATGCAATATTTGCCACCGGACGTTGAGCAACCATCAATCAATCAATTCAATTGTACATCAATATCACTGTTTATCAAATTACTTTATTCTGTAACGTCACACGTTTTCTGTCAAATTCTTAGCGTATCGGTCAACTTTGAAGCAATGTATATAAAACACAAGGATGATTACATGTGTGTTTCTATATATATAAAAAAAAATAGAGGATGTGGTATGATTGCCAATGTTACAACTCTCCACAAGAGACCAAATGACACTGAAATGTACATCTATAGGTCACTGTACTGCCTTCAACAATGAGCAAAGCCATACCGCATAGTCAGCTATAAAAGGCCCCGAAATGACATATGTAAAACAATTCAAACGAGAAAACAAACGACCTAATTTATGTACAAAATAATGAACGAAAACAAATATGTTACATAGCAACAAACTAAATTACAGACTACTTGACTCGGGGCAAGAACATACAGAATGTGGTCAGGTTAAACTCGTTTAAAGGCGCCAACCCACCCTTCCCCTAACCTGGGACATAAACTGGACCCCTGTTGTGTTCCCTTATCGCTACACTAACGGTGCGAAGCTTAAGATGGAATGACGGACCAGTTTAACGCGGGACAGTGGTGTAACAGTACAACGTGAGAATAAACTGTAGAAATCAGTTAAAAAAGGCTTAACTCATCAGATGGATACAAATATAATACATCTAACAAAAACAGAGTGGACGTAGAAGGGTACTTATACATCCCAACAGCCAAAAGACTTTAAGTACAGATTACTCGCAGTTACTGACAGCTAGTTGAAAGCTAATAACAACTATTACAAAAAGCATGCATCAGTCCGGGATATTATGTTAGTTTTTAGTTTTCCGTATATAAGAACAAAGCCATCTATTGAAAAATCTTTAAAAAAAGAAAAGTTAAAACAAGGCATTTTCCTTGTGTGAATTTGTCGTCAAAATTGACGTTTTCTAATCAAATTTAAGAAAAAACAAAAATGGTAACCGCCATTTTTTTATTACATATTCCGATGTAACTCGATTCAAAGTACAAGTGTGCCAAAAATTTTAGAAATCGGGAGATATGCCATTCGGTGTCGTGTTATCTTGAAATATAAGTACAGTTTTGGATTATGAAGAAAAATTGCCCACTTAGAGGGGAACACGAAACTGCATTAAAAATGTTAAAAAAATATGAAGCAAAATTAAACATACAAATCTATGCCCAGTCCCACTAGACCACGATCGCACCACGCTCACCACTATCTGAAATAAATAAAGATCGTGGTGAGGTCTCGGTATGAGCGGCATGAAAATGTAAATTTTCGTTGCTTTCACGATGCTACTACGTCCTCATTACGCTTCTACAACGATCCCGTTACGATTATACCACTTTCTCACAACGCTTATTCTGCGACCTCACTACGTTTATCAAGATCTGTCTACGCTCATCACGTTCTCACTACGACCGTACCACGAGTCATCCGATTGCAACACGATCTTACCACGCTTCTTCTGCGAATAAAGCACGTTCTTACCACGATTTTACCGCGATCTATTCTACGCTCTCAGCAATAACGTCAACATCGTGTTCCATATGAATACAGTTCCATTCCTTCTATTTCTGATTAATACGTTTTCTCGAAAACAATAGTCATGCCACCAAAATCTACCAAAACACGTGGACGTGGTGGTAGGGTTGATGTAGAGGCAGAGGGAGCTCTGATAGCAACGAATCTTGATCAAGTAGTTATGTCGGACCGACCAATCCGACGTAAATTAAAACCTATTGCTGGTCTATATGAATTTACGATATTTTAGTGAACGATAGCAGAGATGACACAGATGTGTCAATAGATATAGGAAGATGTGGTATGAGTCAATGAGACAACTCTCCATCGCCAAGTAACTATTTTTAAAAGTAAACCATTATAGGCCAAGGAACGGCCTTCAACACGGAGCCTTGGCTCACTCCGAACAGCAAGCTATAAAGGGTCTCCAAAATTACCAGTGTACAACCATAAAAACGGGAAAATCAACGGTTTAATCTATATGAAAACGAGAAGCATGGCTGAGCCGTAGGACAAAATGAACAAGAAGTCCCAATTACATACAGACAAACAAAACCTTAAGATATTTAATATATTTAATGTGAAAATGACAATGAGAATGATGATCGTAGTATGAACGTAGTCAGGTCGAGAGAAGAGCGTGATGACGACGGCAAGGGCGTGCTAGAATCGTACTATGGTCGTGAATAGCGTGGTATAGTCGTTGTGGAGAGTAATTGGGTCGCGATGAGAACGTGATGGTCGTAGTGAGGTCGTAATAACGTCGCAATGAGATCGTAGCGCAGTTTCTCCGAATGAAATCACGCTCTCGCTACGATGGTACAGCGACCTTTGCGATCTTACTACGATCTTAATGCGCTCTCACTACGCTTCTACTATGATCTGATTTCGCCACGACCGCACAACGATTGTTTTGAACATGTTCAAAGTTAGCCACGCTCATCACGATCTTATTGACCTCACCACGACCGTGATATGACCTTACTGCGATCTACACGATCGTACTACGATCATCAAAATTTGCATTTTTTCATAGATCGTAGTGCGATCGTGGCCCAGTGGGACTGGGGTATTAGAAAAAGACACTACTTTTAAAAAAGAAAAAAAATAACATTAAGAGATACAATCATAATAATTAAGTGAAATAAAAAAAAAACGTAGATAACTAGAATGGCATCTTCTATGAGGGTGTGGATGGAGTTTTACAGAATAGAGAATAATGGGCTAAAAAAATAAAGAATAGAAAAGAAAAGGATAGGCCAAAAATTTAAGAATAGAGAGTAGTGGGCTTCTTGAATATAAAAAAAAAAGAGAATAATGGGCAAAATTTATATAGAATAGAGAAAAATGGCTTAAATAATATTAAGAATTGAAGAACACCCACCTCTCTCCTTTTCCATACCCTCTTTTTTACTATGACTGTTAACAAAAATATATATATACTAGAACACACCCGCGAAATTGCGGTCATTCAGAGCGTAGTTTAAAGTATGTAAAGTGTTGTTGGAAGAATTTTGTAAAATATTGAATGACTGAAGAATTTCAGTAAAAGTATCATAAGTCATAGGTCATTATTTCCAAAATTCCCAATTTTTGGTTTTCTATCAATTTCAATATGAACATACATTTAGTATGTTATGAACATTTAAGTAAGGATCCTGTAATTCAGTGGTTGTCGTTTGTTTATGTGTTACATATTGGTTTTTCGTTCATTTTTTGTGCATAAATAAGGCCGCTTGTTTTCTGGTTTGAATTGTTTTACATTGTCAGTTCGGGGCCTTTTAACGCTGAGTATGGGGTATGGGCTTTGCTCGTTGTTGAAGGTCGTACGGTGACCTATAGTTGTTAATTTCTGTGTCATATTGGTCTCTTGTGAAGAGTTGTCTCAACATGGCAATCATACCACATCTTCTTTTTTTTGGAATCAATGAATTTTGTAAAAGATTTAATGACTGGAGAATTTTAGAAAAGGTATCAAAAGTTCACATGAATATTTTTAGCGCTTATCTAGAGTTGTCTCAACCGTGATGGCAATCATACCACATCTTCTTTTTTTGTAATCAATGAATTTTGTAAAAGATTTAATAACTGGAGAATTTTAGAAAAGGTATCAAAAGTTCACATGAATATTTTTAGCGCTTATCTGTATATTATGAACATTCACTGGAGAATTTTAGAAAAGGTATCAAAAGTTCACATGAATATTTTTAGCGCTTATCTGTATACTATGAAATTCATTACAGTAACTATATAAATATAGTGTATTTACTTTCAATTCTAAGTTTACTAATCGATTAATGGTGGTCATTGGTATAGTATACACACGTGAGTATACAGACTCTCTCTATTTAATGAACTCTGTGACCGCCGTAGATAGTAAATTCTAAGTTTACTAATCGATCCATGGTGGTCATTGATAGGGTATACAGACTCTCTCTATTTAATAAACTCTGTGACCGCCGTAGATAGTAAACTTGAAAATGATAGCAGATAGAATTCTGAAAATACACTTTATTCTTTGTATATGTATGTTCAAAGTATACAGAAAAACGCAAACCGGAAGTCTAATCTGACTTAAAATTCCGTCCAATGACGGGACAATATCCGGATGCCTTTTTTCTCGTTTTTCTCCCAAAATAACTCAATCTCAATAATCATATGAATGGATGACAAATGCGACTATGCACTGTACCTATAGGACACAGAGGCGTGTTGATTAATTTATTGTGGAAAGAAGAGAAGCGACACCCAAAATGAGGTCTTCTCGTTTAATAGTATAGATACAATGCCAGGCGGTGTTGTCGTAGACGTTAGAAAAAATGTACAGGTTCCAGCCCCGGCGCCGGGGAGGAAGTTACGAATCAATTCTACTCTAACGTCGGTAGGTTGATTTTCTAGGCACTTTATATATATATATATATATATCTTTCGACTAAACCCGAATATGAGACAACGTAGAATACACATACACAAACACAAACGCATTGCAACATTTTGATTTTTTAATAAAAGAATAAATTCAGTCTCTGCTTTAACTCTTGTTTTACCTCCCGGAATTGTATGTTTATTTATATTTTCTCTAACTTTTCAGCCATGATGTCTGAGAGACATTTCAAAATTGGCCTTCGACACTAAATGCTTCTATGTTTGTTTATAAATTACAATGGAAAACACGCTACAGTACATACACATATTGTCCTTTCAATAGGTTTAATTTTGCTATGTGAAAAAAAAAACAGAAATGTCGTATTAATAATGAATAAGTATAAATGTACAGCTAAATTTTCAAATTTATTAAAAAAATGTCTTCAGTTAAGACAAACAGTTTAACGGCGTGAAAAGCAGCGTCTTCTATATGTAAAATAAATTTGCAGATTTTGGCACTTTTATCACATTCACTGGCTACCTATAGAACAATAGACCATTTTTCAAATTAGATTTTTTTTTTTTAAGTTAGGATGTTCTGACAAAGTTTTTCTAAAAAAAGATCAGTTTGCAGGTCATCTTACAATGGACCCTCTATCAATACATGTTCCTCAGTTTCAACAATTTTTATACACGCTTTACATGTTCGTTGATGGAAGGATAGGTCTCTCACTAACAATAATGATATAGTCTTAGAGTACTTGTTTTTGTTATAGATATAAGCCAATCGAAGCACATACTAATGAATCTATGTCCCTGATATTCTCAAACTAATCAGCAAATTTTCCAAAATTTCATTGCATGCCGCCTAAAAATATAAAGAAAGTACCACAGAAAAAGTGTATACAATAATGTTCCGAGTATGATATAAAAAAGGGGGAGTACCCTGCCCGGAAAATAATATTACTGATATGTAAAGGAAAGTTTTAACCACGAGTTTGACTGAACTTGACAGTGTTATCTGAAATTCACAACAGGTGATCAAATACACGATGAAATTTGTGATCTCCACGCGGATATCTTTAGAAAACATGCTAATCGAAACAACAGGGGTCGCAGGCATCTGTTTTCATGTATAATTCTAAATTTTAACGATTCAAATTATCTCATTCAGTCGATAAATAAAAAAATAAAAATTCTGCAAATACATGTACGATATAAATGCAAGAAGATTTGGTATGAGTGTCAATGAGACAGCTCTCGGTAAACTTTACATTAACAGAACAATAATTAAAATAAGTTTCCTTTTTAATACAAATTTTACATAAATGTAATTGGGTCAAGCGTTTTTGAGTTATTGTCCGACATGCTGACGACGGACGGACGGACGGACAGACGGACAACGGTATACCATAATACGTCCCATAAACGGGCGTATAAAAAAAGATTCCTGTCAAAGTACAATTGAACGCTGTAAAATTTTAGTATAAAATAGGCGGTAAATGAGATTTCGAATGACTGATAGTTCGATAACTTGTTTTAAGTTTTGCGTATTTAAAACAAAACAATCAAATGACAACGGGAGCATTGTTTTAAGACAATTTATAAATCATAAAGAAATGATAATTATGTGTGCCTTATTATATTGATGGATATTGATACTAGCGGTTGTCTTCTATTGATCTTTTCGGACCAGATCTTTCCGTAAAAGGTGATAATTGTCACACTTAACTCCTGATAAACCCCGTTGATCGGAGAAAGGGCTACATCTCGTCCGTGGAATGATATTATCTATCGATTTTGTTTGATTTCATTGGTAAATTGTGTGTCAATTATGACACGTGACTCACTGGTTCTTTGTTTGTAATTTTTAACTTTAACAAGAAAGTTTTTGCAGAGGACGCTTCATGAAGCACACGGAGTTCAACATCTCGTGAAAGGACTTAACGGATAAGGAAAATATTCATCGATAGATTTAACGTTTATATAATTATGTGTGCATTCTCTCAAGATGTGTTTTGTGTCAAATATTATGTGGCAACTTTACTACAGATGAAGGAATATTTCTAGACCATTTCAGAAACTTGGACTTTTTATAAAAACTTGATAAATCGCTCGATAACCTTCCGAACGCTACCGATTTTAAATTTGTTATTATCTAGTATTGTTTTGGCTTAATTTGTATATGTGTATTATTTCTACCAGTAACAAGAGACATATATAAATAGTATAAATGTCTCTGCAGTAACATATAATACATATTGTAGTATATGTCTCTTTAAAAAAAAGTAAATTCTATGTTTTATAAACAGAGTGAATTATGCAATTCCAGAAGTTTCAAAGAGATACTCAAAGGAAACGATCGTGTTATGCTACGCGAATGAACCATCATAACTTCCCGAGAGTAGAAGATTTTGATAGATAAAGAAATTCACGCAGTACATCAAGAGATCAAGAACCGTTTATGTAGACCCGATTTTTTTTTTTATTAAAACGAAATTATTGAAATACATGTATAATAAATGATATTACCAATATGCCAAAACCAATCCCAAAGTAGCTATATGTGTCATATCATAGCTTTACCAGTAAAGCTATGGCAATATTTGTCCATATAATCTGCACCTTTCAAATATATCAGCAAACTAAAAGCAAATATAACTATTTACCATACATTTCTAGCTGTCTTAAATATCTTTCTTTATAATATCTTTGCATACATATTCAAAGTTTCATATGCCCAATATATTTACACATACATTTCTAGCTGTCTGAAATATCTTTCTTTATCATTTCTTTGCATATGTATTCAAAGTTACATATGCCCAATAATTTACACATGTCATTGATATTATCATTTGGCCACATTTCTTAATTAAACAAATTGTCTGCAAATCTATGTATTTACCATACATTTAGGAATATGCTCAAAGGCTTTTGATATGTCCTGATTTGACATACATTTCAGCCGACTATAAAGACTTAACAAAAATATTCCTTTACAATACATTTGACAGGTCTCTGCAGATTAAAGGAAATGATGCTTTACACCCCTCTATAAAGTTCTCGTTTTCAATTGGTTTACATACCAGGCAAATGTAGATGCACCTTACACTTTATAACCCCTATAAAATTATTTGAATGATGATGCTTTGCTACCTAGACAAAGAAACACATTTGCGGATAAATTTACATCATAGAAAAATACATGACAAAGATTTCCATTTGCAGAGGTATACAAATACATAAGTTTGCGAAAGTTTCGAGATGGTTATAAATATATGCAAATTCTAAACTTTAAAATGGTTTGATTAGGTGTTAATATATTTTATAAACCGCGGTCTCTCATAACCGCCTATAGGAGGGTATAGCACAAGAAATGTTGATATTTACTACATGTAAAGACAAGATAAACTAAATGCAGCGGTTTATAAATATATGTAAATGTCGGTCTCTGAATACATTTACATAACATTTGCATACCTCTTCAAATCCGGGATTTCGTGTAGTGAAAATCACAAAAAAAACAAAAAAATCGAAATTGCCAAAAAGCAATGAAATATCGAAATACTTATAATACTTCATATCTATTGTTATAATTTAATGCAAATATTGACATATAATTATCCCTAGCAACTAAAATTCTCCCCTTAGCAACCGTACACCAATCAGCAAAAAGTCCATATTCCAAATATTTTAGCAACGATTTGAAGTTTCAAATGGATTCGGCATCTATCAAAACATCTAGTTTGCAAAAAACACATCTAAAATATGTTGATTTTTTAAAAAGTTAGGGCGAAATCACTCTTTTACTATACATAGGCTTTGCTTGGTACTTTCGCCGATATCACCTATATGAGCCAGTCCATGCGAAAAGGTACAAAAACGAAAAATTTACGAAATTTTAAAAAGTGCGCCTTATTATTGGTAGTAGACATGTGATTTATAAAACACATTTACTTTCCCTCATATCATCAAGCTGTGAGCTATACGCACCTGCGAGTGTTGAGACCCCCCCCCCCCCTAGTTTTATCAAGATTTTTAGTGAATTATTTCATATATTTAAAACATTTTCAAAGTACAGTTTAAATGGCTTGATTTGCCAATTGATAACGTTAAACCTGGTAGCAGTGGGCATAAGGCTCTCGCTTACGATGCGGATATCAATGCAATCAAACCGGGCAACGGTTCGAATCCCGTGCAACTAAGGTTGATTTATATAATATTAAATAACTTAACTTAACTTAAATTTCAATTTCTAAAACACAAGATGTCATAGTTTTTGCATTTTTCCTCATGTTTTAATGTTGTCTTTCTTTCTTTAAACCTGTAGAACTGACGGAAATTATTGACTTTTGTCTCTGTAGTGTCATAATTTTTTATAGTTTCTGGTCGGTATAGCATTAGTCCGGGGAACAAATGATTTTACACTTGCTCAAATACCAAAAATTCAGATATTTCTACGTCTTTTTCGGTTTTAGTTGACAAATTCGGGATAGAATTGACAATCTTATGAATGTTTACATTAATGTAATTTTTTTTCGGATAAAATCGTTTTTCAAAAATACTATAACAAACTTTGATAACGTGTCCTGTAAAGTTTACCAAAAGGACTTTTTGTACCTTTTCGCATGGACTGGCTCATATATCATATAATAGGTAGTTGGGGTCCAATCTTCTCATGTGTTTAAATCTGGAACCCTGATATTAAGATACACGTTCATGGAATACTTATTGGCTATCAAATTTATTATTAAATCTCAATGACTAATATATTCAAAGAAAGAAATACATCTTTTGATATGAATACCTTTTCCCTGTATATGTGGTCATATTAATAATATTTTATGATTTATTCCATACACTGTTAAACTTTATTTCTATTTCAACCCAAGGGTGATATGAGTTCTGCTGAATTGCTAGCGTTACCACCAAGCGTCAAAGTATGCCTCCGTGCACGTGATATAGCAAAAATTCCAGCTATTCAGCTGACAATGGAAGTTATTAACAATTTTACATCGGAATTTGAAACAAGAAACTTACAGGCCCCAGATTCTATGATAAGAAGGCTCATAGGAAAGGTATCTTATATTTGAAATTGTTATATCAACTTCCTTTGGTAAAGTAAATTGATTTGAAAATTAAAGAAATAAGAGACATATTAACAACAACTAAACATATTTCCAAAACTTGTTTCGTTAGTATCAAACTCAGTGCTGTACACATTTGTTTGAAGACGTATGAATCTTTGTAAAATGTGTTTTGAAAAAAGGCAAAAACTGTATTTCTCACCATGATTTTAAATAATTGACATTTTTTATTTAAAAAAGCAAGTGTTCACGGGAATATTGATAAATTATAATGAACATCAAAACCAAATGAAGTATTTCTGCATTAAATTTGTTTTTTGCCGTTCTCATGTTAGGTGTAACATTGGGTAGATATTATCAGACTGTTAATATGTACTGCTAAGGAAATATATAATTACGTGTATCTGGGTCCACAGAACATTTGATATATTTTTTTGGTATGACCTAGAACAGAGTCACTGTCCATTGTCAACAATATTGTCAAATCTTAACCTTTTTTTGTTTAATTTTAGGTGAAAGGAGACAGTAATATCATAGCTGCACTTGCAAAAACACCACTTGGTAAATTTATACCATCAGCTGTGTTGCGTAAAAGTGTAGACATGGGACAAGAAATAGCTGATCAGTTAAATTCTGGAGAACCATTGACATTCCATGTAGGCTGTAAAAAAGTGAGTTTTTAGGCACTAAATGCTTTTGAACTTTTTCTCTAATTAGCCCTTTTGATTTTGAAACGAGTGTCATCAATGATTTATTTTTGCCATTTTTTATTTTGCCATTTGTAAGAAATTTCGGTTTCAAATGCCCTTGCATTTTTTTATATTTAAATTATTTTTTTTTAACTTATTACCACTTTTAACTATATTAAATCTAGCAAGGACTGAATGGTCGTCTGTTTTTTAACTTAATTTCAATATACATGTAGGTATGCTCAACGTTGTAGGCAAATTATCTGTATGGGGAGTTAACAAGGACAATAGGACCACCGACTGCAGACAATCTAAACTGGACAACTGGGGTATACAGAGCATTACAGGAATCTAATATCCTCAGTGGAATGCCTTTACGTCATCTCAAAAATATATCTGATTCACAGATTTTTGAAGTAGCAGATGCCTTCCTTGCTTCAAAATGCATTACTGGAAACCAGGTAAAATAATGTTAATATAAATTAACATAGTTATGTGGCTTGTCTCATACCTTGATTGCTTTGTTTCTGTATTCCATTCTATGCCTAGCTTGAACGAAGAAAGATGTTTATTAGGATCATGATCCAGATGACATGGTTTTAGAAAATGTGATTTTTTTGTATATTTTTTTTTTAAATATGCAAATCATATGTAACAGGTCCTGGTTGGCTTCTATATATACTGCCCAAATGTTGGTCATCTAAACAGTTAACTTATTACTGATATGAAATTCTAATAAATAAAGTTATTTTCTAGGTCAAGGAGTTTCAAAAAAAAATGCACCTGCACCTTCCCTAACATGATGTTTTCTTTATTTCAGAAAAAAATTATTCTGCAGAAGTTTTTGTCTGTTCAAGAAGTGAATGCGACTACAGTGACATCAGAAGATATACAAAATATGGACCCGCAAATACTGTTTAATCAAAAGTATAATCATTAACAAATAATCATTTTGATGAGTAAATTTTTTTTAACAGAATGTTTATATAAATAACCCAAGAAATATAGATATGAGTAAAACATCACTACTTACTTTTAGAAGGGATGACCAATACTACAAAATAAAATCGTAAAAATCTGACGGTTAGTGAACCAAGCCTCACCATGAGTAATGCCATGCATTTTTTGACGTTTTCAGTAGATATTCTTGTAATTTTAACAGAAACTGAGGATGACATCGTGGACAAGTCACAAATCAAATCACAAGCTTAATACTTTTCTATGAAGCTCCCTTGTTGTTATTCTTCGCCATGTATTCTTTATTTTATCTACACAATGTTATCTCCAAAGCTTTCTAAATGATAGGATTTGAAAAATCGGTATACTTTTATCGCCTTAAAAATTAGCCCTGGTGTATTGGAGATCATTTTTTCAAATGTTATGAATATAAATAAACTCATCATGGATACCAGGACTAAATTTTGTATATACGCCAAACGCGCGTTTCGTATACAAAAAAACGCATCAGTCACGCTCGAATCCAAAAAACATTTGTGAGTTAAACCTTGTAGTTATTGAAACAGAAAACGACGCATTTATATGGTTTACGTTTAGTTATAAGATGGCATCATTTAAGAAAATCGGAAAAATCTGACTTAACAAAGCATTATGTAAGGAATTCTGATTTTTAAAGATTCAAAAATCAAAAGATAAAAAGGGGGAAAAAAAAACATTCGTTCATCAAACATTAAATGGCAAAAAGCAATGTACTTAAAGTTTAGAGAATAACTCTGAATGATTGGTGTGTACCGCCACTTTCAGCACTATTGTTCTATTTCACGGCAGTCTTTTTTTATTAGTGGAGGAAGCTGTGGTGCCGGAAGAAAACCATTGACTTTTTGAAGGAAATCTTGCTATCCTAGTCAATTAAGATGAGAGTCAGGGCACCTACCAAGTGCGGTTTCGAGCTTACAACCTCGGCTTTGACGCCTAGTCTAGAAGTGCCGTATTTCAAACACTTAGACTACCCGGCCATCAAAGACTTAAATGAATCTTTACACAGTCTCCACTCTTAATCACAAGTTCTACTGCCATGGCTTGTAAAATTGATCCCAGGATTGTAAAATTCATCTCTTCCAGCCAACAGAGACCAACTATAATTTTCTTAAAATTAAGATTCGGGCTTGTGGACTCAAAAAAATAAATGTGTAGTTTGAGAGTGCTAGAATTTAGGACTTGTAAATTTTTTGTAAACCATTTATTCACTTTCAGGCTACAAATATGCAAATTATGGTGACCTTCTACTGCTGTCTGTTCTATGGTCGGGTTGTTGTCTCTTGGACACACTCCCCATTTCCATTATCAATTTTACCTGCCATTTCAAATTTTCTTTACAATATGCTGCTACTACGCATTTTAACAATAATGGATATTTCTTTTGAAAACATGTGCAAAAACTCACAATGTTGTATGCCAATTAGTGTTGTCGACTTTTTTCAATGTAACTAAAATTTTATCATATTTAGTTGTCCTAAAAATAAAATACAATGTTGGATTTCTAGTCTGGCAGATGATACATGAGTTCCTGTTATTTCAATTGACACAACATGTTCATGAAAAAAAACTTCTGCTTATTATCTGTTCGTGTTCCTAATATTGAGTTTTAAGCAGCTAATATCATTACAAAAAATGTTCTAAATTGAATCTTAGTGCTCCTAGAAAAAAATAGAAAATTAAGATATTGATTAGAGTCTTGAATTATTCATTTACAATTATATATACAAATGCTCTACAATCTGATTTTATGATTTTTCATGTACTAAAATTTGATTATAATCTATTCCTCTTGTTTAAAGGTGTTTTTTAGCTTATAAATATTTCAAAATTAAATTGCAGAAAAACATATATCTTTTATCAACAAAACAACCTTAGCTTATAAAGGATTACGACAAGGAGTCCCAGGCAATTGTCTCTTTTACATGTTTTTTTTTTATTTCTTCTTCTTGAAATTAGATTACAAGACTTAGTATTTAACGTTTTCAATATTTATGTAAATTTTAAAACGATTAGATCAATTTTTAAAAACATGTTGTGCAGAGAGAGTGCATGTTCTCAAAATTTTGTCAAATTTAAGTCGAAGTATTTCAACTGTTTCAGTACTGCTTTGTAAGGGTGCCCTTTAGAGGAAACATTCAGCATCTTAACTCATCTAACAAGCTATTTTCTTGGTGATTATCGAGTGCATCACCTTTAAAATTGATAGCCAAGTTACGATAAAGTTACTTTTTTTTATTTTACAGAGAAGAAGAATTGGCAAAGTATGGAGTAAATCATATTGATGACATTTGCAGCGTAATTGCTCGAATAGACGTTTCACAAGTTCCAATGGGAAAGATTTTTCAGAAAGCTCATTTCTGTACTACATGCATGGTATGCAATTGTAAATGGCTTAATTCTAAATACTTTCCGTATCTGACATTGTAAGATTTTATCTTTGTTTCTTTTCTGGGGTTAAAATTGAGTACTTTTAACAAAGGCAATTTTTCCGCACTATCATCTTTAATGTTCAGTAGACCGTGAAAATTGGGGAAAATCTCTAATTTGGCAGTGAAATTAGAAAGATCCCATCATTGGGAATATATATACTAAGTTTCCAGTTGATTGAACTTCCAACTTCATCAATAGCTAACTCGACCAAAAACTTTAACCTGAAGCGGGACGAACGGACGCACGGACCAGAAAACATAATGCACATAAATGGGGCATAAAAAGTATATCTATAGAAAAAAAACAGAAGTAGAACCGGTGTACCCCGAAAGATACGCATATTATAAACTGAATGGATGTTCTGTCTATTTATAATGGTTACAACTATACAATTTATTTACAATATCAATTTATGAATTGGTTTGTGAGGTAATGCATATGAATGTGTACATTTATTATGGTTAGATTACGTTTCTACTTGAAAGTTATTCAGACGCCATTATGTTTTAGTAGATAGTTGTTCAAATACCTCTAACAGACGGCCTCGAATATGTTCCATTTAACATTTCCACAGTAATACTAGATTTATAAATAAATACAAAACACAAAATTTAATCCTGGTATCTTTGATTCGTGTATTAACAACCTCTTGGTCGATGCCACTGCTGAGTTTTAATTCCCCGAGGGTATCACCAGCTCAGTAGTCAGCACTTCTGTGTTGACATGTATTATCATTGATATGGTCATATTTATAAATTAACTGTTTACAAAACATTTGAATTTTACTAAGGCTTTTTACCTCAAAATAGATTACCTTAGCTGTATTTGGCAAAAAGTTTAGGAATTATGTCCTCAATGTTGTTCAATTTCGTACTTTATTTGGCCTTTTAAACTTTTTGGATTCAAGCTGATGAGTCTTTTGTAGACGAAACTCGCGTCTGGCTAAATACAAAATGTAATCCTGGTATCTATGATGAGTTTATTTAATATGACATCAACGTATGAAATCTGTTACCAATTTGTATTATGCAATGAACAGCATGTCGGCTGTACCTGCTAAGTCAGGATCTACGCACTTTTCTGTTAACCTGATATTACTGACTTGATCGTTTTCGTTTTCGAGGTGCTCTCTTTAGTGTTCTGACAATTGTTGTTAGTCTTTCCCTTCTGCGTCTCAATCTTCACAAAAAATGTAATAAACAAAAACACAAAAAGACAAGATAAATTCAAATAGGGGAAGGCCTTAAATATTTACATAATCAAATAGTACGGTGACCAGACCCAATATTTTTTAGATTTAATCGTCAAACATACTATATGGCTATATTATATATCATTGGATTCGGAAAAATTAGTACTATTGAAATATCGATGTCGTCAAAAAGAAATGTGGTAACAGTTTTGCATAAAATGAGGTCAATGATCAAATTCTGTTTTTATTTTTTTTCTTCCATACTTTCAAAATTTGAAGAAATATATAAAAAATTAGGTTTGATTCTAGATACAGACATTTTCTTATATCAATTATCAATGAATTGTCTCGAAAATGTAAAAAAAAAAAGAATAAGAAATCGATTTTTTCTGGAAATTGGCGTTTTTCAAAAATTTGTTCAATTACACAAGATCAACACATATTCTGTTAAAATTACAGTAGTTACCTTGCCGGCTGTCATTGAACCTCATCAATAAATGATAAATATTATTTTTACCTGCATCCTACTGTCATGAAGGCATATTTTGCATAAGATCATTCATGAAATTCATTAAAACTAAAAAGCACTCAATACTTCGAAAATAGTTACAATTCAACATTCCAATCGAAGAGATCCACACAACAAAATTATATCTTCTGGTTAATTGTCAAGGAACATGATTTGAAATTTTCTCGTAATTCTGACCCTTGACATGATCAAAGCCTCGGACATGTAAGGTTTTGTAGTGAACAAACACATGACTCTTTCACATGCAGATTTTCCTTTCAATGAAGACACTAGATCCTGCAAGAATTCTGCAGAAATATGCAAACTTGGATAATTATTATGATGGAGTGGTTTTAAAGAGATACATTGTAGTTCTGATCATAAACCTTTGAAATTATCTTTCATGGCAAAACAAGGGCTTCATCATTGTCAATATTACCGAAACTCTAAAAACCACTGAAATAGTTGTGCGTGTCCTTCGAAGTCTTGTAGACAGTTTGTATACCTACTCCAAACAGAGACGAATTTGCGTCGTATCCGGCAAGTGCATGTGAAGCAGGCAATAGTTTATAAATTGTTGGGGAAAGACAGACACATAGTTATTGAATTGGTGAACATCTCCGCCCATCATTTACACTGCTAATGTTCCACATCTGCAACCACAACTCGCTTGTATGTGTCCTATTTTTTATAGTAGCGAATACACAGAACAATTACAATTGTATAAGAGGTCCGTATGATTGTTTTTCCACTCTTTCACATTTCCCTAAACTCCGTGTGAAAGTTTCAAGCATTGGGTATATGCCTTATCTTGATTGCTGAACAAGCTACGACAGCCATAAACAGTGTTGGTATGAATAACTTTGACAATTTCGGAATTAACAATCGTTCTGACTATGTAAAGCTCTCATCAGGTGGAATCTTATGGGATTTGTCAAAGTTTTCCACTCAGGAGTACTTCTCCGCTCTATAATCTGATACACTTTGATGCATGTAGTCTCTGTGTGGCGTTCCCTTTCGGCAGGCTTTATAGAGTTGTTCATGTCGTAGCGGTCAAAAACATGTGCTTCTATGTGCGCCATAGAAATTCATTGGGACATATTTTTAATTATAAGCTGCTAGGTCGCCGTATGTTTTACCTTCTTTAGCATTATTAAAAATTAAACCAATGCCATACCATCTCTTATGTAAGTTGTGAGTGATGGTATAAAGGAAGGTAGGGAAAGTGCACAAGAGACTTAAGATTCGATTTGCTTCACAAAATCCGAATTGCATGATTTTCTCATGGTGCCGTCATTTTGAAAAGGGAATAATGGAATGGGTGCGACAACACATGTTCTATGATAAAATCATCTCTACATTTTGCCGAAATCAGTGCACGTCTAATCACAAACTATGGATTTATGCGACCTGAAAGTATTTCCCCCGATTGATATTTAAGGTTTGTGTTTGACTTTGATATTGGACTATAAAAACTCCTTGTGGTCTTAAGAAAGAGCACTAGTGATATAATATTTAGACATGTTCAAGCTTTCCTCGACAACTGTGAGCAAAGAACCTCGAATATGTCTTGAAGCATGCTTTTAAGAAGAGATACTGATAAGACGTTGAGGGTGGGATTCCACACCAAAGGGATCAGTCATGGATTATTTAGATGGTTCACAATGGCAATAACATGTTCTTCATCTCTTTTCTCTGCTGTTAGCTTTGTTTCTATTTGTGAATTTGCATAATTTGCAGCAATCCCATCCCTTTTCCATTTTACACGACTAATGGATTCTATGAAATGTCTAGTAAGGGTCCATTTAACAAGCGCAGACTTTTGATTTGTTATGCCTACAGTGCCACCTAATGCCCTTGAGGCTTTTATAACGGTCTTTTCTGTTGCCATGTCATAGTACTGTTAAAATGTCCAGGAATCTGTCTAAAAAGCAAAGTTGCCATCTATAAAAGGTGATCGAATGTTCTCAGAAAATTGAAGCATATCGAGTATCCACCTTAGTGCGGTACGGTTGGTTTCAAAACTATCATGTAACATTTGAGATTACGATCTCAAGGAAGAGACCAATTTCCCTCTCGTTCTGCTCTAACATTTGACAGCTAAATGTCTACTGCTTCAAGGAACATATCTCAGTATGTAAATGTAAGTAATACATCACATTCCAATTGCGTATATGAATCTACAAGCGGACGTTTATGAGCTTCGAATAGCTCCATCATATGAGCGTTATGAATTTTGTCTGGCTTGAATTGCTGAAAGAGTGCTTCGGAGACAAATGAATTTGATATTATTGATAAATAAAGGTGCAAATGTATGAAATATCATATAAATGTTAATTATTTTACATTTTGCGTTAAAAAAATTATGAAATTAAATTGGAACGTACTCTATTAAATGCAAAGTATTCGTAGTGTTAAACTTTTACAAAAACTCTTTAATAACGAATTAATTTTGCTAAACTTTATTTGAAATCGTTAAAATAACATGAATAAGGTGTAACAACAATGTATATAATAATAGAAATCATATCACGGATGTTATTTTACAATGTTGACCTCAAAACTTTTCGTTCAAGTAAACTAACGTACTTCAAAGCCCATTTTACGAAAATTGCACCGTACGATTTTTTGACGACAGGTCAAAACGTTAAGTGTAACCTTTGAACTACCAATACTGTGATTTATGGCCGTATAGTCCGAATGATAATTAAACTCCTTAAATAAGCGACGTTTCTTTACTCGGTCACCGTACTAAAATGGTTGATTGTGGAAATCAACGACTCTAAACTTGGTACAGAATTTCTTCAGAGTAAATGGCAAAAACACATGAATACATCGTACAATTAGCATCTACTGTGAGTTAAAATTAAAGGTGCCTCTACGAAAGCTGTTAGTTTGTTAAATGATAAAGTTGAAAACTTCCGAAATTGTTTTGAAAAAAATTGAAAATTGAAAAAAATTGAAATACAAAGAATAAGAGCATTGAGGACCTAAAATTTCCAAAAGTTTTACAAAATACTGCTAGGTGATATATTCATAAGTTTGAAAATATGCATTACCAAAAATGTATATATAACAATAGTACATGGCACTTAGTAAGAAACACAAAATTGAACAGATATATTTGGTGTTTATTATTTCTCGATAGCTGCATTTTTTCATGTTACATTAACTGATAAGCCTGTGAGTAAGTGTAATGTAAAGAGTTGATGTTATTCATCATGTTAATGAAGTGATTTGGTCATTTTAGGATGCTCCATCTTTATCTATGGACAACGTCACAGATTGTGGAGTTCTTATTTGTGCCTTACCTTTAACCAAATTTGATCGACTTGACGATGATTCGTTGACCCAGAATGGTGAGGCACTTGCCGTTAAGTGCCAATGGGGACTACAGAAAAGGAAAAAGATTATTAACTTAGCTTTACAAAGGGGACTTATGTAAGTTCATAGGTATTCGAAGGTTTATATACAATATTGTGAATAAAACAGATTGATGAATTAGATCTCAAACGATAAATTCAAATAAATGGGTGTTTAAATTCTGAACCATGTACAATTTATACACGTGTCCCATCACAAAATCAAAAACAAATAACTTCCCGGATATTTGATACATATTGAAACGTTTTCAAAATGCCAATATGGTCAAAACCTATGGTTGAAGCGTTATTTAATTGATGAGAACAAGCAAGTAAATATATTGTCTTCTTTTAAACATTAATGATACAAACTGTGTTGTTAAGGCACTACATATAGTACTTAAGATAATATTGAAATTGACTTCTTTTCCAGAAATTCTCCAAATGCCATGACAGATGTTGACATAATGACCCTTAAAACGCTGATAGCTGATTTTACTCCTGACGATTTGGATGAGATACCAGTGGTATAGTTTAAACATTGAAACGCTTATATATAATAGATAATACGTAGTCTGATACAATGATTACACACAACACAAACACGTTATGATCAATCTACATTAGAAACACTTTAATTTTATTTATTGTGCTGAATTGGAATCAAAGACATATCAGAATACACTCAGATGAAGAGCTATAAGGTCAAAAAGGACCAAATATCCAATAGGATAGAAACTTAATAAATCATAGACAGAATGGCAAAGGTTTCTGTTAAAAGTAAAATAACAAAATACCGAACTCAAAGGAAATTTAAAAACGAAAAGTCCTCTATCAAACACACTGAACACATAGAAAACAACGTTATGTTTGCCTCGTCATGCATTATCGTGAATTAGAAAAATATTTCAATAACCCGCATTTTTCATTTAATGTATCAGCTTTCCATAAATTATGTAATTTATCATGATCTTTGATAAAATGAATTTAGACAACAGTAGTTTAGTTCTATTTAAATATCTTTAATTGATTAAGAAAAATTCAGACAACAAGCAGAACACTGCCACTGTGCTTAAACGGCTGTGGGTAACTTAAGTTACCCACAGCCCAAGATGGCGGACTCTAAACTTGTTGATATTTAATTCATACAAAATGTACCTTTTGCGACGTTTTTCATGCAGAATGTAAATATTTATAGGATTATTGAATAAAGAAATGACTAACAATTACCATAAATTTGTTAATATAGAGTTCACTAAAGCGCAAGGTCAACTTTAAAAAATGCATAAGATGTCCGTAACTTTTTGATCGAAACTAAGCAGACTGTCCGTAACTTTATTTTTAGATGTGGGTAACTTTTGATTTAAAATTTTAAGAATTATAATTTCAACAATTAGAAGACAATTAACATCATGTTTGTAACATTCGCGGCCGTTTATACTACTCATTCACCACCAAATGTGATTTTATTAACGCATCATACTTACACCACAGAAGTTTTATGTGGGGTTTGTGGTACTCCATCCTGGTTATGGTTTGAACTTTTATTTACTGATGTGCGTCTTATCGACGTTTTTCGCTTGTCAGACCAAGGCTTTTCCATACTCTTTAATGTTTTGAGTTTAATCATATGTTTGCGGTTTACCTTCACCTCTGTTTCTTTCTATGTGTATTTTGATGAATACTCTTTGACGCGGCTCGGTATTTATACATCCCACCAGTTAGTTTTAGTGTTATGATTTTTTGAATATGTTTGCTAGTATGTTTTTTTTTTCTCTCTTTGTATGTTATCAGGGGTTGTTAGACTATTAAATTACCCTGTTGTCCTACGTAGTTATTTATATTTTTATATACTGTGTCGAATTGTTACACTAATTTGACTGCTCTTTTCCTTTTAATGTCACTGACTTTTACCTATTGTGTCTTTTAGTTTTATTCAGTTTAATGAGATTTAATGCAACTTGCATACAAATGAAATATGCAGCTAGCTGTAAAACTAGGTTTATTCATTTATACAAAATGTCCTTTTTTTAAATTTTCCCATTTACTGTAAATCTTGGCCAGGGTGTCGCAATATCACCGTGCGCAACGTCCCAGTGTGTCCAGATTGACACCCCTTTTATTTTACCGTCAATGCAGATGGGATTTGTTTTTGTGGGGATGAGAAAAAAGTGTTTTTGGCTTTTTCAAAAAAGACGGAAAAATTTTGTGCACTTAAGTCTCGTATAGTCTATCCACTGCATGCCTGGGCAATTTGGGTTCCCCTCCAAAATCCCGGATTCACGCTACCCTTGTCGTTGCTGGCAGAAAATCAGTAAGTGTATACATGCTACATGTATGTGTAAAAAATACTTGTGTAGTCTACTTGTTCAAAAATAAAAACGAACAATGATGTTTCAACAGTTTATCTGCTATGATCGGAAACAACCCTCCGAACTAGGCGATTCGGGTACCCCGACGTTATACAAAATGAGACCCGAGTTTTGCGGATTTATCGTGATTTTTTTTCATATTTTTCCCAATTTTGTCTTCCATCGATACAATGAATTATATCATGCTAGACATCTACTTCGTTTTGTGAATATGTATTCGATGCAATCTCTATCATCAGTTTAAACATTACATCCGCGTATGTCGATTCTTTGAAAGTTACGGACATCTCTATTGGTATGATGAAAAAAGTTACGGACAAGTTGTTTTGAAGTTACGGACAGCCTAAGTGTTTTTTAAAATCGTGCTGTGATCGTTTATTTTGTAGAATTTAATCACCTTTCCAGTTTAGGGGTTTCCCTAAACGATTAATACAACTTTTAAATTCAGTTGTTTAATTGATGCATTCGTGGTATTGTTATTCTATAGAAGAAAAGTATCTAACCGACGCAAGGCGGCTCCATCTTGGGCTGTGGGTAACTTAAGTTACCCACAGCCGTTTAAGCACAGTGACTGCGAGACTTTCCACTCCGAAAAAAAAAAGACCGAGGACTTCTGCTATACATGAATTGCCAGCTGATTCTATCTGCGCTCAGGCAAAATATCACAATCGTTAAAAATAATAGTTTACGTGACTATTATGTCATCTTCAGGTCTAAGACTGAGGAAATTTGTCGCTAGTGATGTATGGGTGGATGACAATGTATCGTTCAATGGCGTCTCTAATATATATTTTTACCTGTTTTTAAAAAGTTCCATTAATACTAGACTTTCACATATTCAGCTTTTGACGTTCGTGAAGAACATCAATCTAGAAAAGTGATTCAAACACTAAACATTTCACTGAGTTATTTTGATATGTCTGCGAAATTGGAATACAAACCTGTTTTGTTTTAGACCGACCCTCCGAGCTAGATATTTGAATTTCTTATCTTTTTTTAGAATGCCCAAGGCATACCTGCCAACTTTTAAAAATGCCGATGGGGGTTTTACGTGCAAGATGGCTCTTATAGTCATACAAAACCTTTAAGGGGGCCTTCAAACATATTTTAATGTTGTGTTTTGCCTTCTACATACTTTTACAAGCCTATAACCTTGTAAAATTGATAGTTTTGTTTAAAGTTGTGGACATAATTGCTCTCTTGAAATTTCCATTTGGGAGCCTCTATGGTAGAAATCCACCGCAAATAGTGACAGTTGGCAGGTAGGCCAAGGAGAACATTTCACCCTATCTGTTCACATAGTTATACAGGCTCTGTGTCACCGAGGCTGTCATGTAGCTAGTGTGCCGAGTTACTGACACAACGTATTTGTCAATAATTTGTGACTGTGACCATAAAACTATGCAGTGTCTATTTCAGCCGTTGTTCTTTATAATTTTGATGTTAAGTTGTTGGACATTAGACCAGCAGAAAATTGATTCCCTGATTAAATTGGGTTTTACAAGACAAGATTAAAGTTGCCAGCTGTCTTTTTAAAAAAAAAATATTTAAATACTTAAAAAATACTTCTACACAGACGAACTAATACTTTTTTATTATAGCAAGCTTTTGCATTAGCGGAAAGTGCTGTTGTCCAAGCCTTTAAAGATAGAGACCGTGTACAGGAGGCTAGACGATTGAAAGGGTTTAAAAGTGACTTTTCAGATAAAGAAAGAATCACCCAACAAGAAGGAACTCTCCATGTATTCAAAAAGATTATTCAAATCAAATTATCTGGCGTTAGCAGTCGTAAGAAACGTGACACATCAGCTTGTAAGTATATTGACGAAATATTGGATAGCAGTTTGGATTTGATATTATGATTTACTCTTAACACAATAATTACAGATTGTATCATTATTAAGTCGTCACCATTTGGAAACAAATTCCATTCTAAGGAATACAATTTACGATGCGTTTTTAAATGTTTATATTTCAAATGTTTCAAGTTTGCTTCTAATACATCTTCGTTGAAATCTTTACTCAGATCGAAATCTAAAAAAATATTTAATAAACGATTAGCCATTTGGAGAAAGGTTTTTCTAGAATGTTGTATGACATAAAATATGATATTTTGAGAAGACCAAATTTTTTTCCTCGGCTGAAATGTGGGTTAAAAAGTAAAATCACAAAAATACTGAACTCAGAGGAAAATCAATTCGGAAAGTCCATAATCACATGGCAAAATCAAATAACAAAACGCATCAAAAACGAATGGACAAGAACTGTCATATTCCTGACTTGGTACAGTTTTGCCAAATATTTACTATAAGACTTCTCAAAATGACCGTAATGTTTGAAACATACCTTCTTAAGAATCAAAACATTGACACTTAAATTAACCATCAAAGTGATGTATTATGATATATTTCCAAAATTTCATAAGTCCAGGTACAGAATAAGAAATGTTTCAAACTTTGTAAAAGATATCTGAAGCTCTAATACAGGGTGTAACAACATATTTCAATCTATTGATGTTCTATTTATCATTGATACTAGGTCAAACTTGACAATATGTGTTCATTTTGAATTTTTCAGATACTTTGACCTGTGATGATTTGAAGTCGCTTGGTTCAGTAGGATTGCCGGCAGTATCAGAGGCTAATCTAATGGCTGTAAATGACAGTGAATTTCAGGACTGTTTGTTAACTTTAGGACAGGTTACACACTGGTTACCTGATCAGAAAGAAACATTGGCTCAAAAAATGATATCGGTAAGTTAAATGTATTGAACAATTTTTATGCCCCATTTATGGGCATTATGTTTTCTGGTCTGTGCGTCCGTCCGTTCGTTCGTCCGTCCGTCGTTCTGTCCCGCTTCAGGTTAAAGTTTTTGGTCGATGTTGTTATTGATGAAGTTAAAGTCCAATCAACTTGAAACTTAGTACACATGTTTCCTTTGATATTATCTTACTAGTTTTAATGCCAAATTGGAGATTTTGCTCAATTTTCACGCTCCACTGAACATAGAAAATGATAATGCGGATGGGGCATCCGTGTACTGGGGACACATTTTTGTTATATATATCAAAATACTAAAAGTTGAAAAGGATTGATGTGGAGATTTCCTTTTAATATTTTTTTATACATGTTCTTTCTTGAAAATTGTTGTCTCTTTGGCACATTCCCCATTTCCATTCTCAATAATATCTTTCTTGAAAATCGAAAACGATCTTTCAAGATAAACATAGGAAGCCATACAAATGATGTCTTTGCTAACTTTCATTTTTACCTGTACATTTTCAGATGTATTTAAAGATGTACTAAGGTGCAATTAAAAAAAAT
The DNA here is from genome assembly GCA_037788925.1 of Mytilus galloprovincialis. NCBI lineage: Eukaryota > Metazoa > Mollusca > Bivalvia > Mytilida > Mytilidae > Mytilus > Mytilus galloprovincialis. The sequence goes on from JAWDJN010000031.1 coordinate 1,393,157, forward strand.
CAAGAATTAAGAATTGATACTTTTAGTTGGATGATCATTAGTTAACAAACAAAATTATTGATAGTTCATGGAGCTCCTTTTTGAAATATATGATTTTTAAAATATGGCGGGACTCAGACTTTTTCCTTATTTTAGCATTGGTATTATTTGGGTCTGAAATAAAAAAAAAAAAAAAGAATCTGCTTAAATTTTGACAAATGACCTTTTATGAGCTATTAAGAGTTTCATATAAAAAGATAGATGGATGTTATGGAGCAAAATATTTTTCCTTCTATCGTATGAGAAAAAACCTAGGATTACGAACATCTAACACAAATTCCAAAACTTCACCTAAGTACATTCCTAACTCATTTTATAAATATATGGCACACCAGGCAACTGGACTTCGGAGACAATTGGATTAATTTGACTTATTTTATAGATATATGGCACACCAGGCAACTGGACATCGGAGACAATTGGAACAGCAGGAAGTATGATTCAGGGATTAAGTGTGTCAGATATGAATACACTTAATATGGATATAAACAGTGTTAGCTCTCTAGGTCAGCTGGAAGGATGGACAGATGAACAAGTAAATATAGATTTGACTTAAATGATCAAATAACAAATGAATTTTCCTTCATTTTGTTTAATAAGGTCATGTCACAGCTGATATAAAAATTGTTGAATTAACTTAGAAAAACGAAAAGGGTTGGGGAAGGGGTTTGGGGGAATTTACATATTTTATTCGAATGACATTTAAAAGAAAAAACTTTCAAATACAAATTAAAAAAATACAATACGACTCTTCCTTAACTGTAGTACTATATAGTATTTTGATATAGGAAGATGTGGTGTGAGTGCCAATGAGACAACTCTTCATCCAAATAACAATTTATTAAAGTTAACCATTATAGGTCAATGTACGGCCTTCAACACGGAGCCTTGGTTCACACCGAACAACAAGCTATACAGGGCCCCACAATTACTAGTGTAAAACCATTCAAACTGGAAAACCAGCAGTCTAGTCTATATAAAAAACGAGAAACGAGAAACACGTATAAATTACATAAACAAACGACAACTACTGTACATCAGATTCCTGACTAAGGACAGGTGCAAACATTTGCAGCGGGATTAAACGTATTTATTTGATTTATCTCTTGTTAGGGCTTAGTGATTCCTGGTGATGTTTTATCCAGTGAAGTTCTATTGAAGCATAATTTCTAAAGTACTAAGTTGTTGCTCTGCTAGTGAAATATTAGTTCCCAGAGTAGAATCTGACTATTAGTCGTCTCTAATAATGTCTAGTAATAAAATCAACGGTACCAATTTTGTTGCACCAGATGCGCATTTCGACAATACATGTCTCTTCAGTGATGCTCGTGGCCAAAATATTTGAAATCCAAAGCTTATATAAAACATGAAGAGCTATAATTCAAAAGGTCCAAAAAGTATAGCCAAATTCGTGAAAGGAATCAGAGCTATGCATGAGGGAGATACATTCCTTAATTTATAATAATTTCTAATATTTTGTAACAGCAAATTTTAATAACACAAAAAATCCGTATTTTCATGCCAGTACCGAAGTACTGGCTACTGGGCTGGTGATACCCTCGGGGACTAATAGTCCACCAGCAGAGGCATCGACCCAGTGGTAGTAATAAAATCAACGGTACCAATTTTGTTGCACCAGATGCGCATTTCGACAATACATGTCTCTTCAGTGATGCTCGTGGCCAAAATATTTGAAATCCAAAGCTTATATAAAACATGAAGAGCTATAATTCAAAAGGTCCAAAAAGTATAGCCAAATTCGTGAAAGGAATCAGAGCTATGCATGAGGGAGATACATTCCTTAATTTATAATAATTTCTAATATTTTGTAACAGCAAATTTTAATAACACAAAAAATCCGTATTTTCATGCCAGTACCGAAGTACTGGCTACTGGGCTGGTGATACCCTCGGGGACTAATAGTCCACCAGCAGAGGCATCGACCCAGTGGTAGTAATAAAATCAACGGTACCAATTTTGTTGCACCAGATGCGCATTTCGACAATACATGTCTCTTCAGTGATGCTCGTGGCCAAAATATTTGAAATCCAAAGCTTTTATAAAACATGAAGAGCTATAATTCAAAAGGTCCAAAAAGTATAGCCAAATTCGTGAAAGGAATCAGAGCTATGCATGAGGGAGATACATTCCTTAATTTATAATAATTTCTAATATTTTGTAACAGCAAATTTTAATAACACAAAAAATCCGTATTTTCATGCCAGTACCGAAGTACTGGCTACTGGGCTGGTGATACCCTCGGGGACTAATAGTCCACCAGCAGAGGCATCGACCCAGTGGTAGTAATAAAATCAACGGTACCAATTTTGTTGCACCAGATGCGCATTTCGACAATACATGTCTCTTCAGTGATGCTCGTGGCCAAAATATTTGAAATCCAAAGCTTATATAAAACATGAAGAGCTATAATTCAAAAGGTCCAAAAAGTATAGCCAAATTCGTGAAAGGAATCAGAGCTATGCATGAGGGAGATACATTCCTTAATTTATAATAATTTCTAATATTTTGTAACAGCAAATTTTAATAACACAAAAAATCCGTATTTTCATGCCAGTACCGAAGTACTGGCTACTGGGCTGGTGATACCCTCGGGGACTAATAGTCCACCAGCAGAGGCATCGACCCAGTGGTAGTAATAAAATCAACGGTACCAATTTTGTTGCACCAGATGCGCATTTCGACAATACATGTCTCTTCAGTGATGCTCGTGGCCAAAATATTTGAAATCCAAAGCTTATATAAAACATGAAGAGCTATAATTCAAAAGGTCCAAAAAGTATAGCCAAATTCGTGAAAGGAATCAGAGCTATGCATGAGGGAGATACATTCCTTAATTTATAATAATTTCTAATATTTTGTAACAGCAAATTTTAATAACACAAAAAATCCGTATTTTCATGCCAGTACCGAAGTACTGGCTACTGGGCTGGTGATACCCTCGGGGACTAATAGTCCACCAGCAGAGGCATCGACCCAGTGGTAGTAATAAAATCAACGGTACCAATTTTGTTGCACCAGATGCGCATTTCGACAATACATGTCTCTTCAGTGATGCTCGTGGCCAAAATATTTGAAATCCAAAGCTTATATAAAACATGAAGAGCTATAATTCAAAAGGTCCAAAAAGTATAGCCAAATTCGTGAAAGGAATCAGAGCTATGCATGAGGGAGATACATTCCTTAATTTATAATAATTTCTAATATTTTGTAACAGCAAATTTTAATAACACAAAAAATCCGTATTTTCATGCCAGTACCGAAGTACTGGCTACTGGGCTGGTGATACCCTCGGGGACTAATAGTCCACCAGCAGAGGCATCGACCCAGTGGTAGTAATAAAATCAACGGTACCAATTTTGTTGCACCAGATGCGCATTTCGACAATACATGTCTCTTCAGTGATGCTCGTGGCCAAAATATTTGAAATCCAAAGCTTATATAAAACATGAAGAGCTATAATTCAAAAGGTCCAAAAAGTATAGCCAAATTCGTGAAAGGAATCAGAGCTATGCATGAGGGAGATACATTCCTTAATTTCTAATAATTTCTAATATTTTGTAACAGCAAATTTTAATAACACAAAAAATCCGTATTTTCATGCCAGTACCGAAGTACTGGCTACTGGGCTGGTGATACCCTCGGGGACTAATAGTCCACCAGCAGAGGCATCGACCCAGTGGTAGTAATAAAATCAACGGTACCAATTTTGTTGCACCAGATGCGCATTTCGACAATACATGTCTCTTCAGTGATGAATATGTTTACTGAATTCCCGCTTTATTATTATAGATAAAACATACTGTAAAGAAACATTGTAAGGTTAAAACAACCTCAGTTGAACTTAGATCGATTTGAAAATTATTTGTAGATCCTTTTATTAATATAACTCTGCACCTGTTTTTTTTTATTCTTAACATCCTTGGCGTTCTTGATAAAGCACAAAAATGTCAGTATTCACCTCAGAAACTAACAAAACCTTTAAATAGACTTATTAAGAAGGGATATAGCTACGATACTGTTGTCAGGTCATTAAAGATTGTATATTTGGGCGTTAATATTGATTCACTTATAGGGTCTTTGCATCGGAACTAAACACATTTATTCAAAAACCAGTTGTTGGCATGACACGGGTTATGTTCTTCTCATATATGTTATGATGGTATGATACTAAACCCCTAACGGGAAGGATTGTGCCTGATATTCATATGATGAAATCATAATCTTTTAATCAGTTTAATTGAAGTCTGGAGCTGGCATGTCCGTTAACTGCTAGTAGTCTGTTGTTATTTATGTATTATTGTCATTTTGTTTATTTTCTTTGGTTACATCTTTTGACATCAGACTCGGACTTCTCTTGAACTGAATTTTAAATGTGCGTATTGTTATGCGTTTACTTTTCTACATTGGCTAGAGGTATAAGGGAGGGTTGAGATCTCATAAACATGTTTAACCCCGCCGCATTTTTGCGCCTGTCCCAAGTCAGGAGCTTCTTGCCTTTGTTAGTCTTGTATTATTTTAATTTTAGTTTCTTGTTTACGATTTGGAAATTAGTATGGCTTTCATTATCACTGAACTAGTATATATTTGTTAAGGGGCCAGCTGAAGGACGCCTCCGAGTGCGGGAATTTCTCGCTACATTGAAGACCTGTTGGTGACCTTCTGCTGTTGTTTTTTCTATGGTCGGGTTGTTGTCTCTTTGACACATTCCCCTTTTCCATTCTCAATTTTATTGATGATGGTTTTGAATTTCCTTCGGAGTTTGTTATTTTATTAGTTATCTTATTTTTAACATTGATATCAAAAATAATTTTAGAAAAGGTCTGCCTATATTGTGTTTATGACAAACGTAAAGAACGGATTGCCAGCAAGTAATTTATCCAGTACAGAATTGACAGCATTAGGAAACTTTATTTGTGGAATGCTTTCAACTGAAATAGACACAATCTCACCAGTTGTATATATGTAAGACAGTTTTATTTATATTGAATCCATTGATCTTATATAAATTAAATTTGAATGAGATAATTTTATATGAGAAATACAATTTCTTTTGTATTTTTCCATCAAACTTGATCAGAGGTCTTGATTGAAACATAGATGTTTTGAAAATACTATGGTAATATAGTGTGTGTGTATACGCAAAAAAATTCTATTTGCAATCTCTAAATAAAGATCATGGAAGGGACATAAATTGAAACTGTAAAATTAAAACTAATCCTACATCATTCGTTTTAACTTATGCTGGATATTTAAACTTACTCAAAGAAAAATCCTTTTAAAGGACGATATTTTATAAGTCGGGTCGTAAAGATGTTTGACTTAACATCTTTATAACATTCTTACAATCATTCTTTCTACAGTAAAACATTAAAAAAGACTGCTTGTTGAAATATTGTGGAGATGTATACAGTATAATCATCTAGCAGTGTCAATCAGATGTTGATTATAAAAATTGTAAAAAGCTACTACATTTTTAATCACGTTTATTTCAATTTTGTAGTGATATCAAAACGTAGTTTTTTTTCTACTTTTAACACTATTCCCCATGCTCATTTAAAAGATGGAAAACATCATTGAACAGAGCTTTATCTACAAAATAGATACAAACTTCTTGTTTAAGTCATAATCAAACTTAATTTGTGAATAGCGGAACTGATTTTCAAGGCCTACTATATGCTCAAGCAACGAATATATCTAAAGACATATATTTTGACAGGGACTCTGCAGAAGCTGTGGGTGGTTTGACACATTGCAGTGATACTCAACTGCAAGCTTTCGCTGGATTAGCAAAGAATGTAGACGCATTTGGGGATGACATTTCACAATGGGACGAGTCGACAGTTTCAACAGCCGGCATTTTAATAGGTTTGTAATTTTCCTAGTTATGATAAAGAACTCAATACAGAGTTTTCGGTGATATTTAGAATCTATGATCATGCAGCATTTTTTTTCTTATTCAATTTTGATTATAATGATGTCATTTGGGCTTTGAAGAATGTATGTATGTTCGACATGTATCATAACTAGCATGCTATTTCATCCAGGTATAAATTGCCTTTAACCTTTTTTAATACATTTTTGGGGACTTCCAAGCTAACCAAACCTTTTTACAGAATTTTTTGGAAGGGTTTTGATTACGATGCTGTTTTCACGATTATACAAAATTGCATCTTTTGGAAGTAATATTGATTCACTCATAGGGTCTTTGTGTTGGAAATAAACACATTTATTACAAAACCAGTTGTTGTCATGATACGGGTTAGGTTCTTCTCATATATTTGTTGATGGTATGACACGAAACCCCTAACGGGAGGTATAGTGCTTATTTTGATATGTTATATGTTGTCAGCATTATGTAGATGAAACTCGCATCTGACGTACATATCATAGAATCTTTGATTAGTTTTTGTGTAATAAACAAAATGGAAAATACAGATCAGTATTTAATAGTTATCAAAGGTACCAAGATTATAATTTAGTACGCCAGACGCGCGTTTCGTCTACATAAGACTCATCAGTGACGCTCATATCAAAATATTCATAAAGCCAAACAAGTACAAAATTGAAGAGCATTGAGGATTCAAGATTCCAAAAAGTTGTGCCAAATACGGCTAAGGTAATCTATGCCTGGGATAAGAAAATCCTTAGTTTTTCGAAAAATTCAAAGTTTTGTAAACAGGAAATTTATAAAAATGATCACATTATTGATATTCATGTCAACACCGAAATGTTGACTACTGGGCTGGTGATACCCTCGGGGACGAAACGTCCACCAGCAGTGGCATCGACCCAGTGGTGTAAATAGTTATTAAAGGTACCAGGATTATAATTTAGTACGCCAGACGCGCGTTTCGTCTACATAAGACTCATCAGTGACGCTCATATCAAAATATTCATAAAGCCAAACAAGTACAAAATTGAAGAGCATTGAGGATTCAAGATTCCAAAAAGTTGTGCCAAATACGGCTAAGGTAATCTATGCCTGGGATAAGAAAATCCTTAGTTTTTCGAAAAATTCAAAGTTTTGTAAACAGGAAATTTATAAAAATGATCACATTATTGATATTCATGTCAACACCGAAATGTTGACTACTTGGCTGGTGATACCCATTTAAAATTAGCTATAGTGTTTCAGGTGCGCACACAAAGCATTACATCTCAAACTTTTTTTTTAATATCAAAGTTATATTTATTAGGTTTGATTCCAACCACACTACTTATTGTTTTACTAATTATATGAATCAGAAAAAGTTGACATTAAAAACTTGTTCTTATTTACATTATACTATGTCTGAATAAGTTTCATTTCTGATGAACTACAAATTACATAGTTACAGAGAATATATATGTATAAACAAATACATTAGATAGTAAAGCACATGTGAACAATAGACATAAACATTAAATTACCAATAAACATTCATATTTATAATTTATATAAATCTACATAGTTTGTTCTATATTATAGGTGCACTTAGTGTGAGCGAAATATCTGCATTAAGTCCTGGACAGATTGACAGCATGGATCCGAATATGATCAGTTATTTCCCAGTTGAAGCCATGAAGGTAAGCATTAAGTCCTGGACAGATTGACAGCATTGATCCGAATATGATCAGTTGTTTCCCAGTTGAAGCCATGAAGGTAAGCCTTATGTCCTGGACAGATTGACAGCATTGATCCGAATATTATCAGTCATTTTCCAGTTGAAGTCATGAAGGTAAGCATTAAGTCCTGGACAGATTGACAGCATTGATCCGAATATGATCAGTTATTTCCCAGTTGAAGCCATGAAGGTAAGCCTGCAGTCCTGGACAGATTGACAGCATTGATCCGAATATGATCCGTTATTTCCCAGTTGAAGCCATGAAGGTAAGCCTTATGTCCTGGACAGATTGACAGCATTGATCCGAATATGATCCGTTATTTCCCAGTTGAGGCCATTAAGGCAATACTATTGTATGGATTGTTTTGAAGGAGAAGAATTTAGATATATAACTGATTGATATTTTTGTCATGAAAAGAAAAGGAAGAAAATCAAAGTGAATATTTTTTCGGCTTTGTATCGAAATGATGCGCCCAGGCTTATGAATTATAACTTATAGTTTATTCTTATTTTGTGTTGTTTACACCTCTATGGGAGGGGGCGCTTGCATACATTATTATGGCAAATATTTCAATCCAAATTGATCTATTTCTGAGTCAATGTCCACAATTGGACGTAGTTTTTCACTGCATGTACAACAGACTAAACATGAATTGACGTATGACAGCAAAAAATGGTCTTCATTTACAAGTGGAGAGTAGGTGTACACACATCTGATGCCGTTCCGTAAATGGAAACTTTAATAATAAAAAGCATAAAAAAGCATTATCTTTTCTTTAAAATATAGGATAATGAGTTTAAATCTGCAATTGTCTATATGATAAATTTGAGACAAAAGAAAAAACATCATTTATTTTTTTTAGTCTTTTACAAGTGAACAGCTACAGAATTTCAGTCCTGCTCAAGCAGAGGCAACAACTTCAGAACAACGTTCCCAGCTTTCACATGATCAATTTATTAGTTTGCAAACAGCAGCAGGAACCAGTTTCTCTGATGGACCTAGTAAGTTTGGTTATATATTCTTTATTTAATACTTTGTTCTTAAATTATACATCTCTATAATGATTGCCTTTAAAGAAAAATCTCAAGGATTATTCCAAAATCAAATGTATGGAGATTGGAAGGCATTTAACTATATAGAACGTTAATGCCTTTTTGATTAATTATAAGATACAATTGACAACTAGTGTTGTATATAAATTTATTAGCTCACCATACCCATTCAATTTATACATTAAAGAATCTTAAGGTTATAACTTATAGATTCAATCCGTGTTGATATTTCAATTATGTGTTGTTTAATACCAAATTTTTTCAGATCGAATTATCAAATAAAAATGTACAGATCAGACATATACACTACAATAAACCGGTTTTCGAAATAACTCAGATCAATGTAACACAGGGATTTTTTTGAAAAATTTTCTTTTATCGAAAACATATAAATACATAAATATTAACGGGAGTAAACAGGAGTTTAGAATTAAGAACGTAGTTTCATGGATAGAACTTAAGACTTTGGCAATGGTAGCCCACAGCTTAAATGTTGTAGCCCACAGCTTAAATTGTGTAGCCCACATTAATAGTCCTACACAAAAAAAAAACAGAAATTTAAGTAACACACACCAAATTGTAGTGGCAATTGGCCTGTGGGCCCTTGCTAATTTCATACCCTGAGTTTTTGTATCGCCTGCAATTAAGAAAACATGCACACGGAAATGATATATTTTTTTTAACCCATATAATGCTATTGGAGCTCTTGGAACATTTTCCAAATTCAAAAATAAATCGTATGATTATTTATTGTTTGCAACTTTTCAATGCAAGATAACGAAACTTTCAACTATCATGGAAGTTCGCCTGATTAAATCTGTATTCTGCTTTCTACATTTGTAGGTGGAGGTTGTAGTCTAAACTCAGTGGTATGGATGCTGACATTGACGCTTGCATTTAGTGTAACTCTGGAAACCATTTAAATTTTAATTTGAAGAGCTTAACAACAGTTAACAGCGTTAAATGAATGTGGTGTCGGATATTGTAATGACAATTAAGAAGTACAAAAGTGCTTTCTTTCTTATATAAATGGAAATAAAATAACACCACAGAAATCAATGTTTTATAAGAATAAAGTACGAAACTGCAACTTGTATTTGTGATGGCATTTCTCATTAATATACATAAGAAAGTAAAATATGAAGAGGCATGAGAAGGGTCGAAAAAAAATTCCACAAACCGATGGCAGACTGACAACATCATATCTAAATATAAGAAGATTTAGTATGATTGCCAATAAGACAACTTTCTACAAAAGACCAAATGACACAGAAATAAACAACTATAGATCACTGTACCCCAATGAGTAAAACCCATACAGCATATTCATCTATAAAAGGCCTAGAATTGACAAATGTAAAACAATTTAAACGAGAAAAACTAATGGCCTGGTTTATGTACAAAAACAAATTGAAAGATTGTTTGGATTACAGTTTGGGACTGTCGGGCTGAGAAACATGGGTACCTCCCTTGTTTAACCAATTATTGTTTTCTATTTTATGGAATTCTTTCAGTAATTTCCAGGTTTTTCCAATAACGTCTGAAATTTTGCATCAATATTTGCTGTAGTCTAATTTTTGAGAAATTTAAATTAAGAAATAATTCTCTTTCATGCATAGCTCTGATTCGTTGCAGGCTTTGTCAATACATCCTACTCTTTTGGTTTATCAGCTCTAATTCCTAAGTAAGTTTTGAATTTTCAAGTCAAATATTAAATATCCTGCAATTTTTATTGTCAACATGCTGACATGCTACAGTAAAATTGGTACCGTTTATGTTATTACAACACACTGCTGTACCCTATTTTTGACATTTTTGCCTATTATGTCTGATTTTATTTGTTCACACAAAGAGGGAGAGGTTTATCTAGCGATATTAACCAAGTTTAATCCACCATTTCCAACATAGGAAAATGAATAAACCAAGTCAAAAATATGACACTTGTTATTCATTCTTTTGATGTGTTTGGCTTTACCATTTTACTACGGACTTTCCGTTTTGAATTTTCCTCGGAGTTGGGTATTTTTGATATTTTATTTTTTATTAAAGAAGACAGTACCAGTTTTATGTAATCAATACTTTCTACAGTTTTTACCCTAAATCTCAGATATTTCAACAATAGATTGCAAGCGATTAAAATCATTCACATGCAGTTATTGAGTCGATTAAAGTAATATTGCCCGTCAAGTTAAAAAAATACAAAGTCATTTTCATTTACACTTCAAAGATATAAATTGATTTATGAATCTTTCCTCATATTTTCAGATTTAAGAATTTTCATCATCATCTTTTAAAATTTGTTTATCTCTTTTCAACCCAGAAAACGTGCAAACATATTGAGACTTTGCACTTTTAATCAAGGAGTTGTTTAAAGATCGTTTCCCATTTAAGATTTACATATAGACAGTCCTCCATTTTATAAGAAATATTCTGTGCAATCTCGAAGTCTGATGTATTTTTGCTTACTAATATACTGAATTCGACAAAAACTAATTTAGTTTAAATTTCTTAAAGATTATTACACAGCGTGTCTAAGTGAACATTATGTTATATGCATGTTTATAATAATTATTTCTATTTCCGGACACAATTGAATTTCACAAATGAGTAATCCAATGATGAAAACCTGACCGTAAATGTAAATTGTAAATAATAATTGGTTTGATACATGTACCGTTGTTGGCGTACTAAATTTTAGAAACCTGCTTTTTTATCGTTCCGGATCATTTTGAGCTGGGTTTGATAGAGGTCTTTACATCCTCGTTTAGTTTATTAAAGATAAGCGATAAACATATAAAAAAGAAATTAAACATGCACAATGCAATCAAGTATATGTGTTTCAATGGTAAACATTACTTACTACATAGACATCTCAGTCCCAGAATTTCTGAAATCGTGTGACTTATGATTGAAAAATAAGATTTTAGATGACATTCTGAACTCAAATGCAATGCATGAATTGTGGTTTTATCATACGATTGAGATTAAATGCCGTGAACAAATTGAAATGGTTAACAAAAAGCTGGGATTTTTATTTCATATATACTTATTGTTGTGGTTGGAGTATATAAAGGTTTAAGAATTGCTATTACAAATTAAATCTATATTTGAAGTTATTTGTAAGTTCATGCATCATCATTCTCATTCCAAAATAACTAGTTTGAAGATAAAAGAAATGCTATCTATTTGATAGTTATCAAAGGTACCAGGATTATAATTTAGTACGCCAGACGCGCGTTTCGTCTACATAAGACTCATCAGTGACGCTCAAATCAAAAATATTTATAAACCCAAACTAGTACAAAGTTGAAGAGCATTGAGGATCCAAAATTCCAAAAAGTTGTGCCAAATACGGCTAAGGTAATCTATGCCTGGGATAAGAAAATCCTTAGTTTTTCAAAAAGTTCAAAGTTTTTTATACGGGAAATTTATAAAAATGACCACATTATTGATATTCATGTCAACACCGAAGTGTTGACTACTGGGCTGATGATACCCTCGGGGACATAACGTCCACCAGCAGTGGCATCGACCCAGTGGTGTAAATAGTTATCAAAGGTACCAGGATTATAATTTAGTACGCCAGACGCGCGTTTCGTCTACATAAGACTCATCAGTGACGCTCAAATCAAAAATATTTATAAACCCAAACTATTTGAACTTTAAATAAGTTTAGATTAAAAATTGTCTTCTTGATTTAATTAATTCTCGTTATACATGAAAATCTGCTTTTTCTATCTTTTGAAAAAATACCTGAATTTAGGATCAATATGTGTATCTGTTATTCCATATATACGTTGGGAAATAAATTCATCCACCCTCCTCCACAAACAACATACGATATTTTCATCTTTGAAGAATTTTAATCTTCGAAATTGACAAAAAGTTTAACATCCAGCTTGGTATTAGAACATCAACAGTATTAAATTTAAATGGTGGCCATGGACTTTCCGTAAAAATATAATCTATGGCTATGTGAAAAAAACTTTTGCACTCCCTTTCAAAAGAAAATGAAAGTTTTCTCAGACTATTTCATTATCCACATATTTCATAATATATATATACTTATATGTAGAAAACTAATTGTGTGTGTATTTTGCTTACAAATTGTCAATATAAGGGAATTTTATACGACTATTATACAAATGAGTGTTTAAGCTATCGTTAAAACCACATTTAATCAACCATTGTCTACATAAGGAAATGCCTGAATTAGGTCAGGAATATGACAGAAGTCTTCCATTCATTTGATGTGTTTGAGCTTTTGATTTTGTCAATTGTTAAGAGTCTTTCCGTTTAGATTTTCCTTTGAGTTCGATATATGTGTTATTTTACTTTTTATGTTATATTTCCAAAATTCTAATAATTTGAATCAGACCGAATACGTCATTTTTAATTATTGAATGTTGTCCAATTTGTTGTTATTTTTATTCTTTTAATTTTTCTATTTCTTAAAATAAGACTACGTTGAAATCATTAGGCCAAATGTCTAGAAGAATGATATTGAATGCTATAAAGTAAGTTTCCATTCCTGAGACATAATGAAAAAACACAAAATATTTATGAATTTTTTTTAATTTTATTTATATCATTCTATTCTCTTTTTAATTTCTTCTTTCTCCAGATATATGTGTCTCTCGTTCCGATTTTTCAATTTTTTTATTCCATTTTTGCTACTGGTAGTTTTTTCATTTTTTTGTATTTTTGCAGTTTGTATTTTTGTAACTAGGTGATTTTTTTATTTTCATATGTGATGTACTTAAAATAATCCTCCAGTTGTCTTTCTTTCGATGGATGTATACATTATTGTTTGATTCGGATTAGAAAAGGATTTTTTTTTTAAAACGATGTACCATCAGATGGGCATCACAAAAACGTCATAATTCAAAATAAAACAACTGTCTATCGACACTTGGCTGATAATATCACAACAAGAATAATCTTCTTGTTGAAAATTGTGTTACTGAGAAGAAAATCCTGAAAATCTACTAAAATCAACCAGACTCGTAAAAGATACCAGGATTATAATTTAGTACGCTAGACGCGCGTTTCGTCTACATAAGACTCATCAGTGACGCTCATATCAAAATATTTATAAAGCCAAACAATTACAACGATCCATTATTAATAAAAAATAGATTAATAGAATAAATAATGGTATAAATTAAGTGGAAACGAAATAACAAACATATATGATCCGATCCATTTCAAATCATGAGAACGACTTAGGTATTTGGTTTTTTTTAAATCATAGAGGGTATATTAATTCAAGCAAATAAACTCATCCTAAAAGTTTTACCAAATACAGCTAAGGTTATCTTTTCCTGAGGTAGAAAAGCCTTAGTATTTCAAACATTCGTAAAAAAGTAACAGTTATTTCATAATTATGAACATACATAACTCAAGTCAACACAGAAAGGGGTGACTACTGGGCTGGCGATATCGTCGGGGTGTTAAATCTCCACCAACAGTGGCATCCGCCCAGTGGTAGTAAATAAACTCATCATATATACCAGGATTGAAATTTTATATTTACGCCAGACGCGCGTTTCGTCTTTAAAAGACTCATCAGTGAGAAAACGGTACAAACCTCATCAGGTTAACGTTAATGCATTTTGTTCTTAATAGACAAGAAGTGAATTAAAAACAGCAAATCAAAAGTAGCGTCGTTAAGTGTCCGGATGGGAATCTGACTAACGAGTGAGTTGACCAGGTTTTCTCCGACTGTGGTCACATTTTTCGTCTATATATGAGATAAATTTAAACAAAGAGATATTTTCTCATATAAGACATGTACTAAGATAATTAAAGCAACAGTAGTGTACAGATGTTCAAACCTCGTCAATTGATGAGGAAGAAAATAATCAAGGCAGCAAAAACAAACTGAAGGAATCAAACGAAGTCTAAATGGAAAGAGACCGAATGCGTCTCCTTCCACGTGGTTGTAATTTGGGTCTAAGAGTGATGCCGGAATTTACCGATTTTTTGTAAGCCTTAAACGCCTAGGTGAAAAAAGGGAAATCACAAAAAGACCGAAATCGGGGTAAAACTCGAGACGGAAAGTCCCTAATCCAATGGCAAAATCAAAAGCTCAAACAAAAGCTTATATTCAAACGCTTAAAGTAAGATTATTAATAGGGAAAACGGAAAACGAAGGCGGGCATGAAATTACAAGGTTATCATTACAATGATAAGCAGAAAACGGAAATCTAACAAAAGAATAATCGGAATCCTAAATCAAAACCCCACCACCCCTAATGGAGACTCCCTCCTGTGTATGCATCAACCATCATGCCATGAAATCGATGCTAGGTTGTTATATTGACGTATCCGGAGCACCTCAGATCACCCCTAGTTTTTGGAGTGGTTCGTGTTGCTTATTCTTTAGTTTTCTATGTTGTGTCATGTGTACCAGTGTTTGTCTGTTTGTCTTTTTCATTTTTAGCCATGGAGTTGTCAGTTTGTTTTCGATTTATGAGTTTGACTGTCCCTTTGGTATTTTTCGTCTCTTTTTTAGGTAGTTTCGTATTTGTGAAAGAAAGTTATAAATATCAAACGTTCATTTGTATTTTATATTGAGAATCGTCAATGTTGAATCGAGTAAATAAACAATATTCATTGAAATAAAGTACTTTTTTAACGCCCAGATAAAGCGCCTACACAAATATTGCTTTATAAATAATTTTGAGGATGCTGCATTTATATATTTCATCACGAGGGGAACGTACATCATATTAATATTGTGAAGTAGAATTAAATCTATCTTATTTAATACTTGATCAAGAGTAGCAATGCACAATAGCAGCTTGTTTTAGTTATTCATTTTTATAAAATAAATTCGTACTGAGAAACCCTGTTTTAAGAGACCACTTAAAATGAGAGCAAAAAAGTGATATATATATAGAAAATATGGGTGTGGAATAGATTTAATTTATTCACATGTGCATATTTACAATTTTAGGTAGTTGCCAGTTTACCTTTAGAGACGTCAATTCATACATCAAATTCAAAACATTTCATACTTAAACCAAAACCGTTTTGACAGTTGTTTTCCATTCATTTGATTTTTGATGTGTTAGAGCTTTTGGATTTGTCATTTCACAAGGGACTTTCCGTTTTTGAATTTTCTTGGTGTTCGGTACTTTTTTTTTTTTTTATTTTCTCAACTGATTTTTATATTTTGTTTCTTATGTTTTTTAATTACACCACTGTCTAAGTTAATAGGAGGGTTTGCGCGCACACAAAACAAACCCCGCCACACTTCCAAATTAGGAGATCGTTATTTTTTCTAGTTTGAGTTGTGATAGATTTGTCATTTCGGTACATTTATAGCTTGCTTTGCAATATTGGTTGTCCTTTTTGTTGAAGGCTTCTTATTTAAGTGGTCTCTGGTGGAGAGTTGTCTCGTTGTCAAATAAATCACATCTTCTATGCCATCATGTGAAATTTGAACAACTTAGTTAGATGAGATTTATTTTGGGTAGTGAACATGTATTATTATATATACTTAAGAGCATACAGTTATTAAATAAAAAAAATGCAACATTTATTGATCCCGAATTCAAACTTTCGTCCTCGTTTTTCTGTGCATCTGAGTAGATAATATTTTTCTTCAAAAAAATATGTATAAATCGAATTCGAACTTAATTGGCTTTAATTAAGGAGACAATTGTTTTGTCCATAAGCTGACACTTATTTAACATTGAGGTTTTATCCATGTTTGATGTTATTTTTAGCATTGCGGTTATATGCATATTTGTTGTTATTTCTATACTAAATTGGGCTTCTATTTCCGGTAACAGTGGGTTTTTAGCAATGAGTAAGTCGACTATAAAAAAAATCTACCATAAATATAGATCTGTCACATGACTCACCACCTATTTCCGTTGTAAAACGTACTTATTTTATAAACATGTACTATTTCAATCGTGTTCTATTTATTTTTAGCTTTGTTTTATAAAATTCACTACTGTTTTGTGAACTTTGTTCAAAACAATCGCTAATTTCAAAATTTGAATTAAAACACAATCTCTCAGTAATACACCGTTAACACGTACAAGTTAATAAATGTATGCATTACGCATCCGTGAAATTTGAATATATAAGTAAAGAAATACATTTAATGAAAAATTCAATGATTGAAATTTAAATAAAATTTGATTGGAGAGTTGTCTCATTGGCACTCATACCACATCTTCTTATTTATATTAACTAAAATGGTTTGCCTTAAATTTGTTACAAAGACATAAAATTGCTATTTAAGTAAAAGTAAATCTCGTGTTTAAATTGAAATGGTTGAAAAGAAATTGGAGATATGTTTTTTATTACTTTTTTTCTGTTATACGAGTACATGTTGTATCTGAACCTGTGAAGTTAGAGAATTTTTATTGCGCAGAAAATTCACACTAACGAAAAAAATCTTTTGTTGTTTAATGCATTCTGATTCGCTTAATAATAATAATCTGATGGTAAAGAAATGCTATATATCTGGACTTTTGATAAGCTTTTTATTAAATAATTTCTTCTTTATTTTTATTATCCTTGTTATAAAATGGAAACCTTTGATCTTTTTCCATCTTTTGAAGAAGTGCTTTTAGTATCACTATGTTTCTCTTTAATTACATATATACCATGGGAAAGAAATCCTCGTTCTTATACAGCAGATGATATTTTCATCTTCTAAAATATCAACTGTTTGATAAAAAAAAAAACACTTCGTTGGAATTTAGACAACAACCAATATATATGTTAAAGCTGAATTATAACTTTTTTTCCAAATATGAGAGGAAAAAAGTTGTGTCCTTCAATGCAATAAATTTGTTTCTTCTTATATATTTTTACTTGAAATAAAATGTAGATAAATATATTCAGAAAAAAAAAACATTTCATTATTTATTTTCATAATCGTATGTGAATAAACTCATCATAGATACCAGGATTAAATTTTGTATTGACGCCAGACGCGCGTTTCTTCTACAAAAACCTCATCAGTGACGCTCGAATCCATAAAAGCTCAAAAGGCCAAATAAAGTACGAAGTTGAAGAGTATTAAGGACCAAATTCCCTAAACATTTTGTCAAATACAGCTAAGGTAATCCTGAGGTAGAAAAGCCTAAGTATCTAAAATATTCAAAAGTTTTGTAAACAGTTAATTTTTAAATATGACCATATAAATGATAATTCATGTCAGCGCAGAATACGTGCTGTCTGCTAGGCTGGTGATACTCTCGGGGAATTAAAACTCCACCAGCAGTGGCATTGGTTCAGTGGTTGTAAATAAACTCATCAGTGAACAATCTCTCTGGGGAAAAAAACGTTCACTGAACAAATATAAATTTGTTCAATTACATTCTATAAAGTTGTTAATTTTAATATACCAGGTCGAGTTTTTAGCTAATTCAAATTAGATCGTTCATCAGAAGTATAATGATATATCTGTTTAAAATTTACTAAAGACATTTCTTGGATGATTTAATGTTTTGTATTTTTTTAATTAGCAGCATTGCTTTCTCTTTATTTTCCTATTAACGTTTTCTAAAATACTAAAAAATTGTGCAAGGACATAGGGAATGTGTCAAGGAGTCAACAACCCGACCAAAGACTTAAAAACAAACAGCATATTTGATAGGGACTAAAGTGACCGCTCTAAAATTCTCTATAGATCTGATAGAGACATATTAGCGCTCTAGAATTCTCTGTAAATTTGATAGGGACTATAGTGACCGCTCTAAAATTCTCTAAAGATTTGATAAGCACTAGTGACAAAAATCATATTTGATCAACTATTATACTGACAAAAGAGAAATTAAAATGATATATTAACCGTACAAATCTTTTATTTTTGTATGGCTAGAATTCATTATATTCATAAATGTATAACTATGCTACAGTAACATTTATCAAAATTGTTCAATGCTACATTAAGACATATCAGAATGTACACATTTGACATGAGATATAGATCAACAAATATGATTGGTGGATATGCGTATAGAAATTGTCATAAACGATATTTTCAAACAAAAATAATATATTTTGGGTATATGAGAAAAAAGTAAAATCACAAACATACTGAACTAAGTGGAAAATCAATTCGGAAAGTCCATAATCACATGGCAAAATCAAAAAACAAAACGTATCAAAAACGAATGGACAAGAACTGTCATATTCCTGACTTGGTACAGGCATTTTCAAATGTAGAAAATGGTGGATTAAACCTGGTTCTATAGCGCTAACCCTTGCACTTTAATGACAGTCGACAATTGTTTCTTCAAACGATAATGGTCCGTATGTATACTTGGAGACAAATTATCACAATAAATGTTCGGGAAAATATTTCTATGGTACAACTATCTATCTTTAATAATGGAAAATAAATCAAAATTAATAACGTTTAGTAAATACTTTTCGCATTTTGCGTTGATGTGCTCTTCTTTTTTGACTTTTTATTTATAAAAAAAATACTAGCTGACCATTAGCTGTAACTTATAGACCTTTTCCACGAATTGATATGCATGATTGAAGATCTGATACTTAGAGAAATGGGTAATAAAATCCTGTCAAATCTACACAGAATTATAGTGCCGTCGTAAGTTCCTTTCAAATCAGCAGAGAATTCTAGAGCGGTCACAGGTCTCTATCAAATCTAAAGAGAATTCTAGAGCGGTAACAAGTCCCTTTCAAATCTAAAAGTGTCATCTTCAATAAGTGAAGAAAGCGAAGAAAAAGTGTGACAACTATTATTGTGAATGGGGAAATATTACACTGCGACATTGGTTGGTCTACATTGTCTGTTGTAACACGTTTTAACAATGATGTTAAATCTAATACAGTGTGTTAATTGATACATGAGAGACTGTGAATTATTGTATACTTTTTCAACACAACACTTACTCGACCAAAAATTTACTTTCTTATAATTAAGGGTTCGTACTTCAAGAAACAGACACTTCAATTAAAATAATGATGGTGAAATTCAATACTATAGAGCAAATTCAGCTCTCAGTTTATTTAGAAAATATATCTACTAGATTATCTTCTTTTGTTAAAAATTTAATAAGCTGTAGATTGTAACGCTTGTCGCGCTTATATTTCTGTTTGACACAATTACATATATTTATTTTATTGTAAAACGTAGCTTTTTATTAAAATTATTAAACGTGTTGTTTTCAAATTTTAACTTCACTGGGTCGATACCTCTGCTGGTGGACTATCAGTCCCCGTGGTATCTTCAGCTCAGTATTCAGTACTTCGGTACTGACATGATTTAACAAATCATTATAAAATTGTCCGTTTATAAATTTTGAAATTATTAGGAAACTAAGGTTTCAACTCCCTCAGGCAAAGTTGACTTTAGATGAATTTGGCTATTTATTTTAGGTATTTTTGTCATATAGCTCTTCAACGGTTTCACCACTTATACATCCTCGGATTTCAAATGGTTGGCTTTGAGCGTTCCTGATTTAGGTAAACCCAGCGCTTTGGACGCAAGAAATTATTAAACGTGTTGTTTTCAATTTTTTATTGTCTGTTTAATCTATATGAATAGCATAGCATTAATCCACTACAATAGTAAGAAAACAATATGGTATATTCTAGTTTGTGCGATTTACCTCTTAATCAAAGTATATCTAACAATAATTGAGCCGATAAATGTGTCTCAAGTGACATATAAATTGAAATTTTCTTCTTTTATCCTTATATGATTTACTTTATTATTTATGGTTGTATTTAACTTAGTTTATTGGCAAATTCTGTCAATTTTATCTGAATATATTATCTTTATAAAATAAAAGAAAAATGACACATATGGTAAAAAGAATTGAATATTGGGAAAATTAACATAAAGGGAAAGGAGAGCGTTAAGCGCTCAATAATATGTTAAACCCCGCCACATTCTTTATGTCCCTGTCCATAGTCAGGAGCCTGTAGTTCAGTAGTTGTCGTATTTGTTTTTTTGTAAAACAATATTTTTTTTATTAATTAAACCCTTAGTTTTCTCAATCGAATTGATTATATTTTTTATTTCGATGCCTTTCATATCTGACTATACGATTGTTGTGTTTTTCTTTAATTGACGGCCGTATGGTTGCTTATAATTACTGAAAAAACTTTATTTGAACTTGGGTTGATAGTTGTCTCATTGACAATCATACCACATTTCCTTATTTCTAGATAAGGTCATGCCTTTCTCAGACTGTTCGTGACGTTTTGTGTTTCTGATATGTCGTAGTTCTCTTATATTTGATACGTTTCCCCCAGTTTAAGTTTGTAACCCGGATTTGTTTTTTCTCTATCGAATTATGAATTTCAAACAGCGGTATACTACTGTGGCCTTCATTTATGTCTTTTTCTGACATTCGTACCAATATATTGAGCTAACAATTTGCGACTGATTTTTACGGTTTGTTCTTCAGTTGTTTCACCACTGTTCCATGGTATGGGGCTGGTTGAGCGCCACATATATGTTTAAACCAGGCACATGTTTTATGTGATCGTGGCAAGTCATGAGCCTGTATTTCAATAGTTGTTGTTGGTTATCGTCTTTCATAAAAATTTTCGTAAATTGTATTGCTTTAATTTATGCGGTTAGTTTTCTCGTTTTGGCGTTGACTATTATAGCTGACTATGCGGTAATGGTTTTTCTCGAATGTGCATATCAACGTCATTGATAGATGGATAGTTGCAGCATTGGCAATTAATCACATCTTCTTATTTTCCTATAAGAAGATAAAAATAAGTCAGAATTTGAACGACTTGAATAGTAATGTGTCTCATGAGATCACCCCAAGTTTTTATCTAGGATCGTGATGCTCAATTTAATTAAACTATAGATCCATTGTTTAATTAGATTGCGTGTTGCTCAGTCTGTATTTTTTATGCTGTGTTTCGTAGACTGTACTATTTCGTCGTGTTTTTGTTTTACCATGGCGTTATCAGTTTGATATCGACTTATATAAGATTTAATATTCCTACGGTATACTCGGCCTCTCTTTTTCTGTAAATATAGAGGTAAAATAAATCATAAGTTTCAAATATGTCATACGATGGATGCTGAGTTTACAGCGGGTTTGGGGGAGTTGGTTATATCTAATTTTTATGTTATGTGAGGATGAGTATTTCTATTTCGCCAATTTACTTTTGAGCTGTGATGTTGGTTGTCTATTAGTTTTGCCGTGTCCGATTACTCCATGAATAGCTTTGTTTAAGTTTTTACAATGCTATACTTTTTTGAACTACAATATCATTGGCCAAAGATCAATATGAAAAAGAAGATGTGGTATGATTGCCAATGAGACAACTATCCACAAAAGACCAAAATTACACAGACATTAACAACTATAGGTCACCGTACGGCCTTCAACAATGAGAAAAGCCCATACCGCATAGTCAGCTATAATAGGCCCCGATAAAACCATGTAAAACAATTCAAACGAGAAAACTAACGGCCTTCTTTATGTAAAAATATGAACGAAAAACAAATATGTAACACATAAACAAACGACAACCACTGAATTACAGGCTCCTGACTTGGGAGCAGCTTTACATAGATACGTATGCTCCACAAAGTGATTGACTTCGGAGGTTTTCTCAAGTTTTGATACCTAACATATCTTTTAATGAATATTCCGTATCGTTCGTGTTTCATATGTTTCAAATATAGGCAGATGGCCTAAAATTATGCGTTTTATTTTACCACTGTTTTACAGTTATACACTATTAATAATATAAAACAGTTTGCAGACAATGTTTCACTTTTGACAAGCATTTTCTAATTTTGTGTCTGCAAAAAATAATTAAATAATTTATGGGTTAAGACTTATTTTATTATGTTGTATGAAAATTGAAAATTGAATTATAATGACATGTTGTACCTGTCTAATGTAAAATCAATAATGAAATTTATGCAGATATGACTCGTGTTTATTCCGGTTCGATATTTTCTCTTTATTTTATTTGTTTTATTGTGCAAGAATCTATAAAAACAAATTTGGGATGCTATGAATAACAAAGAAGCTAAATTCATTCAAGTATGGACATCACAATATAGCAACTAATTACATAAGAAGTAATTATGTAATAATTATGTCATAATGAAATTATCACAATTTGAAAGATTAATCCTTCTTCTTTCTTTTGGTACCTCATTTATAAAATTTAAAGAAAGATGAGTGGAATTACATCAGTTTAAAGATGTCTGATTGGGGATGAAAAATCTTTGTATTGTGCTACCTTAACATTCATAAAAAGATGTCATACATGTTGCACTTATCATTTATATTAGAAGGACATTGTAAAGATGGATTAGTGGTTTTGTCCGCCAGTGATCAGCTTATATTTTATCTTTTCTGTTTTTGCTTAATATACCTTAAAGTTTAACAATGTTATGAGATTAAGAAAATTTCGCCGTATCAACCCTTATTCCTGTAAAGTACCCAACAATGTTTCGGGGTGTTTTAATAGGTGGTAAGAATTATACTATATATATATTGGTTAATCGAATTTATCGTTACCAACACCCCGTCCTTCTTTTTTACGTCGGAATGTGTACTTCCGAAAAAGACTTATCGTACTTAAAGTAGCAACACGACACTTGCCATGCACATGTGGAGCAGGATCTGCTTACCTTCAGAAGAACCTGATCCCCCCCCCCCCCCTCCCCGGTTTAGATTGAGTTCGTGTTGCTCAGTCTTTAGCTTGGTATTTTTATACTGTTGTTTGTCTTTTTTTGTTGCTATGACGTTATCAGTTTAGTTTCGATATATGAGTTTGAATGTCCCTTTGTTAATTTTCGCCACTCTTTTCTTCAAATTAGGCTAATACAGAATCTTGATACCGCACAGATAGATTCATTTCCTTCGACGCCAAAAATCATTTGTTATCACAAACTTTTTAGTTTTAAATCGCCCATCAAGTTTGATTTAAGATGCGATAGAAAAAATTACACCACTCACTTTATTTCAAAAGCAATTCACAGCGAAAGAAATCAACTTGAGAAATTCGAGTAGATCGGCCTTTTTCTAAATCATTCTATATTTCTCTAGCCAAATATAAATACATGTAGTGTGTCTTCCAATAAATACGTTGGTCACCAAATATCCTACTCTATGATTTGATATCGGAAACCATGGATTCAAAGTTTCGTGTCTTGTAGAATATGCTGTATTGGCACCGCTGATTTCTTTAAATCAATTCAATAGGGGAAAGGGTTAACATAAAGTATGACGCGGACGACGACTATGATAACGAAATACAATGACGGTTACCTACAGCTAATTACCGAAATTTCTTTTTCCGAAGAAGTTATTCGGCGTTTTTTTTTTTGTTTTTTTTTTTAAATTTCCAATTTCCTGATATAAGTTCTGAAACTTACATTACATGTACGATGGAAATAGGAAATTAATATAGAAATTATTCAATCATGACCTTTGGCTTACGATCTGAAAATTAATCGACGTGACCTCATATTAAGTTTTACTATAATAATATAGTAAAAGTATGCAAATTTCTTACTAACAAAGACTTCTTTACAAAATTATACATCAATCATTTCACTGATATAAAACTGCATAAATCATATATTCATATTACATAAAATTAAGATAAAAAAAATGAGTTGTAAATGCATTACACGAAAAATCAATAAAATCAATTATTTATAAGACAAATAAATACCGTGCACCAATATTTGCATATTTATTCTTTTTCATAAATTAAATTACAATTTTTACGTGTGTATCAATTGTGCAACAAGAATTTGTATATCACAAGTAGCTACTATTATGACAGTCAATTTTAGATATTTCCAAATTAATTTAAAACTTCCAAAAACATGTACTAAAAAGCATTTTACATATATATTTATAGAGGGACACTAAAATAGATTTTTCATTTTTACAGATCAAATTAATGTCAAAGCGTTAAAATATCGCTGACTAAATACATCATGTAATAAAATCAAAATACCACAATTTTACATCCATAAAATTCTTATCATAATAAACGTTGCCAATACTTTTAGAATTTTCATTAACTACGCGTTTGTTCATTAAAAAGTAAAAGTTTTATTGGAGTTAAAGAAACCATATATTACTACGCCCTGATAAATCATAAATGAATACAAATTGAAATTTTAAGATGTTTCTGTCAAATTAAAATGTATAAAGAGTTACAATTTGTCATTTGAATGAGCAATCTCATTATCGTTTACATTTACAATAGAAAGTGTTCCCATTGGTGATATGTCGACCCGACTTGACCCTGCTCTATCTGTCACTACTTTATTGTGGCATTGTATTCCAATAAAGGAAGTAAATTAAATTTCCGTAGACAAAGAGATGATGGTTTTGATATTTCACTTTCCAGTTCATTGTAGTTGCAAAGTTCATGTCAGGGGAATTTGAGGACACGATTACTCTTAAGCTTATTCTTCTAATCTAAGATGTTTTATATGTATATTGGAAAGTATGATGTTATACAAGTGGTGAGGATTTAATAAAAGTATTGAATTTCAATCTTAAATGTACAATTTCTTAATGGTGCACTTTTGATTCATTTTTTGTCTGACATATTATTTTATCGAATATTAATTTCCTCTTTAAGAGAGTTAATATAATATATTTTACATTTTTTGTTTATACCCTCATTTAATTTCTTCAATTTGTTTTCTAAAATATGTATTTCTTTTACATTATTTTGTGCTTTTCTTTTGCAGAATGCTATGGTATCGCTTTTTAACCGGATTTTTGTGACAAATATGTCGGTTATTGATTTGGGGATGTACGGCGGGCGGTCGGGCAGTTGGGCGGTCGGGCGGTCGGGCGGGCGGTCAATCGGGCGGGCGGCAACCAAATGTTGTCCGTGCATTTACTCATGAACCGTTCAACCAAAGCTTTTAAAACTTTAATATGTTGTTACTGACATCAAAATGAAGGTCAAGTTCAAGAATGACGATTTTGACTTTTACCGTTCAGGAGTTATGGTTCTTGAAAGATTGAAAAATGGCGTTTCCAGTCGTGTCCGTGAATTTACGCATGAACTGTTCAACCAAAGCTTCCCTAATTTTAACATGTTGTTACTGATGACAAAATGGAGGTCAAGTTCAATAATGATGATTTTGACTTTTACCGTTCAGGAGTTATGGTTCTTGAAAGATTGAAAATGGCGTTTCCAGTCGTGTCCGTGCATTTACTCATGAACTGTTCAACCAAAGCTTTTCAAATTTTAATATGTTGTTACTGATGAAAAAATGGAGGTCAAGTTCAATAATGTCGATTTTGACTTTTACCGTTCAGGAGTTATGGTTCTTGAAAGATAAAAAAAATAATGGCGTTTCCATTCGTGTTGTTGCATTTACTCATGAACCATTCAACCTAAGCTCTTTCAAATTTTAATATGTTGATACTGATGACAAAATTGAGGTCAAATTTGATATTGACGATTTTCACTTTCACCGTTCATCAGTTATGGTTCTTGTGATATTACCAGGACACAAATAAATGTTAATAAATCCGGTTTGCTGTCGTTGTGACAGCCTCTTGTTTATATGTTGCATAAGATACAATTTTTAAAGTTCGATTTTTGCAAAAGATACCTGCTATAATTATCATACTAAGGGAAGGATATTTTAACTTCAAAAAGGAGGGGTTTTTATGGTTTTTCCCTAAAAAAAATCTGATTCCCCATTTGATAAGAAAAAAAAATATAGTGTGGTCAAGCAGAAGACAAAAATTATTGTAAATCCAGATTTTCCCAATACCTCATGATGTCAGATTGTGAGGGGAAAAAAGAATTTGACATCGTCAAAAAGCTACAAAAAAAAAATGTTTGCGCTTTCTGCGAATTTTTTTTTTTGACTCAGACAAAAAAAACATACCTCCCCTTGAAGTTAAATTGTTGCTCTTTATATGAAACTTTTTGAAACACGTGTATTCTGCCATTTTAGTACTTGAAAATTCGGCTTGAGTGGTTTAAAATAGAATGACGTTATTAAAAAAAATGAAGTGGTGCACATCTGATTGACAAACGACATCCAGTCTCTTTGACAATTAAAATACTTTTTACAGACTCTTTGATACGGTCCACACAATGTCTGACCTGGTTTGACCAGGTAAAATAATTATAAACCATTGTCCATCTATAAATGTCGTATTCTATTCATCAATTAACCCTTAGTGACATGTAAAGAAAAAATAACCTCTGTCATTGATAATGAGAGGGTTAATTTGTTCTATTCAATTGTCAGTTAGTTTTTGTGGGAAAAATAAACAATTTGACGAAAATAGGATTCTGAAATAAAAAGATCAAATGCGCTAAGAAACTGGTTTAACCCCTTCCATATTCTGTATGTGCATATTTCAAACCAGGGCCTGTACATCAGACGAAGCCATTGTTTATGGTAACCAAGCCGTTGGTTTGTATTTCGAAATGTTTCCCATTTTGTCAGGCCGAAGCCTATCATAGCTTATTATATTGTATTGTTACGGTTTCACTCAAGGCCATATGGGGATCTATAAATGTTTGAATCCTCTAACTGGTGGGTATTTGTTTCATTATTAAGCATACCACATCTCAAAAGGAACGAAATTAAGGGTGCAGATTCTGGAATACAAATACAGAAAAGAATAAAACCAGGTTCTGATTAAAAAACGTTTTATAAGAACTGACGACTTATTGTTATTTTACCGTTATGTATATTTAACGTTTGAAATCAATTCAGAAAAATCGAACTTCATAATTCGTAAAAAGAAATGAATACAAAAACTTCCAAACTACGATGGCCGAAGTGAGCCGACAAAAATACTATTTACACTTTGTATAGTACTGTACAGAAAGTTTGTACATGGTACTATCTTGTGTTTTACTTCTGGGTAAAAAAATAGTACTCTGTACAGACAAGTTGGTACATAGTGCTATCTTGTGTTTTACTTCCTGGTTAAAAGATAGTACTCTGTACAGAAAATTTGTACATAGTACTATCTTGTGTTTACTTCCGGGTAAAAAGATAGTATTCTGTACAGACAAGTTTGTACAGTGTACTATCTTTTTATGGGAACAGATTATAATTAAATGCGGTTCCTTTAACCAATGTTAAAGAAAAGTAAAACCTGTTTTAATATGCCTGTGAAGACCAAACAAAACCAATGACTAACAGAAAAACAACTTTAATGAAGACCGATAGGACAAAAAATGTTCCACTCACTCTCATTACTAAATATAATCCAATGGTAAAAAACCTTAGTAAAGTTATAAGAAAACATTGGAGCAATCTGCAAAAAGACAAACAATGCAGTGAAATATTCACCCAGGTGCCTATCAGCATATAAACGTAACAAAAATATCAAAGAATACCTTGCTAAATTAAGGCATAAGTTGGGAGACTTTTGAAAAGGGACCCATGCTAACCAAAAAATCCGAAACACTGTTAGTTATTATCTTTATTATAGGCAACAAACTTTCATATAAATGAAATTAAATAAAACGGTGTAAAGTCTTGAGATTTATTACGTATGTTGGTTGAGGAACCGCATTTAATTATAATCTGATCCCATAAAAAGATAATACACTGTACAAACTTGTCTGTACAGAGTACTATCTTTTTACACGGAAGTAAAACACAAGATAGTACTATGTACAAACTTTCTGTATTGTCTGTCTTGTATTGATGAAAATCATACAACAATTTAATCGTTTTGCTCCCTAATGATTCTAAGCAGGACCTTTATAAATACTCATACGGAGCACCTTTTATGTATTAATTGGTTGGTGTGGGGTTTTGTGAACTGTTGTTTGTTCGGTTAAGTTGTGTGTTGTTTTTTTTTGTGAGTGTTTTCTTCCTATTTTTTTTTTTTTTTTTGGAGGGGTGGTGGGGGTCGATCTTTTTTCCACTTAAGGGTTTGATTGTCCGGTGGTATCGACGTAACTTTTGTCCGAAAGTTGGATTATACTAACAGTAAACCTATAATCTTGTATAAAAATTCAAACAGAAAAAACCATGTTTACTGCGTGATGATGATAATGATGATGATGATGATAATGATAGTCTTATTAACTATATTATATAGTCCTGGGAATATCCAAAGCAGATTTATCCCGTATTTTTATCGTAACATGTCCATACAAAGAGTACGTTCTTGTACCGAGTGTGTCTTTACATTGAAAGGAATAGAACCTTAGAAAAGTGTATTGTTCAGACTGGGAAAGTGATTTAAACAGATACAGTTGCCATACGGAATATCAATCATCGGATAAACAAGACAAAACTAATGGAAAAGAAATAACGTTACACGTGTGAAGATTGGACAGTTACTTGGTCATTTCTCACCTTAAACCCTTAGGTCAAGTGTCTCATTGACCACATTTAAATCTGTTTAACTGCAACATCTGTGAGATGTTTTAATTCTATATAAATAAGCACCCATACCGTTAACCTTACTAGATAAAAGAAACTCAATTGTGGAAGATAAAATTGCTTTTAAGAATTAAATGCTCCTTTTTGTTTTGTAAAAGCGTTGACCGAAGTACATTTTGTATGAAAATCGCTTTTGCTAGGATCATATAAACATTTTTAAAATTTTAATACCAGATTGCAACTTTGGGAACAAGAACTGTTCATCCTTCTGGTTATCCTTAGTTTATTGATAACACGATGGTACCACTTGGGGAGCAAGAACTGCTTACCATTCTGATTAACCCAAGTTCATCCAAATAACGATGGTTCCACTTGTGGAGCAAGAACTGCTTACCCTCCAGTAGTACCGGAGTTATTCCAAGGTCTTGGGGTTTGGTTGTGCTGATCTATTTTAATCTTCTGTGTATTATTTTGAGTAATTTTTCTTGTCTTTCTGCCCTTCTTCTTTTATGCCATGTTGCTAAATATTAGACTTTTTGATGTATGACCGTCTTTTTGGTATATTCGACTACCACAGCATGCAAGATTAACAGTTTACTTTTGACTGCCTTACTATCAAACAAGAAGCCTGCTATCTTTTTTTTGCATGGTAAACAATTTATCACTGTGACATTTCATCAAGGTTTTTATTGAAATTATTCATATAATGGATTCATTATTCATATAACAAATATGCGAGTACTGTCTTCAACAATGAGAAAAAACTTTAGACAACAATTCGGTCTTAATCACAGGCGTGTTCATAAAGAATGTGGAGGGGTTCAATATCACTGTGAGGCGATCTTGGAATACTAGCTGTTATTTAAAGCTAGTTCAAAGACTAATTATATCTAACAATCAGTTTCTGTGAAGTGTTTTGTGGAATTTTGCTTTTATGTCTTCTTTTCTAATATCTTTTCAACCCCAATTCGTGGCATGTCTCCCTATTTTTTTAATATACCTTAACGAGTTGAAAAGAACAACTTACAAAGGTGGAATTCGTCTTCACACCATTCAACTAAAATATTGGGAATGGACTGATACGTTGTGATTATCTCACTAATATATATTTCATTCGAAACCAAAATAACAACATCAAAAAGCTGTCTTGCAAATACTTTTTAAATAATCTTGCTTATGTTATAACTGATCTTAGAAGAAGACAATTTATAAAATCGCTGTTTCTATGTAAAATGAAAAGGTGGTAACTTTTTAATCTTTTTATATTATAATCATTAGCGTGTAGAATGGTAAAATACAATTCACATTGGTATTTGTCGTTTAAAAAATTTGAAAAGCAAATCTTCATGAAAGAATGTTAACTTCTTCTTTGATTTTTGTACTTGTAATTATCTGACAGGTAACAAAATGGTCTTTTGTGATAATTGACAAATAAAATGGCTTTTATCGACTCGTTGATTAAAGTTTATACAAAGGATGACCCGCTCTAACCTACATCACCCGTTATTTACTACCCGACACCCATTAAACACAGCGTTTAATTTGGCAGTAAGTATCTGGTGGACATACGCTTTTTGCTAAATACCAAAATCAATTACTATGTGTCCAATTTCGTGGGAAAATATTGTCAAATTGTATTCTGTATACGTCTTACAAACTGTCCTTTATTTTCTATTTCTTTTTCGATATTTTTTGAAAAACTTGAAAATAGTCAGAAGGTACTAGTCAATCTAATTAAAAACCGATCTCTCATCGCTCCTGTTTCTGATATGTCGCGTGGGAGATCTAACGAAACCCGCTTTGAGGTCACATGTGAGTGAACTAAAAGTTATGAATTTATAAAGATATGCAAATGAGTTGACGACCTATTAATAAGCCAATCAAAAAAGTTTATGAATTATTTTGACTGACGATTTCGTCGTAAATAAAATGAGTTACATCCCTTTGCCTTACGTTAAACTTCCAAGATCGTGGAAGACTCAATTTCATTGGTCGAAAAAGACACACCTACGAGGTCACTCACATGTGACCTCAAAGCGGGTTTCGTTAGATCTCCCACGCGACATATCAGAAACAGAAGCGATGAGAGATCGGTTTTTAATTAGATTGGTACTAGTGGGCTAAGATAAGCTTACCCTAAAAGCTTACCAATTCAATACCGTTATTATATCTTTGATGATTGTTTTTATTGGTATCAATATTTATATTTTTTTTTATCAGTAAGTTAAAAACAAACTATGTATTATTGCTATATATACATCTGCACTTTTATGGATCTACAATCTGTCGATTCCTGTACCTTGGTATTGCACAAGGTAATGTTTTCTCTTATATACTATTTATGACGTCATCACAATTAATCCATTGTATGTTGAATATGTACTGCTTGATTATTTTGTCTTAGAAGAATGATTTGTTTTAGTTGTTTTTGCTTTTGAGCTAGCTGTCAGCTTCTGCGAGTACTCTCATCTATGTCATAAGTGTCTTTTTGTTGTAGGAATGTACAATTACTCGGCCACGTCCACTGTGTTTTTGTTGGGTTTATCTGATGAGTTAAGCCTTTTTCAACTGATTTGTATAGTTCTTTCTAATGTTGTACTGTTACACCAACTAAAACTGAGGTAAACGCATCGAGTATAAGAAAACTACGACACAACAGAAACACAACATTAAAATGTAACACACACAGAAACGAACTATAATATAACAATGGCCATTTCCCTGACTTGGTACAGGGCATTTTAAGATAAAAATGGTGGGTTGAACCTGGTTTTGTGGCATGCCAAACCTCCCGCTTAAATGGCAATGTTAATTATAACATTAAAATGACAACATTACAAGACAGGACTACAATACAAATATATGGGGGAAAATATAGGACAGAGAAATAAGCAATTAATAGCCAACAAAAGGTATTTTGTTAAAATGTTTTAAAATACGCCAAAACAAGTACAAAGCTGAAACGCACTGAGGACCAAAAGTTGCAAAAAGTCGTGACCAATACGGCCAGGGTTATCTACCTGGGACAAGAACATCCTTTGATATTATTTAGAATTTAGAATAATACATACTTTTGCCAACAGTAAATTTTATAATATAACTATATAATAGATATAAACGATTAAACTGAAATGGTGACTAGCTACAGAACAAAAACGGATAAATTACAAAAATTCACTGTCTTGAATAGCCATAACCAGTGTTACTCTCAAAGTGACGTCACATTTGAATTAAAAAACGAGTTCCCAAAATTAAGAAAGAATTTAGAAGAAGTTCAAGATTAGATTTGTATGACTTATCTAACGTTTATTATTAACAGTGAAAATTACAATACTAATTAATATCAAATTGTAGTAGTAATTAGATAATTTATTGTATTATTTCGCTGTGTCGGTGTTCCTCTGAATCAAACTGTAAACCAAATATATAGTGTAAATTTCGTTGATCCAAACTGAAATCTAATAAATGAACTGAATGATCAATTATCTTTACCATAACACACGAATATAACAGAAAATATAAACTACAAACGTTAAGACATTTGACAAAATCCGATGACAATAACAAATATAACATCAAAACTAAATAAATGAATTTGGGATGGAAAAGAACCATGCCACGTCTAATAGCAAAGCGAATTCACACTCAGTAAAACAGTCACAATCGGGAATAAGTCACGTTCGGTCAAAAAAAGATGAGACGACGTAATGACAAACCACAATCTAACACGTAGTAAAAATGTCCATAGTTAGTTTGGACAAAGATACATCGTATGGATCAACCAATTCGTGATGGTGTCCGTAAAACTTACGGAGTGTTATTTTTTATTCTGTCCTCCTCATAACTTTGTTGGAGTAGTTTCTGCGTTAGGAGAACACTCCTGTATATGAAGTCCATATAGGGTGAACCTGCACCAGAATAACGTATCAATTGAGATATGTAAACACCATACGAAGGAGCAGAGGGAATGTTACTGCTTAGAAATGGGAAATTGATAATTGGGAAGTTGAAATCGTCCCGTTTATCATAGATTTTCGTGTGAAGTCCTAGGTTAGGAGAGGGTTAGGATTCCGCTAACATGTGTAACCCCGCCACATTATGTATGTATGTGCCTGTCCCACGTTAGCAACCTGTAAATTCAGTGGTTGACGTTTGTTGCTGTGTTACATATATATATATTAATCGTTCATTTTTATGCCCCACCTACGATAGTAGAGGGGCATTATGTTTTCTGGTCTGTGCTTCCGTTCGTGCGTTCGTTCGTTCGTTCGTCCGTCCGTTCGTTCGTCTGTGCGTCCGTTCAGGTTAAAGTTTTTGGTCAAGGTAGTTTTTGATGAAGCTGAAGTCCAATCAACTTGAAACTTAGTACACATGTTGCTTATGATATGATCTTTCTAATTTTAATGCCAAATTAGACTTTTGACCCGAATTTCACGGTCCACTGAACATAGAAAATGAAAGGGGGAGTTTCAGGTTAAAGTTTTTGGTCAAGGTAGTTTTTGATGAAGCTGAAGTCCAATCAACTTGAAACTTAGTACACTTGTTGCTTATGATATGATCTTTCTAATTTTAAAGCCAAATTAGACTTTTGACCCCAATTTCACGGTTCACTCAACATAGAAAATGAAAGTGGGAGTTTCAGGTTAAAGTTTTTGGTCAAGGTAGTTTTTGATGAAATTGAAGTCCAATCAACTTGAAACTTAGTACATATGTTCTTTATAGTATAATCTTTCTAATTTTAATGCCAAATTAGATTATTACCCAATTTTTACAGTCCATGGAACATGGAAAAGGATAGTGCGAGTGGGGCATCCGTGTACTTTGGACACATTCTTGTTTTGAACATTATTTAGGCCGTTAGTTTCCCCGGTTGAAATGTTTTACATATGTGTTTTCGGGTCTTTTATAGCTGATTGGTGTACTATCAGCCAACGAGGTACAATAGTTCTAGTAGCTAGTGGTGTACTTTTAGCCAACGAGGTACAATCATTCTAGTAGCTACTGGTGTACTATCAGCCAACAAGGTACAATCATTCTAGTAGCTACTGGTATACTATCAGCCAACGAGGTACAATATTCAAGTAGATACTGGTGTACTTTCAGCCAACGAGGTACACTAATTCTAGTAGCTATTGGTGTACTATCAACAACAAAGGTACTATCATTCTAGTAGCTACTGGCGTACTATCAGCCAACGAGGTACAATCATTCTAGTAGCTACTGTTGTACTATTAGCCAACGAGGTACAATCATTCTAGTAGCTACTGGTGTACTATCAGCCAACGAGATACTAGTACACTCATTCTAGTAACTACTGGTGTACTTTCAGCCAACTGAACGAGGTACACTAGTTCTAGTAGTTATTATTGTATAGCCAACGAGGTACAATCATTCTAGTAGCTACTGGTGTACTGTCATGGAGTCAGAAGGAAATCATTTTTATATTCTCGAAATATTTAAGATTAATAGATATTTATTTTGGAATTTGTCACTTCAGATTTTCGAGAATATAAAAATGATTTCCTTCAACAATAATGAACGAATATAAAACAAAAATACTTTTAATAAATACTGCAGCATCGAAATGAACTTTAAATAAATAAAATATCTTAAACTTATGCCTTTTTACTGAAAACTAAATTTTCACCAAAATATAAAATAAGGTCTAAGATGACTCCATGACAGTACTATCAGCCAACGAGGTACAATCATTCTAGTAGCTACTGGTGTACTATCAGCAAACGAGGTACAATCATTCTAGTAGCTACTGCTGTACTTTCAGCTAAAGTGGTACACTAATCTAGTAGCTACTAAAGTACTAGCAGCCAACGAAGTACAATCATTCTAGTAGCTACTGGTGTACTATCAGCCAACGAGGTACAATCATTCTAGTAGCTACAGGTGTATATTCAGCTAACGAGGTACAATCATTCTAGTAGCTACTGGTGAACTTTCAGTCAACGAGGAACAATCATTCTAATAGATACTGTTGTACTTTCAGCCAACAAGGTACACTCATTCTAGTTCAATGTATCTACTGATGGTCTTTTAGCGACCAGAGTACCATCAATATAGTAGCTACTGATAGAATACCAGTCATCGAATAACAAGCATTCTAGTATCTATTGATGAACTATGAACAACCGTAATATAATCAGTCCAGTAGTTCCTTTTTGACTATCAGCCACAAAAATACAATCAATCTATCAGCTACTGGTGACAATCAGCAACCAAAGTACAATCAATCAATCAGCTACTGGTGAAGCTATACTAAATGATTATCATCCATCAGAGTACAATCAGTTCAGTAGCTACTGATGGACTACCAGCCATAGACTCATAATGGTTTTTTTTATATACATTTATACGTTATATAAAGGTATGTAGTGGACAAAATTCTGAGACAAGTGCCTGTGCTATCAGCTACCAAATACCGGCAACTGCTATAGTAGACGACTTTGTCCTTATTCTAATAAAATGATGCAATTGTATATGTTCTCCAAACATTTTTATGTATAGGTAAGGCCACACCAATTTGATTCCTTGTTCGACGGACCCGCCCGCACCTATTTTTTTCAAAACAGAATTTTTTTATTTTTTTTATATTCCCGCTTCCCGCATCCGGAAATGTAATCATGTCCATTTCCCGCACCGTTTTTTTTTGGGGTAAATATTATAAAAGGATATCAACATTTGTTTTTAAAATCACAGTCTAACCTGTATATAACGATTTTAAACATAAAAGCACCGCACCACACTTTGTAAATATCTGTGAGAATATTTGTTTCAGCATGAAACCTATTTATCCAAAGCGGGAGTGCTCCGATATAAATTTATAACCGCGGAAATACCTGAAAGAACAAAAAATTGGTTACTTTCCCCCTTACTTATATTCCCTATCAAAAAATGTTTGTTGTGTTAGAATAAAGTACAAAAAACTTCTGAAAGATTTGCCTTCAACTGCAATTATATTATATGCTGGCAAAACAAAACTATCCATAGCCGCTGCATGTTTATGCACCTGTCCTGATTGATTGAGGGGCCTGTCGTTCAGCAGTTATCGTTTGTTGATGTTGTTCATTTGTATTTTCCCGTTTGGATATACATGATATATATATTAGATCGTTGGTTTTCCTGTTCGAATTGTGTACGCTAATAATTTTGGGGTCCTTTATAGCCTGCTGTTTGGTCTGTATCAAAGCCCTGTGTAAAAGGCCGTATTTTGACCTGTGTTTGTTATTATCAGGTTGAGAACAACCCTCCCTCAGACAAGGGTTCATTTTACTGATGTAGAAAAGAAAATAGAAATACCAAGGATTTGTATAGTTCTTCTATACAAAACCTTTGAAAACTTAGAATTTTGTACTCAAAAAGAGGAGAGTTACATCATATTTTAAACAACTTTTTCTAAAAGAGGGGTCCACTAATTTTGAATAATATTAAACTGTTAAAGTAAATGTGTTAACATGGTTAAAATCCAGGAATATTACAAAATTCTTGGACATGTTTTGACCATTTAATACCAGATAGATATATAGTTCTTATATGAGAAAATATGAGCCCTTTTGTACAAACAAATATATTATAACTTATATTGATCCCTCATAAATTAAAACATGTAAAAGAGATATCATTAAGGGGTTGTCCCCAAACTGATTATGACTTGGATGGAGAATTGTCTCATTGTCAGTCACACATACATAGACCAGATTTAATTATTTCTTGGTGAACAGGGAAAAAATACTTCAGAAATTAAAGAAATGTCAAAGTACAAGTGATAAATCAAGCTTTAATATTGTCAAAACCTACTATTTTATGTTTACAAAAAAAAATTATAATCGCTCGCCTTTACTTTTCAAGCTTCGCCTAAAAAATTAGCAAATTAAATATTTTTTTATTAAAATTTTCAAATCGCTCGCTCGCCTCAAATTTTTGAGTCCAAAAATCCGTAGAACAAGAAATTAAATTGGTGTGGCCTTAAAATATGATGTAACTCTCCTCTTTTTGAGTACACAATTCTAAGTTTTCAAAGGTTTTGTATAGAAGAACTATACAAATCCTTGGTATTTCTATTTTCTTTTCTACATCAGTAAAATGAACCCTTGTCTGAGGGAGGGTTGTTCTCAACCTGATAATAACAAACACAGGTCAAAATACGGCCTTTTACACAGGGCTTTGATACAGACCAAACAGCAGGCTATAAAGGACCCCAAAATTATTAGCGTACACAATTCGAACAGGAAAACCAACGATCTAATATATATATCATGTATATCCAAACGGGAAAATACAAATGAACAACATCAACAAACGATAACTGCTGAACGACAGGCCCCTCAATCAATCAGGACAGGTGCATAAACATGCAGCGGCTATGGATAGTTTTGTTTTGCCAGCATATAATATAATTGCAGTTGAAGGCAAATCTTTCAGAAGTTCTTTGTACTTTATTCTAACACAACAAACATTTTTTGATAGGGAATATAAGTAAGGGGGAAAGTAACCAATTTTTTGTTCTTTCAGGTATTTCCGCGGTTATAAATTTATATCGGAGCACTCCCGCTTTGGATAAATAGGTTTCATGCTGAAACAAATATTCTCACAGATATTTACAAAGTGTGGTGCGGTGCTTTTATGTTTAAAATCGTTATATACAGGTTAGACTGTGATTTTAAAAACAAATGTTGATATCCTTTTATAATATTTACCCAAAAAAAAACGGTGCTGGAAATGGACATGATTACATTTCCGGATGCGGGAAGCGGGAATATAAAAAAAAAATAAAAAAATTCTGTTTTGAAAAAAATAGGTGCGGGCGGGTCCGTCGAACAAGGAATCAAATTGGTGTGGCCTAAACAACTTTTTCTAAAAGAGGGGTCCACTAATTTTGAATAATATTAAACTGTTAAAGTAAATGTGTTAACATGGTTAAAATCCAGGAATATTACAAAATTCTTGGACATGTTTTGACCATTTAATACCAGATAGATTTATAGTTCTTTGAGAAAATATGAGCCCTTTTGTACAAACAAATATATTATAACTTATATTGATCCCTCATAAATTAAAACATGTAAAAGAGATATCATTAAGGGGTTGTCCCCAAACTGATTATGACTTGGATGGAGAATTGTCTCATTGTCAGTCACACATACATAGACCAGATTTAATTATTTCTTGGTGAACAGGGAAAAAATACTTCAGAAATTAAAGAAATGTCAAAGTACAAGTGATAAATCAAGCTTTAATATTGTCAAAACCTACTATTTTATGTTTACAAAAAAAAATTATAATCGCTCGCCTTTACTTTTCAAGCTTCGCCTAAAAAATTAGCAAATTAAATATTTTTTTATTAAAATTTTCAAATCGCTCGCTCGCCTCAAATTTTTGAGTCCAAAAATCCGTAGAACAAGAAATTAAATTGGTGTGGCCTTAAAATATGATGTAACTCTCCTCTTTTTGAGTACACAATTCTAAGTTTTCAAAGGTTTTGTATAGAAGAACTATACAAATCCTTGGTATTTCTATTTTCTTTTCTACATCAGTAAAATGAACCCTTGTCTGAGGGAGGGTTGTTCTCAACCTGATAATAACAAACACAGGTCAAAATACGGCCTTTTACACAGGGCTTTGATACAGACCAAACAGCAGGCTATAAAGGACCCCAAAATTATTAGCGTACACAATTCGAACAGGAAAACCAACGATCTAATATATATATCATGTATATCCAAACGGGAAAATAC
The DNA here is from genome assembly GCA_037788925.1 of Mytilus galloprovincialis. Classification (NCBI taxonomy): domain Eukaryota; kingdom Metazoa; phylum Mollusca; class Bivalvia; order Mytilida; family Mytilidae; genus Mytilus; species Mytilus galloprovincialis. The sequence continues at coordinate 1,431,970 of JAWDJN010000031.1, forward strand.
AAATGAACAACATCAACAAACGATAACTGCTGAACGACAGGCCCCTCAATCAATCAGGACAGGTGCATAAACATGCAGCGGCTATGGATAGTTTTGTTTTGCCAGCATATAATATAATTGCAGTTGAAGGCAAATCTTTCAGAAGTTCTTTGTACTTTATTCTAACACAACAAACATTTTTTGATAGGGAATATAAGTAAGGGGGAAAGTAACCAATTTTTTGTTCTTTCAGGTATTTCCGCGGTTATAAATTTATATCGGAGCACTCCCGCTTTGGATAAATAGGTTTCATGCTGAAACAAATATTCTCACAGATATTTACAAAGTGTGGTGCGGTGCTTTTATGTTTAAAATCGTTATATACAGGTTAGACTGTGATTTTAAAAACAAATGTTGATATCCTTTTATAATATTTACCCAAAAAAAAACGGTGCTGGAAATGGACATGATTACATTTCCGGATGCGGGAAGCGGGAATATAAAAAAAAAATAAAAAAATTCTGTTTTGAAAAAAATAGGTGCGGGCGGGTCCGTCGAACAAGGAATCAAATTGGTGTGGCCTAAACAACTTTTTCTAAAAGAGGGGTCCACTAATTTTGAATAATATTAAACTGTTAAAGTAAATGTGTTAACATGGTTAAAATCCAGGAATATTACAAAATTCTTGGACATGTTTTGACCATTTAATACCAGATAGATTTATAGTTCTTTGAGAAAATATGAGCCCTTTTGTACAAACAAATATATTATAACTTATATTGATCCCTCATAAATTAAAACATGTAAAAGAGATATCATTAAGGGGTTGTCCCCAAACTGATTATGACTTGGATGGAGAATTGTCTCATTGTCAGTCACACATACATAGACCAGATTTAATTATTTCTTGGTGAACAGGGAAAAAATACTTCAGAAATTAAAGAAATGTCAAAGTACAAGTGATAAATCAAGCTTTAATATTGTCAAAACCTACTATTTTATGTTTACAAAAAAAAATTATAATCGCTCGCCTTTACTTTTCAAGCTTCGCCTAAAAAATTAGCAAATTAAATATTTTTTTATTAAAATTTTCAAATCGCTCGCTCGCCTCAAATTTTTGAGTCCAAAAATCCGTAGAACAAGAAATTAAATTGGTGTGGCCTAAAGGTCTTTCTTAAACAAGAGGTAAAATATGGAAAACAATATTCGAAAAAATAACATTCAGAAAGTTTAATTGAACCTCGACATTTTTCACACTATTTGTAACGAAATAGAGACTGGGAAACATTAATTTTAAATCGACAAGTTTTTAATAACTTTAAAAACTATTTATATCAAAAGCATACTACTTACTTGTTTCTGTGGTTTTATTGATCGATATGTTTTCCTCAGTTTGACAAATTGACAAATAAAGTCGTATTTCATTGATTTGTTGGTGTTTTTCTAACAATAAAACAACAATAGTTAACCGTTATTTACTTCTTAAATCTTAAACACTGCATTTAATTTTCTCAATTAGAAACGATAAAAACACTCGCGTGTAGAACTTAACAAAAAAAAAATCATTAACTTGGTATGTGAAACGAACAATACCGTGAGAAAATAACTTCAGCTATACTGCTATAGTATAGTACTACCAAATGGAATAGTAAAAAAATGATGGGATATTGTAATCAATACTTAAAAGTATTTGGCAGGAATTTTCCGTCAGACATTAGTTTTTGAAAGTTTAGAACTGTATTGGTAACCAAGCGGTAAGGTAGATGACTTGATCTATTTCATTTTGCAGTCATTTTCCTCCATCAGATGTAGATGTTATAAGTACAATTAATTGCAAGATGTCTCTGCGATTAATTTTCGTTTAGTTTTTGAAAATTTAGAACTTTCTAGGTAGTCGGGTTGTTGTCTCTTTGACACATTCCACATTTCCATTCTCAATTTTATTCATATATTTCATTTAAAATATTTGTTGGTGTTGCAAAAAAATAATGTTTCGTTAAGGCGGTATTCACTGGTCAGTGTATACGACGTCTGGTCATACTTCGACCCGTGCAGGTATTTCAATCATCTTTGGTTTATTTATACTCGTTTAACGAATTACATTTACTGATCAATGCTCTCATTGTAGAAACATGTATATGAATGGTTCAGCGTATGAGGAATGCTGTAAGTTTAAGTTCATATAATGTATTCAATCAAAAGCATTCCACTGTTATTAAAGGAATGTCCAGTAATATTCTATCCGTTGTCCGGTCAACTCATCAAAAAAAATAATCTCGAAAACTCGAAAATGAATGTTCTCTAATGTTTGCGCTATTTTCACATTTCTTGATCGGTGTGAGAGAGAAAAATCTCCTCACTTGTGAAAAATTTGTTCTTGGCAAATGATTGGTAACACACTTGTTGCAGTTATGGAATCTAAAAGTTTGTCGTTCTGAATATGCATGAAATATCTGCCTTCGGACATTAACCAAATACCACTCAATTTCATATTTCTTATGTAAAACCACTATTGTAATTCATTATTTTTTGAGCTTCCGAAAATTATGATTTTTGCCTATCTGGAAACTGGATCTGTCTCTCACTTTGAAAGTGCAACATTGTTTTGTATCATTTAAATCTAATAAAAACGCCAAAAGTATCACATTATTATACATTGATGAAAGACAATGCAGTTAATTAAATAGATGAATTTTTATAAATCGCAGCTGATCATATTTGCTACAAGCCAAACAGTGGGGCATTTATGCAAATTAAACGATTGATACGACACCTATCATCAAAAGTTGTAATACCTTCCAGATATATTATAGATGTTATCTCGTCATAAGGTGTTGGTCTACCTCATATTAATAAAAATGAAATTTAAATTAAACATTCACGTGGTATCGAAACATCTGTCAGTATGGTGGTGTTAAAACAGAAGTCAGACTTTGGATTTATTCACATTATTCAATGCCTAATACCAAATGCAAGTTTTATAAATGATTATGTTTGTAGTCCAACTGCACCATGCCAGCCCAAGGGTTCTTTTTTAAACAAACTTGGCCTGATTCATCCTGAAGGGGTGATGCTATAAGATGAAACAAACCGAAATGAATAACGATCTTCCTTAACTACGATTTAGAAAAAAAATAAGATTCTTTTTGTTTCAAGTATTGATAAATGCGGAATTGTGAAATAACATTTCGTTATACGCATATCCAGATTGTTCCATATTTATCAAAATAAGTTGAAAAACATCGCTGATATATTATTGGCTTGCAAGACAATAACTTAAACTCATTTGAGTCTGTCTTCATTTGATCTTCAATAATACCCCTTACCTGGAGAAGGATTGTCCATGTACTGGACGTGTTCAGCTATCAAAATGAAAATAATGTCAACATTAAGTCATTTTGGTCTCTTGTGGAGAGTTGTCTCATTGGCAATCATACCACATCTTCTTTTTTATATTGAATGTGAAACAAGTGTGAACCATTTCGTTGACCAATCGATCTACAAAACATCATTCTTTTTAATCTAAAACACGGTGATTAACATATTTCTAAACTTTAAAAAGGAAATAAACAGACATAAAAAAAATGCACGTTCTCGCTATTTATATTTATATTTATATCGAGTTACATTGCTAGTCTTCGGAGGTCTTCGCGATGTTTAATTATATGGTGTATATAGACTAAAATACAATCGAAATGCTGATAAATATTATCGAATAAATGCATTGTTAAAATCATATAATGACTGATTTGTAATTGGGATATACGTTAATAAATCAAATATGAAAATTTGCGTCAAATAGGTTGATATGATTTTGAACATATGCATTTTTGACATATGCACCAACACAAAAAAAAAAAAAAAAATGATCCCGAGCCATTGAAGAATAAGAGAACAGATAAAATATAATAGTCGAAAAACGTATGCATCAGGGGCCGGTAACAAGAAGCATTCTTATGTCTTACGAACGTCTAAAGGGCGTCTTAAGATTAAAGAATGTAACAAGACCCAACCTTAGACCTATCTTAGAATGATTGACAGCCCTTAATGTTTTGAAAAAGTGTCTGATTTAAGAGCGATTCTTACTTCTACCTTAAAGCGATCTTACTAATTCCGGTAACACAAAATCATTCTTAAATTTTTGTCACTTATTAAGTGTTCTTAAAACAAACTTAGCAACTTAGGGGTGTATCAAGAACAATTCGCAATAGCTTCACTTGCTATTTTTTGTAAGAGTGGTCCCGACTACTCTTAGCTGTACATTCGCTTGTTAATAATAAAACAAGTTGTTTAAAAAAGTTAATACGTGAACCTTAGAACTTTTTTTTTCAAATTATTAATTCATCTGAATAGGAAATTATATATCAGTGTTTTCTTGGCCATCTATGTGGAGGATGGTAGTTTCTCTTTATTGTAAATCATTACAATTTTGGCTTGTTGAGAGAAGTGTTAAATATAAAGCAAGAAGAAATTTGTGACCTTTTTCAATTTTAAACCAAGAGTCAAAAATTGTGAAGTTTAAATCATCATTTCTTAAAATTCACAGAAGCCATCATGAGTTGGTTTACCGTTATGGAATATCCGTTATACAGATGGCTATCGGATATGTTCATTATGTCGTAACTACAGTCCCATTCCTTTTTCACGAATGTGACCTAACCAATTAGACTATTTACCGGCTTCGTAATATAATGAGCAACACGATGGGCGCCGCACGTGGTGTAGGATCTGCTTACCCTTCCGGATCATCTGAAATCTGGAATATGACAAGTGTCGTCCATTCGTTTGAAGTGTTTTATCATTTGATTTTGCCATTTGGTTAGGAACTTTCCGTTTTGAATTTTCCTCGGAGTTCAGTATTTTTGTGATTTTACTTTTTACATGAAAGGATATAATGGAGTAATTTACATCTTAACATTTTATATTCGTTATGTATTAAATAAGAACAAATAAATTGTAGCATGATTCTAGTTTGAAGATGTTTTTCCATTTAAAGAATCCTTTAGATCTCTCGTCATTCTTGTTATTTAAACGGTTATATATTTCTTTCGGTGACATATTTGTGATTTTATTTTTTGTAAGAAGGCTTTCAACATGTGAAAACAAATATTGTTTAAAGTGAAAAGATATAGGAAGATGTGGTATGCGTGCCAATGAGACAACTCTCCATTAAAATAACAATTTATAAAAGTAAACCATCATAGTAGTGATTTGACCGAAATGAAAGTAGGATAGAAAAATAAGCTAACGTCATTTATACAAGATTCAAATTCTTCCATTGGTCTGGTGAAAAATAGGGCACTCAAAAGAAAAAGCGCTGATGGATTGTCCTGAGACAAGCATATTTTTATTAAAATAATAATGGTCTATAAGCAGTTAAATTAAATTCATGTTTGAAACCGTGCAAATTTTTAATTTGTGTTTTATAAAAAAAAAAGCATTGTAGCAAAGGGAAAGAATAATGGTGGTCTGAGGCCAGAATTGTTTTCCTTAGGTTAAATGGGTAGTTGATTGTTATGCGCATTTTATCGTTCATTAAAACGTTTTTATGATTCATTTAAGGTGATTCTTATTTCTTTGCGAGGAACCAAAAAACGGAGACACCAGAAAATTATTAAGAACTCGTAACTTGAAAACTATTACGATGCAACTTAAGTGGGAAATAAGACCGATCTACGAACAAGCCGAGGGAGCTTTGATTTACACTCTTTGAATGATCTTAGGATTATCTTATCTTACCCTTAATTCAATACTTACGACCTCTCTTAATAAAATTTCTTGTTACCGGCCCCTGACCAACTAAGGATGATACAGTAAGAATAATAAAAACTTTAAGTCCTATTAATATATTGAAGTGCAGTAGAAGTATAAATGTTTCTCTTGAGACAAGTTCATCTTTAAGTCGAAAAAACACGTTTCAATACTAATGATATTATGATAGTTCCCTAGCTCATACAAAAGTTGTTTGTAGTCTCTAATAAACATAGGACAAACATATTAAATAAAGTGAAAATTGTCATAAATCACATTGCGAGCTCTCAGATAGTTGGGGACTGAACGATAGGCGATAGTTATTTAAGGTTATGAGAACTTCATGAAGAAGCTGGCAATAGACATTTGTAGTATATTTATATAGAATAGTTTCTTGATTTCCTTATTTAACTTATTCTTAGGGAACGGCCAATTTACTTCAAAAGGGGGTATGCTTTTTTTTAACCTGAAAAACAATCTGGGCCCAGTTTCACGAAGCTGTCTTAGGATGGTCTTACGACATATCTTAGTCCTAAGTGGGTTTCACAAAGCGGTCCTAAATTAGGACATCTCTTAAAGTTGGTCATAAAGTTAGGACAACGCGAGAGGTGTCTTATGATGGTCTTAGGATAGTTATACGTTTATTTATATAAATTACACTCATTTTTTATATTAATTTTGAAAAAAAATATCTTATTATTATCTAATTATCTAATATTCTCCTGTTCCTGCTTAAAACATATATACATTGACGGATTATCAGGATTTGTCAACAATGAAAATTCGATGTATTGATATAAAAATTGCACGATTTTATCTCTTAACCTTTTATAACCAATAAAGTCGAAATTGAATTCAACTCACTTGTACCAAAACAATGTCATAATTTTAAATTCTTTTTTCTTAATTTTGCATTGAAAATTTCATATTTATATTGATGTATTGTTTAAAGATAATTTATATATAAATTACTTTTATTTTTTTATATCTATTTTGCAAATTATGTCATTATATTAATCAATACGTTTAGAATAATTTATGGTAAGACATACTACATTTACATAATTTTTTTCCGTAGATCATATTTATATTTGAAAATTTAAAGAACTTGCAACAGGTTTCGGATGTCTTAGCTAAGATGATCCTAAGACAGCTTCGAGACGAGGTCTGAGATATGTCCTAGGATAGTCATAAGAGGATCATAAGACATGTCATAAGATATGTCTTGTGATATGTAATATATACGTGTTTCTCGTTTCTCGTTTTGTTTATATAGATTAGACCGTTGGTTTTCCCGTTTGAATGGTTTTACACTAGTAATTTTGGGGCCCTTTATAGCTTGTTGTTCGGTGTGAGCCAAGGCTCCGTGTTGAAGGCCGTACTTTAACCTATAATGGTTTACTTTTTAAATTGTTATTTGTATGGAGAGTTGTCTCATTGGCACTCACACCACATCTTCCTATATCTACTTAGGATAGCTTCGTAAAACCGGCCCCTGATCCCCAATTTGAATGATGAGAGAAAAAAACATATTCGGTCCAAGCAGAATAACAACAAATATGTCCTGACTTCAGATTTCCCGATACCTTTAAGTATTAAATTTGGAAAACAAAATTATCTGATCGATGGCGTTGAAAAAACAAATAAAATTGTTCGTGCTCAAACAAAAAAAAAATCCCTAACTACCCTATAAGTTAAGTGTTGCTTCTTTGTGTAAGACAGAAACGACTTGTGTTGAGTAAAGCTAACTTATTATTCCACATATTTAGAGAACATGAGAAAAGCCGTCTTATAAGACTTGCTAATGCAAAGACCATTCAACCATAATAATTAATTCATAGAGTTAATTGAATATTTCATTTGCCTTTATTTCAAAGATGAACTTGAAATTCCTTTAAGTGATTATTTCGCACCATGTTTTATAGACATGATTTTCATTAAAAGTTTTATTGTGAAAATGTTTCAATATATTTTCTGAACAATACAATAAGTTATTATGTATTCCGTTAAAGGCATGTCCATTAACTCTGCTTTCTTTATATTTCTGGTCAAACCTGCATTGAACAACCCATAAACCATGTCTGGAAATAATTCATTGTATATTCAGTAGTTATATTAAAAATACTAAATTTTAAATTGGAAATACTAATAAAATTGTTATAGAAAATTATCCCATGTCCTTCTTTTCACTGGACATGTAAAATTTACAATGTCTATGTAAATGAACTGGACCTTTATGTATGAGAAAAATAATTATTTTCGTGACTATAAACTTAATTTTATAACCATTTTTGCTTAATATATACTGTGTCTATTGTTAACGAAACATTAAAGCGGCCATTTACAGATCTTGACTTTCCCCCGTTGACCTGTCTTATAAAGAAAGGGTTCTTGTGGTACAAGTGTCTTGTTTCTTAGCAGAGACGTTTATTTTATTGTTTCCCAATTTATTTACGCATCTTTCAACTTAAAATGATTTTTAAGCGACATTCTTCGTACTGTGTTTCAGAAGTTAATTGCAGAAACATACGGAAGCGTATTAGCGCCACACATTTTTTTTTTTTATTTTTCTTCCTATGTTTGCGTTATAACGCAAATCTTTGCGTTATAACGCAAACCTTTGCGTTAAACGCAAACATTTGTTTTATCTTATTTCTTATTTAAGATTCAAAGGAAACAGTAGTTATTAATGGAGGAGGCTGTGTATAATAAAATTTATCACCTTTGTAGTAATTGCAAAGTAAACTGCTTGAATAATTAGATCCTATCAATGACTAATAATGAGCAGAATAATATAAGAAGATGTGGTATGAGTGCCAATAAGAACTCTCCATCTAAGTCACTATTCGTAAAAGTAAACCATCATAGGCCGAATTACGGTCTTCAACACGGAGCATTGGCTCACACTAAACAACAAACTATAAAGGTCCCCAAAAACGATATGCAAGTTACTACTAGTATATATATTACAAAGAAAATTGAGTAAATTAAGGTTACACCTTAGAAAAAAATCAACCCTGCTAATATAGCTATAACCGAATATAAATATACTTCCAAAGTAATCTCTCGTTTGAGAACTGTGTAAAGTAGGTTGCATTCAAACAAGCTACCCTTTGGCAATAAATGTATAGAATGAAGATGTTTTATTAATAAAATTATGTTCTCTCTATTCAAATTGCTACCCAAGCATCTTAAAAAATACTTTATTATATTGAAATGAAAATTCAATGACTTTCTATCAAAGAATCATGATCATATTCTGAGATTTAAAAAAAAATGTTTCCTTATTAATAATTCATTTTAAAGCAGAAAGATCATTTTGTCTATTTGACATGGAGGTTTCACAATTGTATGACATTATTTTTGATCTTTCAATTTTAATATGACTATATACTATATATATTTTCTTGTTAAATTATATACTTTTCTGATGCACAAATCAGTCTTAATTTATGTATAATTGCACTTCAATTATTCCATTATTCCTATGCATATTTATTATAATGATTTGACCTTGTATGTATGTTTCTTTTTTTATCTACTAGTAAATCACATCCGAAATGTAATGACAGACGGACATATATACAAAACTTAATGAATAATTGAAATAAAGATGTTTGCGTTATAACTCAAAGGTTTGCGTTATATCGCAAAGGTTTGCGTTATAACGCAAAGGTTTGCATTATAACGCAAAGGTTTGCGTTATATCGCAAAGGGTTGCGTTATAACGCAAAGGGTTGCGTTATATCGCAAAGGGTTGCGTTATAACGCAAAGGTTTGCGTTATAACGCAAAGGTTTGCGTTATATCGCAAAGGTTTGCGTTATAACGCAAAGGTTTGCGTTATAACGCAAAGGTTTGCGTTTTAACGCAAACATAAGAAGAAAAATAAAAATAAAATGTGTGGCGCTAATACGCTTCCGTAGAAACACTAAAAATGAAAAAGATAAACCAATAATAAAAATATTAAATAATAATAAATTTTTACATATATATAATGGCTACTATCTTGAACTTACTTACAAAAGAGGGAGAAAACATTGATATCTTAATTTATGAAGGGTAAAAGTTGTTCCGAAAAATATCAAATTTATTTGGCGTGCTTAAGAAAGAGGAAGAAAAGCGAGACTCGTCGAGCTTTTCTCCTGCCTGATAGCGTTTAAACGTGTTTTTTTTTATTTCTCTACTCTGTTCGCTTATTGTTTTAATCCTGCAATTCAACTGTGAGCATACATATAGTTTTGATTTCCATCAAAATTGCTGTTGAATGAAATGGACATGGCTATTGTTTATATCAACTTACTTTGCTAAAGTTGATCTTAATAATCAAAGATTGTCCTATCTCTAAAAAGTATTCTCGAGAAATAGATTCGTAACATGCATGAATGTTCTGATCATGAAGGAAAAACTATAGTTTCATTACAATCCCTTCTTAAATACTCTAAAACTGGTTTGCGTTCTTGTGTGTAAATCGACTTAACAATATTTTATTGACTGTTGCATGTATTAGTAATCAACCGCCATTACCCATATTATCATGTATTAGTAATCAACCGCCATTACCCATATTATCATGTATTAGTAATCAACCGCCATTACCCATATTATCATTTATTTTTTAGGTCTAGTGGTTGTTTGATTTGTAATATTCTGACAGGTCTGTTTGAAAAATCCTTTAATTCATATCTGTATAGTTGGAGAAAGATAAGAAAGGCGGCAGAATAGTAATGTTTAGCGAAGAGATTTTGACTTTTTTGTTTGACAAACTCCTCAATTGCTTTGATCATGTTATTTTAAACAATGCAGCGTATACATTTGTTTATACTTTATACGCATCAATAAATGTTCTATTATAAATAAAATAAAGAAATTAATATTTCAATGTTGATTAGCAACTCAGATTATTTTTCAGAGAGAGGGGGCTTACAAGAAAACGTTTGGAGAAATGCTTGTAAGAAATCTATGCATGTCTCATATATGAAGCTCCGGAAGGGGTCATGGCTGCTTCCCTCCTAAATCTACTGGAGTGTTTTGAGTCTGTTGCATCGGACGTGAGAAGTTTCTATACTGAAACCAACCAATATTTCAAGGAGTAGGCTGTAAATTTAACTTATTTGAAAACTTATAAAACCAACCCCAGTATAGAACAGAAACAACGAAGCAAAAAAATAAACTTAAAGAAAATCAAGTACAATTTGGGGGAAAAAATGTATTTTCTGCAACGTCAGTCACTTCAATTCTATTTTCAGTTTTGTATCAGTAAAGTTAAACACCAAATTTCCATCGTCCAGCACTAAGTGTGTACTTTGACACAATCGATTTAAATTATAAAATAGCCAGTGTATTATCAATGACAGTTTCCAGAACGCCACATGTAATTACCACTAACCATATACCACAACTGTCAGCAGAAATGATGCGTAGCGTCCATAGACCTATTCCTGCTGATACAGTTAATGTCTGTAGCGTGTTAATGGGCCGTCTAATTAGGGCCGTAATGACCGAGTCGTAAAGGTGTCAGTACGCATGACCAAGGGTAATTAAAATGTAAAATGATTGGTTAGTCGTAACGAGGCTATAAATCAAAGGTTTAATTAGGGTAAGTAAGTCTGGAACTGTCATTACAATTATTGATACATGTGGTGAAAACGTTAAATCAAGACCACACATTGTATCTTCCTCTCTTGGGCATTTCAGTAAAGAGGTTGTTTTCTTGCATATCGTACACAAAATTAAGACATTTACGACCAAATGTTACAATCTAATCGCATGCAATTTCTTAGTTAATTATCGCGAATATTTCTGTTTTTTTCATCGTTTTAGTCTCGATCACTAAAGAGACACTATTTACCGAGTGCAGTAAAAATTTATTAAGAATAAGAATATGTATTGTTCCCATTAATGGTATTTGATCGGCAGTATGCCATATTTACACACAAAACAATATGCTGTGATTTGATTCATTTGAGAGATCTGAAAAGTTGTGCCAAATTTTACTAGAGTTATCTTTCTTGGTACATCTAGGTTGTGTATAATAGATGCTCAATAACTGTAGTTGTCCATGTGTTGTATGGTAATTACCACACGTCGTAGACGGTTTTGTTCTCTAATTGTCACACATTGAGACTCGCAAGAAGACGATAATTTAGAGATTGTAATTAAAGATAACGGGTCAAACTACATTACACATTTATACCAAATTTGACTGCCATATGTCATTAAACGTTTAAGAATGAACAATATCCAAACTTAATGTTCGTATTTAGCAGGTGGACGGATGTATGACAGTAATGCCACAGTTTTATCTTATTTAAATAATGAATGTCGTGGATGATTATCTCTCGGGGATAGTGTACTAAGAAGTCTATGATCAGTTCAGTACCGTAAGCTTGAAGACGAAAAAAATGTAACAGTTTAAATTAACAATGCGCTTTATCATTCAGTAAAGGAGATCAAAAGTGTTGCAGACTATCTATTATGTATTACCTATCTGAAATTAAGAAAATAAAAAAGAGAAATGGCCTTTCGTAACAGTACTAAAAAAGATGTATCCATGTATTGTATGGAAGGAAAACATTTCCAGGAAAATCGGTGTGACCTATATTTTATTTTAATCTAAACACATGACGTATTACATCAACGTTATTTTGATAGACACCTACATGTCCTGACATGTTTTATTATTTATAGTCTAAAAATAGAAAGGGTAAACACATGTTTTATATTTAAAACATATTTCGAGGTTTCAAAAATAAACAATCTGAATGTGTGTGTGGTGTTTTTTTTTTTTACATCGGCTACATAGTTATCTGATAATTAATTTTGGACATGTAAGTAGCCTTGAAACAGAGAAAGAAAAAGGGCGTCTAATCAAATTCCTCGCACTAGTAAAATAAATGTAGCAGATTTGATTTGATTTTTGGTGTTTTAACGCCACCGCATTTAGGCTATTTCGTGGCGGCCAGTTTTTGTTGATATAGAGGAAGCTGGAGTGTCCGAAGAAAACCACCGACCTTCGATAGAAAAACTGACAATCCTAGTCAATTAAGATTGGAGCCAAGTGCACTTGCACGAGCGGGGTTCGAACTCACAACCTCAGTGTTGACTGACTAGTAATTACAGTAGTAACTACTTTTTTTTTTAGACCACTCGACCACCGAGACCCCAAATGTAGAAGAAAAAAGTCACATCAAAAGACAAATCCTGATGAACATGCTATAACCTAGAATAATTTACATGAAAATGCAATATGTGACGAACAAAGCATAATTTACCAAGGAGGTAATCTGTTGTGACAAAAACAACATATGCTTTGGTTATTAACGGGCATTAGACTCCATGTCAGCTTTTGTTTTTTTAAATTGCACCTTGTGGCATTGGACTTATTTAGCGTTGTAAACAAGATGTCCATGTCTATCAAAAGTTAACCTGTCCTAATTCAGGAATCTGATGTACAGTAGTTGTCGTTTGTTTAGGCAGCAACCATTTGATTTTCTGGGGGGGGGCTATGGTTTTTTTTGGAAAAAAAAGTTTGTTTCCAGGTTTTGGTGAAAAAAAAATAATTTGTTTTGGACCCTGAGAAAAAAAAATTGTTTGTTTCACCCTCAGCTGCCACTATATGTAATGCTAAAATTGAAAGAAAAAAATTGTTTTCGGTTTGTCGCTAAAAAAATAGATTGTTCTTCGCCGAAGGCGAAAAAAAAAGTTTGCACAGAAAAAAAAACCATAGCCCCCCCCCAGAAAATCAAATGGTTGCTGCCTTATGTAATTTATACGTGTTTCTCGTTTCTCGTTTTTTTTTATATAGATTGGTTTTCCCGTTTGAATGGTTTTACACTAGTAATTTTGGGGCCCTTTATAGCTTGTTGTTCGGTGTGAGCTAATGCTCCGTGTTGAAGGCCGTACATTGACCTATAATGGTTTACTTTTTTAAATTGTTATTTGGATGGAGAGTTGTCTCATTGGCACTCACACCACATCTTCCTATATCTTTATACTATGGTTTTTTTTGTCAAAGTAACTTTATTTTCACCTCACATATGCGTGTAATATCAAAACAAAGATATTATCATTATTAAAAAATTGTAATATTAATATATGTTTAAGAAATTACAAATCTTGCGTCAACTCTATTTTTAGAAAAGTTATTTATAAAATATGGTAATGTAATATACTGATATAAATATATAGAAGTGAAATGTCTATATTAAGATGTTCTCAAAACTCCCAAATTAATCTAGGTTAAATTTATGATAAATTATTCAGTCTATACTGTGTGAGACAAACAACAAACATGAAGATGCAATCAAAGCGCTATATTTTGTAAAAGGGATTCACTTGAAGTAGTTATGGGCTTTATAGTTTATATGTCCCAGCTTCCTCCATCGATAAAAACTGTCCGCCAAGGCTTGGTATAGTTAAAATAGATGAAAATGCCGTAAATCCCAACAAGGCGGTTTGATAAGTTTAAAAGGTTGAAATGTTTTTTGTTTTCAAGAAATAAATGTAAACCATGTTTAGGTTTCGAACTGCTTCGGAACAAGTTTGAATGCACAAAAAAAAGGTTTATCAGACATACAAGAAACTTAAACTAGCTTAGAGTCAACGATGAGACAACTTTTAAAGAAATATACTAGTATGCTAAATCAGGGTTTGTCATGGACGCTGATTCGATGTTTGCAGTGAACTGATCATAGTGCGAGAGGGGCAGGGTGTCTAAAAGAAACATGTATTATAGCATTGTCAATAACAAAGTTTTAAGAGAAATTTCTTTTAGGAGGAACAACTATATATACATACTTGAGCTGTTTTCTGTTGTGGCCGGTGAATGCCATTTCGCATTTTCGACCATTATAATAGGGCGAAAACGCGAAATATTTTTCTTTCTGCTTTCGCGTTTTCTGCTTCGATTTATACCGTTTTCGACTTTGCGAATTTGTGAGTTCACCCTGTAGAATACTAAAGGCGAAAACGCGAAATGGCTTTAACCGGCCACCATATGTTTTGCTCTTTGGTCGGGTCGTTGTCTCTTTAACAAGAATCCCTTGACAAGTTGCCAATTTCTATTCACAATTTTATATCTGTAATTTAAATTTTGTTATAAATCCTTCATTTTTTATACCTGATATTTTGAAACCTATTTTGAATGGTGAGTTAAATATATTTTAGTTGTTGATACTAATTAGGGTGCATTTCTTTCTAAGGCAGCAACCATTTGATTTTCTGGGGGGGGGGGGGGGGGGGGGGTGCTATGGTTTTTTTTGGAAAAAAAAGTTTGTTTCCAGTTTTTGGAGAAAAAAATAATTTGTTTTTGATTCTGAGAAAAAAAAATAGTTTGTTTCACCCTCAGCTGCCACTATATTTAATGCTAAAATTGAAAGAAAAAAATTGTTTTCGACTTGTCGCGAAAAAAATAGATTTTTTTGAAGAAAAAAAGTTTGTCCAGAAAAAAAATCCATAGCCTGATATCAACCTGATTAATCGAAGTATTTGTTTCTACGTTTGTAAAAAGTCTGTTTACCAACAACATGTGCATGCATTATTGAAAGTAAAAACAGGGTCAGTAAAGACTTATCAAACGTTGCATTTGTTTCTACTTTTGTAGCGTTTAGAAAACAACAACAAACGCGACACAACGTTTACAAAATGTTTGTTAGAAAGAAATGCGGCCTAAACTAAGGGCGAGCCTTAATATGTCTTTGTCATTTGGTCTCTTGTGGAGAGTTGTCTCGTTGACAATCATATACCACATCTTTTTTTATAAGGGCGAGTGTTAATGTAACATATTGAAACATCGCCTTTAAACATGGACTGTAGAATTAGTGTTAATCTAACATTGGTCAGACATAATTTAAACGTAGACTTTAGAATTTCTAAATCTCCATTAAAAAACCCAATGTCATGTGACATTTTACCTTCTATTTGTGTCAGGTTGACTGACAGAATATATTTTAATTACATTTATCAAAGACATAAATCTCTAAAATGGTTGAAGTTTTATTTCTTGTTTAATGGAGTGTCATCACAAAATTTGAATTAAAATAAAAATTGATAACGAACATTAAATGTTATGACATTCTGCGGGGGTTTTCTCTGTTCAATAGTAGATAGAGTAAGATGGATAGATCGAACGATAGGATGGTAAAAATAAATGGAATCACATCCACAAAACTTCCCGACTATCTTTACCTACATCTTAAATATTTTTTTAGTATAAATAGTTATAAACTACCGTTTTTTCTAGAAATAAAATAGACGTTTTGGTATGGCTTGTGTGTGAATAATATAATCGGAGTTTTCGGGAATGAGCAATGCGTTGTGTTCGTTAAAACTCGGTACACATCTGTCTGAATCACTCGCGGTCATGATTAAAACAATTGACATGCACGTGAATGATGTTTTATTCACTGTAATTTCAGAACTTCTAGCAGTTGGAAGACTAGAAATATATGCACACTTTTAGTATTTTTAATTTATTCTGAACATTGTTTAATGTCAAGACTGAAGCTTAACTGATGCATGAAATTTTAAACGCGCGTGCGTGATATCTGTTGCACGTGCACTGTCAATTTTCCAGCCGTCGGAAGTTCAAGTTGCACGATATCAAAAATGCTAATAATTAATCATACAAATGAATAATATAACTGCTAGAAAGGAATTGATATTTTTTGTAAAACAATTTCCTGCACATATTTTGTCTTCAAGTTTTCGAATATTGTAAAATTTGCGTAGTGTGTGTACCCTTTCAATACTGATACGGTTCAAGTATAATTTACAACAGCAGGTGCGACCTCCTAAATGCATTTCATGATTTACACGGAAGTAAATTATATCTTCTACTTTCGTGATATAAATAAAATCCTTTGAAACAGTATCTTCTTTGTGCTCATCATGTCTATGTATTAGTTCTTAATCTATCATTATGATAAGAGTAAGGTTGCTGCTTTATATTTATTATCTAAATTAAATGTCCAATCAGTAGCTGACCTGAACTCTTACTTGTAATTGAACGGTAGATTTAGATGCCTCCCTCTTATCAAGTTGAAGACAAAAATCTACCAAAATAAGAAGAAAAACATGGTTATAAAGGTAATAACAACATACGCGTCAAATTACTGACTTAGTATAGGTAGTTTGGATAATTTTCTGATGCAGAAAATGATGTATTAAATCTGGTTTTATAACTAGCTAAACCTCTAATTTGTATGACAGTCGCATACACTGCTACTTAAATAGCGGTAATATTTTTGTTGTCAATGGCAATGAATTATAATCAATTGATTGATTTTTAGGGGCAAATGTTGTATGCATGTTGCAGTTCAGGTCGAATCGAAAAACAAATAGGTAGATCCTGTTACAAAGAACGTCAGGGATTGAGATCGAGGAAATTCGGAGCTCACTGGAAATTTGAAGGTATTTTGGATAGAAACAGAAATTTTCCATGGAACTTGTCACCTACGCACCAACAAAGAGTTGTTACAAGGGTTCTTAACTTTAACGAGAGGTTTGCACTCTCTTTACACGAGGCATCTGATTTAAAGTCTCCATTATGATTGGACTTGTACATCCCTTACAGCAAAACAGACGGCGCTCTTTGAAAATGGGTTTACTGCTCTCGGAAGAAGACCAACTGACCATATTTCTATTTCCCAATCACATTTATTTGCAATGACAATGAACAAATTAATATAAGATACGTAAGTATACCAACGTAAACTTTCTACATGTTCAAGATATATAATGTGTTTTCGGTAAAGTTGCGTAAGCGAATCAAAATATACAACAATTAAACCCAGGCCCAAGGCCAGGATATTCTTTCTAGCTTACAAAAAAATATCCTTAAAGCTATGTAAATACAGAAGTCTCAAAGTTGTTCAACGGTATTGATAATAGAATACGAAAAACAAGTGTTTCCAGAGGCAGATTTAGGGGGAGGGATTTACTGATGCATGACTGAAGCAGGCCTCCTCTTAGGCAGTCATTGGGCCCCATTTATGAAAATATCTGGATCCGCCACTGGTTTTGGCAAATCAAGATAGACATTAGATACTTTTTACAGACACACACATATATATATATATATATATATATATATATATTATATATATATATATATATATATATATATATATATATTATTCCAACATAAAAAATATGTCTGTGAGGAAGTTTTTTCAAATGATAAATTTTTTTTCTATAAATATGCAAGTATGGCATGGATATGTTGTTCGTCAAAATAATGCAAGAAGTTTTCAATAACTTTATATGCCATTTCTGATACACTTTCACGTAATCAGATAGAATTTTCGTTAAATAATTTAAAGATAATAGAGAAATCTATTTCTACAACATATGTTAATACTAATTAGGGACCTATATAGTAATCAATTATACAGTTATTGTCTTGACAATAGACAACACAAACATCAACAATCTCCCTTTGTTTTGTTTGTAACTAAGTTTTCTCCAGCAACATTGAAACTTCTGATTCCGAAAGGTCAGATTAATAATAGTTTTATAGTTTTACGGCACGATTATTTCTATACGGATACCGATATAACTTGATAGTGCACGACTCTTATTCTATAAATATAAATAAATTTAAACTTTGGTTCTGTTATATTGTATTTGACAACTAAGGCATCTATGTTTTTTGTAACTATAATAACTGCTCTGTTTGGTTTCTGAAGACTAAGCATCCTGGTTAGACAACTTTTTTAAATTCTTTTTCTAGCGTTTTGAAGTTTTCATACTACATAATCAGAAGCACGTGCAAGAACTTTTATATGGTGATTTCTATCGATAACAGGACGAAGGAGATCTAAAGCTTAGCATAACGACCCCTCCCCGTTTTATCCATTTTACCACATAGCAGGAAAAAAGGGACAAACGTGCAGTTTTCATTGTGGTTTATACTTAAATGTCAAATGATGAGCTGTAAGAACTAGTGTCAACCTTTGTTGAACATGTCCTTTATATTGTCAATTCTGTAATGGACCCTGTAATTAGAGATCCATTTTTTGAGTTGCCTCTCTTATCGGATATGTTCCTTACGTCATAACTACAATCCCCTTCCCTTTTATGAATGTGACCTACCGAATGAGATTATTTACTGCATTTGTTATCACATAAGCAACACGTCGGGTGCCACATGTGGAGCAGGATCTGCTTACCCTCCCGGAGCACTTGAGATCAACCCTAGTTTTTGGTAGGGTTCGTGCTGCTTATTCTTTAGTTTTCTATGTTGTGTCATGTGTACTATTGTTTGTCTGTTTCCTTTTTAGCCATGGAGTTGTAAGTTTATTTTCGATTTATGAGTTTGACTGTCCCTCTGGTATCTTTCGTCCCTCTTTTATGTTGAACATCAATTCATGTTTATTGACAATATGGAGCTAATTGAAATACCAAATTTATCTGTGCGTAAATATGTATAATCTTAAGGTTTATAAATCTTTCAATTCCATCTAATATTTTGATAAGGTAACAAAAAACACCCTTTTAATGTCAGTAGTTATTTTTTATTTAAAATGAGGGAGTAAAAATCTTATAATGACTCTTAACTTATCATGCTTTGTAAGGACGGTAGTCGGTTTTTCCCCGTTATAGAATAAGTCTACAATTGGCAATGAACACAACCTGTGTTAAAACTGTGTAATAACTTAATTAAATGGGTACATGGCAAACAAATTATTCTGCTCGGAACAAGCAATCCTGCAATGTCTTCTGGAAAATTGTTCTCGACTAGCATTTTCTATGTAGATTCTTGTGTAGAATATACAACTCGTTAACCAACCTTTAAACTATGAATAACGATTTTGTTTTTCTTACGCTATCCTTTCAGATTTGATGACTCATATTTGCAATTAAAAAGAAGTAAGTTAAAAGTTGACCCTGTTTAATCAACGTTTATTAATAACATGACTTTAAGACATTGATCTGCCGAGCTAATGTAGAGTCTCGACTGTTTAGCTAAAAGGTATATATATTCGTGTTTACATAATGTTCAACATCTTTTAAAAGTTCATTTGAATCATATAAAAGTCTTTTTTTACAATCTTGTTGCATCATTGTAAAATAATTGATGAATCATTCATTACATGTGTTGACAGGCTTCCCGAGGTTAAAACTACGTGTACTTAAAAGATTTGCTAAGACACAAGACATTACTGATACCATCCTTTTTACTATACAACTAGAAATGATGAAACTATGATGGAGTGTTTTCTTCCTTAATTAAAACAAGTCCCTACATGTTGTAAGAAAAAAAGTAGGAAGCAGCGTATATCTTTGCGGATGAAACAAGCTAACCCCGGTAACAGCCTTGATCTAACCATGGTATACCTTGATCTGTATCTGGTTTACCTGTGTCATTCTTATCCGTCTAAGATACAAGGTAGTTTGAGAAGATTCTGTCAAGTAAACGATGACACCGATTATTTAACCGACCCAGGTGTACAGGTATATAATAAGCGTTTTGTCACTTTGTCAATTTATCTATATCAAATACAAACTTAGTCCAATACATCAGTGATTTGACAATAGTTACAAACCTTATATTTATCTTCTCATTTAAGGTATATATCTAGCCAGGTGTGCGTCGATTGCTCCTGTTCAACTTTTTTATTCATTTTTTGGGGCAAATGCGCTACAGACTACAATTAAAATAGTTCACGTGCAGGTCTTTTTGCGATTTATTATATACTTAGACAGTTGTTACATAATGTTGTCATATAACAAAAGAAGAAGGCTATATTTTATTGTAAACGTTAGTTTATTATGTTCTTATGTAACCACATTTCTAACCCTGTTTTTATTTATCTATAGTAAATTTGAAAAGAACTATGAAACCGGGCCGTATGTACCTAAAGAAAATAACTTTGAAACAAGGCCAAGATTAACTAAACTATAAGGGTAAGTGACCATATTTAAAAAAAAAGAACGTTAATGTCAACATTGTTGTCTAAATAGTATAGATGATTCTGACGGTATTCCTGCAACCAACATACTGCCACTGTCAATTAAATTTGTACGGAGCGTGACCAGTGAATTTCTGGAAAAACACTATATCGCTCATTGTTGTTTCGATACACATACCAGGTAGATATCCCTCATTGTTTCAATACACATACCTGAAAGATATCACTCAATGATTTATACACATATCAGGTGGATATCGCTCATTGTTAGGTAGACATCGCTCACTGTTTCTATTCAGATAACGCAAAGATATCGCACACATTTATATACACACACCACGCTATGCGCACATTATGTTATAGACATAGCATGAATAAATTACTCACTGTTTCTATACACATACCCCGCAAAATGATACCAGATAGTTATCGCTCATTGTTTCTCTATATTTATCAGGTAGATATGCTCATTGTTTCTATACACATATCAGGTACATATTGCTCACGGTTCTATACACATACCAGATAGATATCGCTCACTGTTTCTATACACTTATCAGGTAGATATATCGCTCACTGTTTTTATATATATACCAGGTGGATATCATTTATTGCTTCTATACACATACCAGATACATATCGGCTCATTGCTTCTGTCATACAAGTGAGAGGTTTAGCTAGCTATAAAACCAGGTTCAATCCACCATTTTCTACATTTGAAAATGCCTGTACCAAGTCAGGAATATGACAGTTCTTGTCCATTCATTTTTGATGCGTTTTGTTATTTGATTTTGCCATGTGATTATGGACTTTCCGAATTGATTTTCCTCTGAGTTCAGTATTTTTGTGATTTTACTTTCTTCTATACATATATCAGGTATATATCGCTCATTGTGTCAATACATATACCAGATAGATTTTGCTCATTGTTTCAATACACATATAAGGAAGATATATCGCTTTCTGTTTTTATACATATAGATAATACCAGGTAGATATCGCTCATTGTGTCAATACATATACCAGATAGATTTCGCTCATTGTTCAATACACATATATCGCTTTCTGTTTTTATACATATACCAGGTAGATATCGCTCATTGTGTCAATACATATACCAGATAGATTTCGCTTATTGTTCAATACACATATCAGGTAGATATATTGCTTTCTGTTTTTATACATATACCAGGTGAATCGCTCATTGTTTCTACACACATACCAGATAGATTGTTTCTACACACATACCAGATAGATTGTTTCTACACACATACCAGATAGATATCGCTCATTGTTTCTAAACATATACCAGATAGATATCGCTCATTGTTTCTATACATTATTATATAGAAATCGTTCACGGTTCTATACATATACCAGATAGATTTCGCTCATTGTTTCCATACACATATAAGGTAGGTATATCGCTTTCTGTTTTTAAACATATAGCAGGTAGATATCGCTCATTGTGTCAATACATATACCAGATAGATTTCGCTCATTGTTTCAATATACATATCAGGTAGATATATCGCTTTCTGTTTTTATACATATACCAGGTGAATCGCTCATTGTTTCTATACACATACCAGATAGATATCGCTCATTATTTCTAAACATATACCAGATAGATACGGCTCATTGTTTCTATACATATACCAGGTAGATATCGCTCAACGTTTCTATACACATACCAGATAGATATCTCTCATTGTTTTTATACACATACCAGATACATATCGGCTCATTGCTTCTATACATATATCAGGTATATATCGCTCATTGTGTCAATACATATACCAGATAGATTTCGCTCATTGTTTCAATACACATACAAGGAAGATATATCGCTTTCTGTTTTTATACATATACCAGGTAGATATCTCTCATTGTGTCAATACATATACCAGATAGATTTCGCTCATTGTTCAATATACATATCAGGTAGATATATCGCTTTCTGTTTTTATACATATACCAGGTGAATCGCTCATTGTTTCTATACACATACCAGATAATTATCGCTCATTATTTCTAAACATATACCAGATAGATACGGCTCATTGTTTCTATACATACACCAGGTAGATATCGCTCAAGGTTTATATACACATACCAGATAGATATCTCTCATTGTTCTTTTCACATAACACCAAGATATCACTCAATGATTAATACACATACCAGATACATATCGGATCATTGTTTCTATACACATACCAGGTAGATATCGGCTCATTGTTTTTATACACATACCAGATAGATTTCGCTCATTGTTTCTATACACATACCAGGTAGATTTCGCTCATTGTTTCTATACACATACCAGGTAGATATTGCTTATTGTTTCTATACACATATCAGGTAGATATTGCTCATTGTTTCTATACACATACCAGATAGATATCGCTCATTATTTCTAAACATATACCAGATAGATACGGCTCATTGTTTCTATACATATACCAGGTAGATATCGCTCTAGGTTTCTATACACATACCAGATAGATATCTCTCATTGTTCTTTTCACATAACACCAAGATATTACTCAATGATTTATACACATACCTGATACATATCGGCTCATTGTTTTTATACACATACCAGATAGATTTCGCTCATTGTTTCTATACATATACCAGGTAGATATTGCTTATTGTTTCTATACACATATCAGGTAGATATTGCTTATTGTTTCTATACACATATCAGGTAGATATTGCTCATTGTTACTATACACATACCAGATGGATTTCGCTTTCTGTTTTTATACATATACCAGGTGAATCGCTCATTGTTTCTACACACATACCAGATAGATATCGCTCACTGTTTTTATACACTTATCAAGTAGATATATCGCTCACTGTTTTTATATATATACCAGGTGGATATCACTTATTGTTTCTATACAAATACCAGATACATATCGGCTCATTGCTTCTATACATATATCAGGTATATATCGCTCATTGTGTCAATACATATACCAGATAGATTTCGCTCATTGTTTCAATACACATATAAGGAAGATATATCGCTTTCTGTTTTTATACATATACCAGGTAGATATCGCTCATTGTGTCAATACATATACCAGATAGATTTCGCTCATTGTTTCAATATACATATCAGGTAGATATATCGCTTTCTGTTTTTATACATATACCAGGTGAATCGCTCATTGTTTCTATACACATACCAGATAGATATCGCTCATTATTTCTAAACATATACCAGATAGATACAGCTCATTGTTTCTATACATATACCAGGTAGATATCGCTCAAGGTTTCTATACACATACCAGATAGATATCGGCTCATTGTTTCTATACACATACCAGATAGATATCTCTCATTGTTTCTATACACATACCAGATAGATATCTCTCATTTTTCTTTTCACATAACACCAAGATATCACTCAATGATTTATACACATACCAGATACATATCGGCTCATTGTTTCTATACACATACCAGATAGATTTCGCTCATTGTTTCTATACACATACCAGGTAGATATTGCTTATTGTTTCTATACACATATCAGGTAGATTTTGCTCATTGTTTCTATACACATATCAGGTAGATATTGCTCATTGTTACTATACACATACCAGATAGATTTCGCTTTCTGTTTTTATACATATACCAGGTGAATCGCTCATTGTTTCTACACACATACCAGATAGATATCGCTCACTGTTTCTATACACCTATCAAGTAGATATATCGCTCACTGTTTTTATATATATACCAGGTGGATATCACTTATTGTTTCTATACAAATACCAGATACATATCGGCTCATTGCTTCTATACATATATCAGGTATATATCGCTCATTGTGTCAATACATATACCAGATAGATTTCGCTCATTGTTTCAATACACATATAAGGAAGATATATGGCTTTCTGTTTTTATACATATACCAGGTAGATATCGCTCATTGTGTCAATACATATACCAGATAGATTTCGCTCATTGTTCAATCCACATATCAGGTAGATATATCGCTTTCTCTTTTTATACATATACCAGGTGAATCGCTCATTGTTTCTACACACATACCAGATTGATTGTTTCTACACACATACCAGATAGATATCGCTCATTGTTTCTAAACATATACCAGATAGATATCGCTCATTGTTTCTATACATTTATCAGGTAGAAATCGTTCACGGTTCTATACATATACCAGATAGATTTCGCTCATTGTTTTCATACACATATAAGGTATATATATCGCTTTCTGTTTTTATACATATACCAGGTAGAATTCGCTCATTGTGTCAATACATATACCAGATAGATTTCGCTCATTGTTTCAATATACATATCAGGTAGATATATCGCTTTCTGTTTTTATACATATACCAGGTGAATCGCTCATTGTTTCTATACACATACCAGATAGATATCGCTCATTGTTTCTATAAATATACCAGGTAGATATCGCTCATTGTGTCAATACATATACCAGATATATTTCGCTCATTGTTTCAATATACATATCAGGTAGATATATCGCTTTCTGTTTTTATACATATACCAGGTGAATCGCTCATTGCTTCTATACACATACCAGATAGATATCGCTCATTATTTCTAAACATATACATTGTACCAGATAGATACGGCTCATTGTTTCTATACATATACCAGGTAGATATCGCTCAAGGTTTCTATACACATACCAGATAGATATCGGCTCATTGTTTCTATACACATACCAGATAGATTTCGCTCATTGTTTCAATACACATATCAGGTAGATATTGCTTATTGTTTCTATACACATACCAGGTAGATATCGCTCATTGTTTCTCTACACATACCAGGTAGATATTGCTTATTGTTTCTATACACAAACCAGGTAGATATCGCTCATTGTTTCAATACATATACCAGGTAGATATTGCTCATTGTTTCTATACACATACCAGGAAGATATCTCTCATTGTTCTTTTCACATAACACCAAGATATCACTCAATGATTTATACACATACCAGGTAGATATCGCTCATTGTTTCAATACACAAACCTGGAAGATGTCGCTCATTGTTTCTTTTCACATACCACCAATATATCGCTCAAAGATTTATGCACATACCAGGTAGATATCGCTCATTGTTTCAATACACATACCTGGTAGATATCACTCATTGTTTCTTTTCACATATCACCAAGATATCACTCAATGATTTATACACATACCAGATAAATATCGCTCATTGTTACAATACACATATCTGGAAGATATCGCTCATTGTTTCTATTCACATACCACCAATTTATCGCTCAAAGAGTTGTACACATACCAGGCAGACATCGCTTATTGTTTCTATACACATGCCAGGTAGATATCGCTCACTGTTTCTATTCACATAACGCAAAGATATCGCACAAATTTATACACACACCACGCATATAGCGCACATTATGTTATAGACATATCATGAGGAAATTACTCACTGTTTCTATACACATACCCCGCATAATGATACCAGATAGATAACGCTAATTTTTTCTATGCATATACTAGATGGATATCACTCATTGTTTCTATACTTATGTCAGGTAGATATCGCTAACGGTTTTTATATATATATACCAGGTAGAATAGATATCGCTCATTGTTTCAATACATATACCAGATAGATTTCGCTCATTGTTACTATACATATATCAGGTAGATTTCGCTCATTGTTTCTATACACATACCAGATAGATATCGCTCACTGATATCACTTATTGTTTCTATACACATACCAGATACATATCGGCTCATTGTTTCTATACATATATCAGGTATATATCGCTCATTGTGTCAATACATATACCAGATAGATTTCGTTCATTGTTTCAATACACATATCAGGTAGATATATCGCTTTCTGTTTTTATACATATACCAGGTGAATCGCTCATTGTTTCTATACATATACCAGATAGATATCGCTCATTGCTTCTAAATATATACCAGATAGATATCGCTCATTGCTTCTATACATTTATCAGGTAGATATCGCTCACGGTTCTATACATATACCAGATAGATATCGCTCATTGTTTCCTTACACATATAAGGTAGATATATCGCTTTCTGTTTTTATACATATACCAGGTAGATATCGCTCATTGTGTCAATACATATACCAGATAGATTTCGCTCATAGTTCAATGCACATATAAGGTAGATATATCGCTTTTATGATTTTATACATATACCAGGTGGATTTCGCTCATTGTTTCTATACACATACCAGGTAAATATCGCTCATTGTTTCTATACACAAACCAGGCAGATATCGCTTATTGTTTCTATACATATACCAGGTAGATATTGTTCACTGTTTCTATACACATATATCGCTCACTGTTTCTATACACATACCAGGTAGATATCGTTCACTGTTTTTTTTTTACTGACATACCATATAGATATCGCTCATTGTTTCTATACACATACCAGGGAGATATCGCTCATTGTTTCTATACACATACCAGATAGATATCGCTCACTGTTTGTATACACATACAAAGTAGATATGGCTCACTGTTTATATACACAAATCAGGCATATATCGCTCGTTGTTTCTATATACATACCAGGTAGATGTCGCTCATTGTTTCTATACGCAAACCAGTAGATATCGTTCATTGTTTCTTTTTAAAGATATCTGTTCACTATTTCTATACGCATAATATGAATATGGCAAACTATTTTAGATTGGATACCACCAAAGATAACGTCAACTGTTATATAAATATACCATGAAACAATCGCCATCTGTTTTTATAGATTCCATGACTTTAATTGTACGATTATAGTATGCTTTGGTTTCTAATGTATAACAACTCACAACCATCATTTGTCATTTAGTCTGACTGCATTTTGATTGCATCGACGATGTTTGATTTGAAGTGTTTTTAGTACTAGTATGTTACTGTCTATAAATTATAACTAAATGAGCAGAATGCCTTGTAAATGTTCTATGCATACAGTTACTAAATGTTTTATGCATTTACTGCTTAATGTTCTATGCATACAGTTACTAACTGTTCTATGCATTTACTGCTAAATGTTCTATGCATGTACTGCTAAATGTTCTATGCATACAATTACTAAATGTTCTATGCATTTACTGCTTAATGTTATATGCTTTTACTGCTAAATGTTCTATGCATACAGTTATTAAATGTTCTATGCATTAACTACTAAATGTTCTACATGCGCAGTACTAAATGTTCTATGTATACAGTACTAAATGTTCTATATGTGCAGTACTAAATGTTCCATGTGCGAACTTCTAATTGTTCTATGCATGTACTGCTATATGTTCTATGTGCGCAGTACTAAATGTGCTATGCACGCACTATATATTAAACGAATATGAATGTGTTGAACTGTTCCAAATTATACACGAGTAATCAAGTTATTTTTTCAGAAATCGGACGCTGCGAATGTTTTATGACTAACTACCTGTAAATCATTTTGTATATTATATGGTAAATTAAATTTTAAAAGAAACGTTTATAATGACAGCGTGAACGAAATTTCTCGTTTGTAAACAAAATTTCACAGATATTTGACACATATTTTATATCACGTAGGTAAAATGTTCAACCATATATATAAATAATTATATAGGTAGTCACGCATGTATACATGTAAAAATTGATGAAATTCCAACAAGCTGCATACATGTGATGGTTTGTTTCCATTTAGATAATCTACAGACGGCCATGCACAGAAAAAAATGTTATCTACAGTTGAATATAATAAATGAATTAAGATTGGCAAAACTGTATGCACATGCATGCCATAATAATCCATTCTAAGAAATGTGTATTGGGTCATTGATTCGTACTAAGTAAACATTATATTGATCTCTGTATACAGAAGCCTCATTTCTCCAAATATGTACATGTGCAATTTCTCCTTATTCTTATTCCTTTCGTGTTTTTTTTAATTTCCCGTGAGAAAAAGATATATTATCACTTTGGACAGTTTAACCATCGGGGGTACATGGAAATTATTGATAATTATCAGTATTACATGATGTTAACGACAGGTAAAAATGCCAGGTGTGGTCACTCACCGGACAATATCCTACGATACTTTGACAGATGACATTAAAGAGAAAGTTACATGTTTTCAAGTTATTTCCGAAATGTTTTGGTCAATGAAACAATATAAACGTACTAGGTTCAAGTTATATCCGAAATGTTTTGGTCACTGAAACAATTTAAACGTACTAGACTATCCAGCGGAACACGGCACGTGTCTTATCGAAGTCTGAAAGTAAATTCTAGATAACGACCAGACTTGGTAGACGCGAAAACCAAAAACATCCGATAAAACAAAACAACAAACTGGGCATCACTATTTTTATCATGTCGACACTTAAGTACGAACATGGACTTATTAAACGATCTAGACTCTTGGTAGTCTCTTGCTAGTGTATGTATTATTGCCATTTTGCTTAGTTTCTTTTGTTTCCTATTCTAACATCATAATCTGACTTCTGTTAAACTGAGTTTTACTGTGCGTATTTGCTGTTTATTTGTTTAATATACATTGGCTGTAGGTATAGAGGAAGGGGTTGAGATCTCACTAAACATATGTTTAACCCCGCCGTGTTTAATATACATTGGCTGTAGGTATAGAGGGAGGGTTGAGATTTCACTAAACATGCTTAACCTCGCCGTGTTTAATATACATTGGCTGTAGGTATAGAGGTGGGTTGAGATCTCACTAAACATGGTTTAACCCCGCTGTATTTAATATACATTGGATGTAGGTATAGAGGGAGGGTTGAGATCTCACTAAACATGTTTAACCCCGCTGTATTTAATATACACTGGCTGTAGGTATAGAGGGAGGGTTGAGATCTCGCTAAACATGTTTAACCCCGCTGTATTAAATACACATTGGCTGTAGGTATATAAGGAGGGTAGAGATCTCACTAAACATGTTTAACCTCGCCGTAGGTATAGAGGGAGGGTTGAGATCTCACTAAATATGTTTAACCTCGCCGTAGGTATGAAGGGAGGGTTGAGATCTCACTAAACATGTTTAACCTCTCCGTAGGTATAGAGGGAGGGTTGAGATCTCACTAAACATGTTTAACCTCGCTGTAGGTATAGAGGGAGGGTTGAGATCTCACTAAACATGTTTAACCTCGTCGTAGGTATAGAGGGAGGGTTGAGATCTCACTAAACATGTTTAACCTCGCCGTAGGTATAGAGGAAGGGTTGATATCTCACTAAACATGTTTGGCTGTATAGATGTAGAGGGAGGGTTGAGATCTCACTAAACATGTTTGGCTGTATGTATAGAGGGAGGGTTGAGATCTCACTAAACATGTTTAACCTCGCCGTATATTTGCGCCTGTCACAAGTCAGGAGCCTCTATACTCTGTTAGTCTTGTATGTTTTATTTAAATTTTAGTTCAGTTATATGTTTTGGAGTTTGGTGTGACGTCCATTTTCATTGAACTAGTACACGTTTTGTTCAGGAGCCAGCTCAAACCGCCTCCAGATGCGGGATTTTCTCGCTGTGTTGAGGACCTTTTGGTGGCCTTGGGATGTTTTCAGCTCTTTGGTCGGATTGTTGTCTCTTTGACACATTACCCATTTCCATTCTCAATTGTATACTGTGGAGTTGCATAAGATTTTAAAATCAATGAAAATTTAAAATAAACTATCTAAATGGAAAATAACAGTCTCTACCGAATAATATTATCATAATATATTTAGTATTTGAAACAGTTGTTATAATTTCATATTCACACAAAAGTAACAGGAAGACTTTACACGAAAAACTTTAAAAAATCCGGAAAAACATATGCATTGTAAGATTTTTAAATTATCTGTAACAATTGATGATTGTGCATGAACAGTACTTTAAAATCAATACAATGCACTTGTCTTTATCATGTTTATAGATATAAATAACATTCTTTCCTATATGTCTTAGTTTCTTTTTCCTGTTTTCGTGTTCAATAAGGAAAACTTATATTGTATCCCATTTTTATATTGTATGTACAATACAATAGTCTATATTAAACGTGTACGGTATATTATATGTACAATACAATAGTCTATATTACACGTGTATGGTATATTATATGTACAATACAATAGTCTATATTAAACGTGTATGGTATATTATATTTACAATACAATAGTATATATTAAACGTGTATGGTCAGTATTGGATTTTACAGAGGAGACATTCCCGATAAAGAAATATAGCAATGCGACTGATTTATACAGACTATCGTAAAAAAAATCTTTCTATATTATGACCATGTGACGGTTTCGGAAAAGGGGGGGGGGGGGGGGGGGGTGTCAAGAAAAGTCTTTCGGTATTGACATGAAAATACGGATTTTATGTTATTATATTTTCCGTTACATAATTTCGAAAATGATATTGAAAATAATAAGTCTTTAGTTGTAAATCTAGCGCTTACAATTAAAATTCGGTGATATAGAAGAAACATCTCCAGAGCTGGACTTCGGATCTCAATTTCTAGACTTTTTTTATTTATCTATACAGCATTAGACTTAACACCGTCGGACTTTAGATCTACAACACTGGACTATACATCCTCGGCGCTTAACTTTAATCTCCAGCACTGGATATTAACATCAGCAACTCTCAATATGTATATGGACCAACAGTACACCGTAAAATCTCATGTTTTCCTTTATGATAATAAACTGTCTGTAGCAGAATCTTTCAATGGACTGACCGTGAGCCCAAAATACTATATATATATATAAATATAGTCAAAGAACCATTCAACGAACTGAACTTGAGTCCAACAATGTCTGCATTTAGTATCTTTAGAGTGTAAACCACAAAAGAACCTTCCGGTGGAATTAATGTGAGCCAAACAATTTATACATGTAGTACCTTAAAGATTTGACATGCAGGTATTGCCCATTTATTCAGCCCAAAAAAACACGTCTTTAAACGTTTTTAAAATAGTGGGCAAAATCCACTATTCCCCAAAACAAAAAGAAATATAAAAATACACTCGCTTTTCATAGTTAAATGGTCTTTGGAAGATTATACGTTTTCTACGAAACTATTAACTAAATATAAAGTGTCTGAACCTCGGTCTGAACACATGTCAATTTACCACGACGGAAGTGCAATTTAATCAGAAAAAAAATCCCAACATTAAAATGCACCCATTGCCCTATAACAACATGCCATATATACTTGATCAACAACAAGTGGTGTTCTCTTTAGAAGGCGTCAGTATAACAAGAGGCTCACAAAAATGCTCTCAAAGGACATCTATACTATTAAACGAGAAGACCTCATTTTGTGTGTTGCTTCTCTTCCTTCCACAATGAATTAATCATCATGTCTCTGTGTCCTAAAGGTACCATGTATTGTCGCATTTGTCATCCATTTTTATGATTATTCAGTTTGGGTTATTTTGGGATGAAAACGAAAAAAACTGCGTCCGGAAATTTTTCCGCCATTGGACGAAATTTCAAGTCCGACTAGACATCTGGTTTGCGTTTTTCTGTGTACTTTGATACATGAATAAGTGTATTTGCTATCTGCTATCATTTTCAAGTTTTCTATCCACGACGGTCACAGAGAGGGTCTATGTAATATGTCAATGACCGCTGTTGATCGATATTAATAAACTGAGAATTGAAGTAAAATGCAACTTTATTTATAGTAATGAATGTTCATAATATACAGATGTAAACGAAATCAATAGAAAAAAAATGGGATTTTTTTGGGAAAAAAGGATAATTGTCCTGTCCCCAAGTACCTATGACTTTTGATACCTTTCATTATGTTTTTTTTTACAAAAACTCATCTTTCAACACTTAACATACATACAACCACGATCTGAACGCCCGCGATTTCGCGGGTGTCTTCTAGTAGTATTTAAAAGCAGACATTATTTTTTAGCAACATCTGAAAACGAATATTATTTTATTAGTTCAATAAAAAAAAATTCGTTAGCATGTAATACATTTTGTTTTGTTGTACTAAAGAAATAAGACTTGTTCGAATCAAAAATCAGTACGTCTGCACCACATAAAATCTTTTGCCTCTAAAATTGTTAGTTTTAAAATAACGCTTCGAGTGTTTTAAATGAGTATATATCGTTTATTGAAACAATTATTTTCTTCCGTTATTTTTGACAGTTTACTAGAGAGAGAAAAAAAATAGTCATGTAATGTGCAGTGACCCTTTACATATATATAATACATGTACTTATAAATTACTTTCACATGTCATAATATTGTATGCGGTTATTACGACATTATATATGCAGTGGTCGGACTGTTATATGTCGTGGTCAAAACTTTGTGTTTTGTTGATAACGGTTATGATCAGAGTTAGTGATGATGATTGATGATAACGTTTACAGATCTGCTCAATTGTCTATTTTCAGATTTTTATTTTAAAGAACACAGGTATTGCCCATTTTTTCAGCCCAGGGGAAATTCACACTTCGGTATCCTCATTGATACTGTAATTCTGTGGTGCAGGTGCTTTGAAAGTTACTCTCAGGTCTAATCATTTTTGATACGGTAACACTATGGAGCAGGGGCCGTGGATATTAACACGTATGTATATCCTCATTGATACTGTAATTCTGTGGTGCAGGTGCTTTGAAAGTTACTCTCAAGTCTAATCATTTTTGATACGGTAACACTATGGAGCAGGGGCCGTGGATATTAACACGTAGGTATATCTTCATTGATACCGTAATTCTGTGGTTCAGGTGCTTTGAAAGTTACTCTCAGGTCTAATCATTTTTGATACGGTAATAGTCTGTGGTGCAGGTGCTTTAAAAGTTACTCCCAAGTCTAATCATTTTTGATACGGTAACTCTATGGAGCAGGGGCCGTGGATATTAACACGTAGGTATATCATGTAATTCTGTGGTGCAGGTGCTTTGAAAGTTACTCTCAAGTCTAATCATTTTTGATACGGTAACTCTGTGGAGCAGGGGCCGTGGGTATTAACACGTAGGTATATCCTCATTGATACTGTAGTTCTGTGGTGCAGGTGCTTTGAAAGTTACTCTCAAGTCTAATCATTTTTGATACGGTAACTCTATGGAGCAGGGGCCGTGGATATTAACACGTAGGTATATCATCATTGATACTGTAATTCTGTGGTGCAGGTGCTTTGAAAGTTACTCTCAAGTTTAATCATTTTTGATACGGTAACTCTGTGGAGCAGGGGCCGTGGGTATTAACACGTAGGTATATCCTCATTGATACTGTAGTTCTGTGGTGCAGGTGCTTTGAAAGTTACTCTCAAGTCTAATCATTTTGATACGGTAACTATGGAGCAGGGGCCGTGGATATTAACACGTAGGTATATCATCATTGATACTGTAATTCTGTGGTGCCGGTGCTTTGAAAGTTACTCTCAAGTCTAATCATTTTTGATACGGTAACTCTGTGGAGCATGGGCCGTGGATATTAACACGTAGTAATATACTCATTGATACCGTAATTCTGGGGTTCAGGTGCTTTGAAAGTTACTCTCAGGTCTAATCATTTTTGATACGGTATCCTCATTGATACGGTAATAGTCTGTGGTGCAGGTGCTTTAAAAGTTACTCTCAAGTCTAATCATTTTTGATACGATAACTCTATGGAGCAGGGGCCGTGGATATTAACACGTAGGTATATCATCATTGATACTGTAATTCTGGGGTGCAGGTGCTTTGAAAGTTACTCTCAAGTCTAATCATTTTTGATACGGTAACTCTGTGGAGCAGGGGCCGTGGGTATTAACACGTAGGTATATCCTCATTGATACTGTAGTTCTGTGGTGCAGGTGCTTTGAAAGTTACTCTCAAGTCTAATCATTTTTGATACGGTAATTCTGTGGAGCATGGGCCGTGGATATTAACACGTAGTAATATCCTCATTGATATACTGTAATTCTGTGGTGCAGGTGCTTTGAAAGTTACTCTCAGGTCTTATCCTCATTGATACGATAACTCTGTGGAGCAGAGGCCGTGGATATTAACACGTAGAAATATCCTCATTGATACTGTAACTCTGTGGTTCAGGTGCGTTGAAAGTTACTCTCAGGTCTTATCCTCATTGATACGATAACTCTGTGGAGCAGGGGCCGTGGATATTAACACGTAGGTATATCCTCATTGATACTGTAATTCTGTGGTTCAGGTGCTTTGAAAGTTACTCTCAGGTCTTGTCATTTTTGATACGGTAACTCTGTGGAGCAGGGGCTGTGGATATTAACACGTAGGTATATCCTCATTGATACGGTAACTCTGTGGAGCAGGGGCTGGGAATATTAACCCGTAGGTATATCCTCATTGATACGGTAACTTTGTAAAGCAGGTGCTGGGGAAATTAAGACTTCGGTATCATCATTGATACCGGCAAATTACTAGTTTTCTATCGATGGTTATATTTAGAGCTCTAAGATAATCTGAACGAAGAATGAACACACAACAGTCCCCAACTCTGTAAGTACAGAAAACGCACATCAGCTAAAAACTAAAGGTGAACTAAAATTATAAAAAAAGAGTAGGCAGATCATGATTTAATATTGGCACCTGTCGTGTTGATCATATGACATAAACATTTGGCAATAAGTTTTATTCGTTGGTGTCAAAATTGAGAGAAAGGATGACGGGATTATGGCTTACAACCTTAGGAAGAGGTTCGGTGTTTGACCTAGTATATATTATCAGACATGCATATGTTCGACATGGACATGCAGCGATTTCATTAAAATCACATAAAGATTGGCTACTTATTTATACTCCTCAACTTATATACATCTTAACGGTTTTGGTTTTTCCTCCATATAAACCGCTTTTTTGATGTCGGACGACAGACGTTCTGAAAGCCCATCAGTTAAAACTAACTTCATCCTGTCCTGTATCACTTGGGATTTTATAATAGGAGGTCATATGTTACAGATTGACTTGATATCAATCAGTTTTAGAGGAACTATATATTTGCAAAGATAGCAATCATTTTCGATTTCATTCTCCTTTCTTCTCGTAAACTTATATAAACTGACAAACAGCTAATTGATTTCCGGAAGTAGCACTCTTAAGTAATAAAACACCACTTAGACGCCCTGTAGAGGTGGGATTGACGGAAATGGTTACTGAATGTAAACAGTTGCTGTTTAATTTCCTAGTAATTAAAAGATATCGCTCATGACAATGTTTTTATTAAAATGGAAAGTGTACATAAAATTGTAATTTGTTAAAAAAAAAAGCAACAAACTTCACCTTTGTTATTTAAGCAGTTCAAATATTTTACCTATAGTTTATAAATAGAATATTAGTGCTTTTGAGAGAGTCGGTAAATGCCCGAAATAACATCTCCCTGATATAAGCAGTTTAAATATTTTAACAATAGTTTATATTTTCTACATTTGAAAATGCCTGGACCAAGTCAGGAATATGACAGTTCTTGTCCATTCGTTTTTATGTGTTTTGTTTTTTGATTTTGCCATGTGATTATTGACTGTCCGATTAGATTTTCCTCTAAGTTCAGTATTTTTGTGATTTTACTTTTTATAAATAGAATATTAGTGCTTTTGAGAGAGTCGGTAAATGCCCGAAATAACATCTCCTCCCTGAGGTAATTTTACCTCATTCAGTTAAATCTATCACTACATGATTCCTTCGATGTTACCTTTATACTACCATAGATACTATTAAAGGAACACCTCTGAAACCATACTAAGTCGGAAATATATGTGATATGCCGTATAAATGTATAGTTTTATACTTCCTAAATTTGTCTTTGAAACATTTTTTTCAATAGAAAACGCAATTCTTTGGAAAAATAACCCTATCCAGAGACCGTTACAGGTCCATGTGACTGTCTTATACACTTGCCCATAATTGTACCGTGAATTCGCGGGCATCCTCTAGTATGAATAAATGAATAAGTT
Source organism: Mytilus galloprovincialis (assembly GCA_037788925.1). Taxonomy (NCBI): domain Eukaryota; kingdom Metazoa; phylum Mollusca; class Bivalvia; order Mytilida; family Mytilidae; genus Mytilus; species Mytilus galloprovincialis. The sequence continues at coordinate 1,468,586 of JAWDJN010000031.1, forward strand.
GAAATAATGTGTATATATTTAAGTGAGTTCGTATTGTTTTGATAAGAATTGCATTATATTGTTTTGAGTTTTTCTGATGTTACGAATCATATCTACGAATCATAATAATCTACAGATCTACGAATCATAACAATCTACAGATCATAATAATCTACGAATCTACGAATCATAAAAAAAATCTACGAATCAAAATAATTTACAGATCTACGAATCATAATAATCTACAGACCTACGAATCATAGTAATCTACGAATCATAATAATCTACGAATCTACGAATCATGATAATCTACAGATCTACGAATCATGATCATCGAAGAATGACCGAATCATAATGATCTACGAATCATAATAATCTACGAATCATAATAATCGAAGAAAGAACGAATCATGATAATCTACGAATCTGTGGATTAAAGGAATCTAAGAATCTACGAATCTGAGGATTAAAGGAATCTAAGAATCACGAATCTGTGGATTAAAGGAATCTAAGAATCTACGAATCATAACTTATATCTACGAATCATAACTTATATCTACGAATCATAACTTATATCTAAGAATCATAACTTATATCTACGAATCATAACTTATATCTAAGAATCATAATAATCGAAGAAAGAACGAATCATGATAATCTACGAATCTGTGGATTAAAGGAATCTAAGAATCTACGAATCATAACTTATATCTACGAATCATAACTTATATCTACGAAACATAATAATCGAAGAATGTAAGAATCATAATAATCCAAAAATCTACGAATTATAATAATCGACAATTCTACGGATTATAGGATTCTAAGAATCTATGAATCATAATAATCTACAATTCTACGGATTATAGGATTCTAAGAATCTATGAATCATAATAATCTACAATTCTACGGATTATAGGATTCTAAGAATCTACGAATCATAATAATCGACAATTCTACGGATTATAGGATTCTAAGAATCTACGAATTATAATAATTTACGAATCTATGGATAAAAGGAATCTCAAAATCTACGAATCATAATAATCTACGAATCTTCGGATTTTTGGAATCTAAAATATAAGGATCATAGGAATCTACGAATCATGATAATCATAGATGTAATGTGGTAATCTACCGGAATTATTGGAATCTACAGATCTACGAATATACGATTCGTATGAATCTACGAATCGTAATAATCTACAAATTTACGATTTATAGAATCTATAGATCTACAGAATTCGTAGAGAAATAGATTTTGTCGGCTGATGCGTCGTGTAAGGTGTCGAAGGCCTTCACTAAATGTTGGTCTCTGCTCCAACTTTTGAAATAAGGGGCAGTACAATTTTTGGCCATTCTGATTTGCGTGAAACCTTTCATGCAGTTGTCAAAAATGTTGATAAATAAAAAGGTGTAGCGATCATACAAGTGTGAAGGGAGTATAACAATATGGGTATTTCTTGATGTACGGAAGTTGTCGCGAATAGAAGTTAACCAGAAAACGAAGCTTTTAATCAGACATTTTCACACATCCATGTTATTTTTTCAACCCGAATAATCAATATAAGATTAAACACTGACGGCCTTGTGGGAAAAGTAAAGCCGTAGTAAGGTCCGTTTCCGAGTGGAAACTAATTAATACGATATGTGATATGGATATGTGTTTATTTTATTAGCGTTTGATATCATTTATCATCCTGTACATCTGACATCCGGGCTATACAGGCACGCGATCCTATATCATTAATGTTGTCAAAACTATTTACTTATGTAGATCATAAATCATAAAATTGTCGACCTTTTTAGTATTAATCATAATAAATTAAAACTTTTGTGTTGTTTAAATTTATTTCGTTGTTGACTTCCCTTTTGAGTTGTAGACCGGATTGTCGTTTACTTTTGTTTTATTTCTTCCTTGCCATTTTTCCCCTTATAATTATAAATGTTACATAATTTATAAACGTTTCCTTTAATATACATAACAGATCACTCATGTGATTTTAGACTACAAAACATACAGTTAGTTACTTAATATTTGAATGGTACTGATGAATGAAATTTTAATATTTTATGATACTTTTGTGTCTTGTATGTTAACATTATTAACATTATTAAAATTATAAAGCAGGATGAGAAACATGAAATTTTGGGCAAAAAAATGAACCATTTGTTCCTTACGCGGAAATGTATTTATTCCTTTTCTAAAACATAAGTTTCAGAATGGATCAGTGAGAATACTTGGAGAGAGTTAGTGCCACGGCAAAACAGGTCGCGGTTTAGAGGCGCTCCAAAATGCAAGTTGAATATGTCACTGCCAGGTCGCTTCATGCAAGTTTTAAATGGCACTGAGAAATAACTTACAACAAGCATGAACTAACAAGTGGAAAATGCATTTTAATGTATTTCTAGAATTCATATTCCAATATACTTTTTATAATCAAATGTTTGTAAATTTTATATTTATTAAGATATTTTTCAAGACCCAGTATCTCAATCTGATCATTGAAGCATTACATTGACCATTTATACATTACCATAATCTGAGCGAATAAGTAACTTTCTTGTTTAGGTTACTTTTATTTAAGAAGTAGTATTATTTGCTAGCGTACTGTTTCAATACTGACCTAATACAAATACATGTAAATCTGTCACATACTTGTTTCTAATTAATGTATACAATGCAATAAATTGGCGAACTATTTGGCATTAAATTAATAGTTACTAGCCACAAGATAATCTGACAGAGATGATCGGTATGGTATAACTACGGAATGCGTCAAAGTTCACGTCGGTGATGATAGACTGGGATCATGTGATTCATTAACATCAGCTCTGTCACGTGTCTGATATGTTACATTCTGTCCAAATTCTAACATCATCACTGAAGAATGTTTACAAAATAGTTTGGTAAATTATAATCGAACATCGACCGTCTGACTTGATCAAGGAGATGATTTCTTATCAGATGTGTGAGGATAATTATATAAAGATAATTTCTAATCTTCTTCACATATTTCTTACATTTTCTGCATTTTCTTTATGCCGTTGAGACCAATATGGCAGTTTTTGACATGGATATAGTCTGATTAGATTTGGATAGATAGTTTCATAAATGACAAAAAAATGGGTTCAAATGTTTGATAGAAACACGAAAACGTTGTATGAGTTCAAATGAGACAACACTCCATCCAAGTCTCAATTTGTAAAAGTAAACCAGTATAGGTTTAAGTACGGCTTTCTACTATAAATATGTTTGTGGTTTGTTTCATACATATCTCCCATATTGCTGGGAAGGTGTAAAAGGCAATACAGAGATACGAGATACAGCGATACAAGATACGAGATACGAGATACGAGATACAAAATAACTGAAAATTATATAATAATTAATTAAAGCTAAAAAAATGTATATTATGGAAATACATGAAACTTGTTAATGCATTAATCATTGATATTAATGTTTTTACAAATTTCAGTTATTCTAATACAATGGCATAAAGAGGACAGTCTTATGCAAAAAAAAATAATTTTAAATTCTCTATGGTTCATTTGAAAAAAATTATATAAAATTGCTTATTTGGTGACAGATCTTGCAAGATAAAAACTTGCATTGATGAATATCTATCAATTATTTCAGTTATTTTGAATTGAAGAATCATATTTATCTTAATGACATAATATGTATACATTTAATTGTTGTTATCAGAATTAAAAAAAAAATGTTTTATGTTTTTCAATATTTAAGACACAACCTTGTAACACTCATGAAATGTAGCATATCAAATTAACAAACCATAGGTCCCTTTCAAAAATAAAAAAATATACTGACAATTTGTTGAAAGTGTATGTGGAAAAGGTAATAAAATTGCATTTTTATCAGTAAACTTTTTATCACAATGTCAGCAATTAAACAATTTTGAAACAGTACAGAGGTTAATAGTGTCACTTTACATCTTAAAAATATAATAAACTGAGGTTATGGGAATGGTTCCAATGTTGGACAATAAATAAGCCACTGCTAGATACTGGTTCAGCAAAGCAACATGTCGAAGAAATTTTTTTTAAAGAAAACTTATGCAGAAGCCCTTAGGGGTTTACCAGAACGAGAAATGAAAGGTAAGTTTTTTTCTTATTATTAGACTTTTACACTGTGAGCTATTGTCATCACTTGAAGTCTGTCGTCTGTGTCATTCCTTAAGTTTTCATGATTTGATATTTGTTTTGAGAACCACTAAATATAATTTCACCAAACTTTGCAGATATGTTCCTGTCAATGTCCTTTTTAAGTGTTGTTAATTTGTTCCTGAAAGGTGAATAAACATGTGAGCCCTGGGGGGTCATCTTGACCCCTCCTGTTTGATAATTTGAAAACAGTTGAGATCCCCACCCCTTAACTATATATTTTCTTGTATGGGACAATTAAACAAATCAAAAGTAATATAGGTGGAGCCCTGGGGGGTCATCTTGACCCCCTCCTGTTTGATAATTTGAAAACAGTTGAGATCCCCACCCCTTAACTATATATATTCTTGTATGGGACAATTAAACAAATCAAAAGCAATATAGGGGGAGTTCCCGGGGTCACCCCCACCCCCATTGTATTTGATAACTTGTAAACGGTCCAGATCCCCACCCCTAAACCATATATATTCTTGTATGAGACAATAAAACAAATCAAAAGAAATATAGGGGAGTCCCCAGGGATTACCCCACCCCCTCCAGTTTGATAACTTGTAAATGGTCGAGATCCCCACCCCAAAATCATAAATATTCTCGTATGAGACAATAAAACAAATGAAAAGAAATATAGGGTAGTCCCCAGGGATTACCCCACCCCCTCCAGTTTGATAACTTGTAAATGGTCGAGATCCCCACCCCAAAATCATAAATATTCTCGTATGGGTCAATAAAACAAATCAAATGAAATATAGGGGAAGTCCCCGGGGGTAACCCTTACCCCCTCCTGTTTGAGAACTTGTAAATGGTAGAGATCCCCACCCCTAAACCATATATATATATTCTTGTATAGGACAATAAAACAAATCAAATGAAATATAAGGAGACTCTGAGGTCACCCCCCCCCTTTTTTTAAAGTCAAGATCCCCACAAAACTTTCATTAGAAAACATAATCATTTCAAATTTTCATTGTCATCAAATCCTTTATAAGCAAGTGTGATCGGACAGTTTTAATGGGAAAAAATATAGGGGTAGTACCACAGGGTTTATAATTACAGGGGCTTTGTTTGGGAGACTTTGTAACAGCATCCTGTTACAATTGTGTATTTTTATTTTTTTAATTTTAAACTTTTTTCCATTTTTTGGCTAATTCTTGGTATATTATATAGTCTGAAAACAGATTTACTAAGTATTGTGCAACAGAAAAAATCTTCAATTAAAAATAAATTCAAATATTTTAACCAATTTCAAGTTTGTTGACTACTTTTACTCTATGTCAGAAACCTAAAATGTGTCAAATATTTAATTAGGGACGGACCATTTAACTTGCAGGGGGGGCATGGTTTTTTTTTCTGGTCAGAATTTTTTTTTGCGCGCTTCGCACACAAATTATTTATTTTTGGGAAGTAGCGCAACAAATCATTTTTTTGCAAATTTGACATTATTTTTTATGCTAAATATCCTCTGTCAGAATATTTTTTTGTCCCCTTGCTGGCCAAATTATTTATTTTCTCAAAATTCAGAATCAAAATATTTATTTACGAAAAAACCATGCCCCCCCCCCCCCCCCCCCCCCCCCCGCAAGTTAAATGGTCAGTCCCTTACAATTCAAATTCAGACCTGTATCAAGCTTGAATATTGTGTCCATTCTTGCCCAAACTGTTCAGGGTTCAACCCCTGCGGGCGTATTAAGCTGTGCACGGCAAAGCACATTTTCAGATCATGTTAATTAGCAACAATTTTAACACAAATCTGAAGAAATATTTTATGATTGTATCATATTAATTCCATTCCTCTCTCTTTCAGATGAACCTTCATCACCACCTGACAATACACCTGAGAATACACCTGACACAGAAATTGATGAAATAATAACTATATGGTCATCTTCTGAAAAGTCTCCATTTAAGGATGCCATAACCATAGAGAGCGATTCCAGTGACTCTATTTACAGACCACCATATAGAAAACGTGTAAAAAGACAACTACCAATGTTGTCAAGCAGTGACGAGTCATTACCCAGTCTTGAAGAGATATTAACAGAAGACAATGTTTGTAAATTAGTTGAAACCACCAAAACCAAAAAGGTTCAAGATTTCACAAGCTATCCAGGTGAATTGTTTAATGATCTGTTTGAGTCTTTTACAACTGTAAATAGAGGTTTGAACGTTGAGGAAATATTTGAGGTTATTATTAATGCTGAAAAATATCCACACAGTGTATCTGTTCCCCAGTATGTACAAAAACCAGCTGCTTTCATCATCAACAGAGAGAACTTAAAAGACCCACGCGACATTCGAGCGGATGGAAATGGTGTCTGGCGTATAAGAAACAAGGCAAAACGCAGATACAGAGTAGACCATACAGGCAAATTACAACTAATGAAAACAACCGAGGTAACAAACAGATCTTCTTATGAGCTTTGGAGAACATATTCCTTTCATAAAGAAACACCAAATTTCCGCCGGCTTATAATAGAGATTCATGGATATCCACATGCCATTCTGCAGTTCTATTTTTCTGGAGATATAGAACCAGTTGTACTCAAACCTCATGGGAATGCTAAGTCAAAGCATGCAGCACCTTACCGTAGAGTGGCTCCAAGCACACTGAATAGAATGATTGAACTTAGTAAGTCAAAAACATCAGCCAAATCAATCATGAAAGGCGTCATTAATGAAAACGGTGGTATAGAATCTTGTGGACCTAGTTCCTATCCTAGGAATGAACAACAGGTCAAAAACATAAGAAGGACAAATAAAGAGGAGATGGATGAGGCTACAGAAGTTCTTCACATGTATGACAATCAAGAACAGCCTTTCATACGAAAATTTGATGTCAGGCCAGACTTCATAGTTGTGTTAGCTTCTAACCAGCAATTACATGATTTAAAAAGATTTTGCACAACACATCCATGTAGTATAGTAGGTATTGACCCTACATTTCATTTCGGCAATTTTGATGTAACAATAACAACATACAAACATCCACTTTTGCAAGACATTACCCCAGGTAAACATATGATTAACAGAAGTCCAGTATTTGTAGGACCAATATGTGTTCATAAGAAGAAGGAAACTACTACATACTTTAATTTCTTCTCCACCCTGATTTCTGCAGAGAAAGAACTGAAATGCATCAAAGCGATTGGTAGTGATGGAGAAATAGCACTGACAAATGCCGCATTAATGGCGTTTGAAGGACATACACAGTTAAGGTGTTTCAACCACATGAGGAAAAATATTCAGAACAAATTAATCAACATGGGTGTATCTCTGCACAACAGGTCACTGATACTGGCAGACATATTTGGGAAAAGTGAAAGTGCATCAATTAAAATTCTGGGGTTGGTAGATAGTCTGACACATGCTGAGTTTGATATCAAAGTTAATTCTTTGAAGGACAAATGGGAAAATATGAGTCCAGGTTTCTTGAAATGGTTTAAGACATACCAGGAAGAAACCTTTAAACAAACAATGATACAAACTATTAGATCTGAGGCTGACCTTTCATCCTTGGAGTGGTATACAACCAATGACAATGAAAGCATCAACAATGCTATGCAAAAAGTCTGTGGGAAGAACCTTACACTGCCTAAATTTATCACAGAGGCTAAAGATTATGTTGAATCACAGGAAAATCAACTAAAAATGGCAATTGTACAGGAAGGAAATTACCGATTCAAAGGGGAATATCAGCATCTGGAAGTTCCAATGCAGACATGGGCAACCTGGACATCTGAGCAGAGGAAAAGACATATTGCAAAGGTTAACAGATGTAAAGTACAGCAGAAAGAAATTGTAAATGTTGTAGCAGAAAAAAATCAGAACATTTGTATTAGTCAGCCAGCTGAGTCCAGTACATTTTCTGATGTTCCAGCATCAGTTTTAACAGATATGTGGTCAAAGGCAGGTGACATACTATTAATTGAGCATGCAGTTTGTAAGGTTCCTGGACAGCAAGACTCACGACGTGTGACCAGTATGTCTAATAGTAAAACAAGCCACTATGTTGAATACACAAGAAAATCAGGTCGAGTTTCATGCGATTGTTACATGTACAAACTGTACAAAATATGCCAACATGCAGTTGCTGGGGCTGAAGACATTGGAGTGTTAAACTTGTTTATAACCTGGCGCAACAGGAACAAAAATAACTTCACATTGACAGCAGCAGTCAACAGCACACTACCGTCTACTGCTGGGAAAAAGCCCACTGACAAGTCTACATGGAAAAGACACAAAACATCTAATGCAACAGCAACAGTGACAACAGTAGATGGTATTGTATTAGATCAAAGTGCAGAAAGCAATTACATTTTTCGCTTTCTAAGGAACACACGCATAATGGTGTGTTATGGTTGCGGTAAGAAATTCAGACAAAACATAATGGAGGTACCGGAAGAACCGCAAGATATAGTTATTGCTAGGAAGGAATTCAGACAGTATGTAAATGAAGCAGGGTTGTTAAAAATGTCATTCAAGAAAGAATTTGTTCATTACCATACTAAGAAAAGGTGTGTACTACACAAAGATCCATCTTTTGAGCCTCAAAGTATTGTTATTTCAACTGATATCAGGAGCTTACTACAAGAAAGCCACAAAACTCTAATCAAACATGAGCTAGGAATTTCATTATAAACATGTTTATTAACTAAATTGTTAATTACACAGTGCATAGAAAAAGAAGGCAATATTACATCACTTCCTAAACAACAAAAGCAGTACTGAGATTATGACCAATGTATATGATAATGATGCAAACATGTTATTTTATTGACCAGATAATGGTACTGATGTGACTGAACATGTCAAGTACATTCTGTTTTTACAAATTTCAAATATCCTTCACTTTGTATCAGATTTATACATTAAACAAAATGTTTTTTCCAAACTTTTATTAGTCATATAGTCAAAGGTTACAGGGGCATCAAATTTTTCTCTTGTCCTTCGTATTCTTCTTCCCGAATTCCTATGACGATAACTTGTCATTGATGGAATCTCAATGTACATTATAATGGTAAGAAGATGTGGTAGTGCAAATGAGACCAATTTCCTTGGCAGACGGAATGTAGTTAAAGTATCGTTCGTTTTTATAATTTATTGTCTTATGGAAGAGTTATTGGACTTTGGTTATCTTGTTCTTATGATTTACTTTTATTCAAGCTCTTATAGTTTTCGTGATATGCAAAACTGAGAAATGAACTAAAATGTTATATTTCAGGGTCAATAGTTCAAAAAGACCTGGTTTGTCAGATTTTTCTAAAATTGTCAGTCTTGTTCTGCTGATCCCGCAACCAGCAATGTTCAATCATTAAAGGGCTAAACACTCCTACAAGTTTTCATCACACAGGTTGGGACCAATGAAATTATTAGTAGAAATTAAAAAATGATGATTTAACATAATTTATAATATTTTATGAGAAATTATCCCCAAAAAATTGGAGCTTTCTGTAATAGAATAAAAGAATGGAAGCAGGGAATGTGTCAAAGAGACAACAACCTGACCACAATATTCAACACAGCGGGAACTCATGTACTCATAGGCGAGTTTGACCAAGCTCCAAATGTACACAAAAACATTACAGATGAACTAAACTAAAAAAAAACATGCAAGACTTGCAAAGGCTAGAGGTTCCGGACTTAGGACAGGTTAAAAAAAGGCTGGGTTTAACATGTTTATACCCATGTTAGCCAAGTTTTATCATTGTGCATCTAGATAGCTGTAATATATGGATGGGGTTAAATGAATAAAGAATAATGCTCTTCAAAAAATGAAGATTAGAGAATAACGGCAAACAAAATGAAGATTAGAGAAATGTGTGGTATAAAAATATAATGAATATTGAATAACCCCCACCCCCACACTCCAGACCCTTATAAATAAGTTTTAACCCAATTGTTACATGGTAATTTTTATGATTGTGAAAAAAAAAATAGTTAACAGATAACTCATTAAAGCATAATTTCACAAAGATGAATGAGATAAAATTCCACAGAAGTATTTGTGTGTGTCATTTTAACTCCAGTAGAAAACAGAAAGTCTTTTACAAATTATAAGGTACACAAAAACATAATTGTTATAGTGAATATTAATATGACTTTATTATTTTTAAATAAGATGACAATAAACAAATGATTAAGAAATCAATTTAAAAATCTATGTTGAAATAGTCTACATTTATATAATTAACAAGATGTTTATCTGTTTTAAATAAATAAATCACTAAAGAATTTTTATATTTGACCATGGTAGTATCAAATTATGGCACAGGCCAATAACCTCAAATAAAATTAAAGTGTATAATCTTCAGAAGCTTTTATTTATTGTAATGCTTGTGTTTTAAATTGATGTTGACAAATTTATCTATTAGTTCCCAGAGTTTACAATTTTAACAGTTTGTCTAAATGAAATTAGTGTAGTTCAACACACTTGACTTATTTTTTTCATATTACTTATAATTGTTTCTCATATCTCGTATCTCGTTTCTCGTATCGCTGTATCTCGTATCTCGTATCTTGTATCTCTGTATTGCCTTTTACACCTTCCCCATATTGCTGAAGTAGACAGAGCGAAAACCCACACATATATACACACTTAATCAAAACTAAACTAAAAGCAACCGCAAGATACGTTATAGGACTTTGAAAAAGTTAATGAACTTAAAAATATATCACACAGGAAATATGTGTAGAAAACGTCTTCATTCATCCCTTCAACTAAACAAGAATGAATGGATAAGTGAAAATGTCATTTGGAAACTGAAAACGCAACTAAAATAAACTGTACGCATGTTGAGCTTATGAATTAAAAAAGAAAGAAACGTGCATGGTATATATAAGAGGGGCTGTTCCCTTTTTTTATTAGGTTAAACTTTGAATGGACAGTAAAATAACCAATTAGTATCCGTTATACATTTTGCGACTCGATATACTCGGCGAAAATATTTCTTATTATTACCGCCCTATTATGAATCCGTGAATTATAACTGTACATGAAAACTGACCAACTGAAATCCGCGAGATGACAGTATATGAGAACTGACCACCTGAAATCCGCGAGATGACAGTATATGAGAAGTGACCACACACCTATTAACATACATAACCACTGTAACCGAGCGAGCAGAAAATTAATGACAAGTTAAACAACCACTGGGGAGGGAGGCTTTATTGTTTGTTTAAATATAAACATTTTGTTCGTCTTTTCTTCCTGACACTTGTCACCCATCAAAATGACACACAGGAATTTAGGAAAGAAAAGGAAAGAGAAAGAGAAATTTATTTTATTTATTGACCAGATAATTTTACTTTTGTCAATGAGCCAAAATAACAAATGACACATCATCTTCTTGCTGGGTAAATTATCTATTTATTTTATTTCAATGTTCAGGAAATATTTCAGTTGTCATTGTAATCAAATATGATACGGACCTTTCTTTCTTTAGGAAAAATAAAAGTATCAATTTTTATTTTTCTCTGGATATACTACACCTCTCACGTAAATAGGATTACAACAAATATTGCTTGATACACCAAGGGGTTTTCATACTTGGTTATATAAATGTCTATTCTTCCCTAGTGTTCATTTTTCAGTGTCTTCCATCGGTCAGAGTAAAATTTTTAAATTAATCAAATAATCCAGAAATTAAAAAGATACCTTTACTTAATTAAAAGATCGCAATAACAAAATAATAACATTTGGAAATTAATTTAAGGCGGCTCTTGATGGGTACCTTTAGTGCTAGACGAAGAGAAACATTGTACATTGTATTATTAGTATAAAAAACTAAGGGATATATGAATTATAATACTATGTTAATACAGGATAGGTCGCGTAGCGGCAACATGCATTAAACTGTTGGCTTACGCATATTGCTGAAGCCAATAAAAATAACATTCAGCAATTTCCCCGTCTTTGAAATGCAGTTAAACTTACTGGAAATCATAACCATACCAAGTGTGAACTACAGAGTAAACTGATTTACACCACCGAAGGTGTGAAGCCTGAGACACGTGTGCAAGAGAGATACGTGAAGTTGATTGGGTTAATCTCATTATGATAAACATGTAATAGCCATGCCACTTTATCATAAGATATTACATAAAGCTTAACAATTCTTGAAAACATATCTTTTTTTACATTTCAAATTACTACTAGTATTCACATTTTCCCTTTTCTCTCACTTGTACTCGAAAAATTGTACTTGAACTGTTTCAGATACAAGGGTAATAATTGTATAATTGCCCAACTGCTAGACCTATAACATATATATGTTATTTTTATATGATGTATTGTGTTGATTTATATGTGCCTTCAACCCCATTGGGGTACACATTTTCATTTATTCAATAAACTAAACTATATGTAACATAAATTTCAATTTCGTCTATTAGATTTTTTTTTAAACAATTTTGTCTTGTTACAGTAAACATAATCTAAGGCTTCGAATTTTTCGTATTTGTAAACAGATGCAAATGATGTGAGATCCTCCCCTGTTTGTACTTTCTCACAGGGCTATGTGTTGGTTTCTATAAGCGGTCCATTGGTCACCGGTTGTGGGGATTGGGAAAGATGATAGAGGATTTATATTTGTTTTTAAAAGAAAATGTATAGTATCTACAATGTACTTCCATTTAAGAGGTTCATATAAATATGCAAAATAAAATTGATACTGCATTAGACATTGGACAACTGTAGAATCATATGATGACAAGTATATAATTCAATTGTCTGGCGACTCATGGTGCTAATCCTATTGGTCAGTTATAATTCCGACCTCCAATGATAATACTGCCAGTTCTTAATCCTGCTTTATCCTCTTGATACGCACGTGTCAAAAGTTCATAATCCTGCTATATCCCCTCTAGAGTTCTTAAATAGGTAGGCAAATTACTAAAGGTCTACATCCTAAGAATGATAACCCGTCTTTTTCAAGAGTTGCTGGATCAGCAGATTCACGGGAAGGTAAAGGTGCAAAGAAGAAAACACAAACGAGGAAACAAACATAATTATGTTTCCTTCTTTTGTATTTGTGCTTTCTTCAAGTAGGATAAGAATATGGTTCGTTTTGTTCCTGGAAAAGAATCGGATGACGAAACAAGCATATTTTTTATTTGTCATTGTATGGCCTATCATAGCTGGCTACGTATGAAGTATGGGTATGAGACTCTTAACCAGTCAAGTCGACATTATAGGACGACGTCATCCCTTTCTTGTTCGGGCAACTAGGTTTCATAATTTTAAGTTTTAACCTACGGAATTTGGAAAATATTAATTTGTAAGTTTGCTCATTGTTGAAGGCCGTACGATGACCTATAGTGGTTAATTTCTCAGTGTCATTTGGTCTCTTTTTGAGAGTTGTGTCATTGGCAATCGCACCATATCTTCTTGTCTTTCTATAACTCTTTTACTTTTGTTTCTCGAGGTTGCAATCACAATGGCTTATATCCGCACCTCCTTCTAATTTTCAGGCGTACAAGTATACGAAAAGATGATTTGATACCGTAAAAGATATAGACATTATACACGTCAGCATTTTTCCAGACGTTATACAAAATATTTTAATCTTGTAAATTGAAGAAATAAAATTTGATAGATCTTATGGATAATAGACATTCCGATTAAAACCGCATGATCATGAGTTTGTAAATACATTTTATAAAATATCATATAAATTTAAGAAATTTTAGTTGGCGACTTTTCAAGTTATTTATATAGAAAAAACTTGCTGTTGTAGATATTGTACTGAAACAAGAAGAGGATTTAAGACGTTCAGATCTTGATATATGAGATTGCTTTTCCCCGAATTATTTTCTCTAAAAAATAATTAATTAAAACATTAAAATCAGAAAATAAAAAAAATATTTCGACATTTTTTTTAATCAGTCTGCCCTTTGCCCTGAGGGTTGACATATATATGTCAGCTTACAAACATTTACTGTGTACTATCTCTATAATGTGAATTAAACAACGATTTTTAATGTACATTACTGTAAATTTAACATAGAGTTTTTGTTGAAGTGTCAGGGGCAGTGAAAGTTGACAACACACATTATGAACGATAATTACGTGTATATGTAACTGTTAATATCCTTAATTACATGACATAAACTGTGTATACCAATCTAAAGGAAATGTACTTTACGATATAAACATATGTCAAATAGTTAAATGCAGTCTTAAGTATGTGTCATATTGCTAGGCTAAAGCCACATCAAAATTCACAAGAAATTGTTTGACATAATATATATGTGTTAATACATTGTACTCAGGTTAAAGTAACGAAACAGGGTGCATCAAAATATAATATTAGAAAATGATGACAAACCTCAAGTTCCACAAGGCTGCAAAACATTCGTTAATATCCGAAGTCTACAAAACATTTTTTACGATGGTTGAAATTCACAATAGATGTACAATAGATTGTACATAATAAAGACCGGCGAAAGTCTCAATCGCATGCAATTTACTGGGTCTCTAATTTAGGGGATCGAACGCAGCAGTTTCGCTATCTTCGTGGCTATCAAGGCATATAAGAAAAGAGAACATGTCTTGTTAAAAATCTGTCCTCTGTGATCTCTTACTTTATAATATTATTATCAGGGTACTAAACTTGATCTTACAGGATAAGTAAAATATTAAAAGTGTTCCTTGTCCACCATCAGAGACACACACGTGTATTTTACTATATATGTCTCTCCAATCATTGGCCCATAGGACGGCGTGTGTTTTAGAGCTGCATAAGTTTAAATGCATGTTCCAACTCTTATAACAAGTAAAGTGAAAAGGTCACCCCCTTCTTGTTCATCTTAAGTTCTAACCTAAAGAATTAGGGAAATATTTCATTCGTAATCACCATAGTTTTCATATTTTATACACAGTTTGAAACAAAGTGCACTGTACATACATGAAGTATTGTTATGTAATTTCCAAAAAAGGAGGAAACCTTTGTGTTCTCAAAATTGATGATTTGAAATTTATTTGAACTACTAACATCGTATAGTTTTGCGCTTTAGTTACCCGAACAATTAGTCGTTGAATTCCGCTGCTTTACGATGGCTTCAACACATTACCACTCGCAAGCAGGAGCGGTCGATTTCGATGAAGGACAGAATTATTCGGGTTAGCACTTTTTATAATATTTTAGACACTACAAAAGAAAACAAAAATGTCGAATCGTAACAAAATTGGAATACGGTTTTCATAAGTAAATGGAGTATCCGTTTATGTGTATTTTCCCCCTTCTTATTTGATGAAGCCACATTAAAAGAATTTACTATAATTTCTAGAAATTCTTGCAGACATACCGGTTGATCATTATAACGTACCAATTTCCCAGAATTCAACATCTCTACATGTAGATGGCACAAATAAACAAATACTCGTAATACGTGTCTTGAGGGATTTATCTGTCAGACAAAACAACTCGATTTATATAATAGTTAAAGTAGATGACGATTTCCAACAGCGAGATCAAACCTGGTGACATAATTTGGCACGCTCATCGTTTATTTAAACGCAACAAAACCCATGCTGTGAGAACCGATCCCAATAATATCCTGATATAACCATTAACTGTCGTTCAGTAAACCGTAAAATTGTATTATGGTGTTTTATACCAGATTAAGTGTCACTCTTCGCAACATTGTTATGTTCTCTCGGTGACAAAATGTCACTTACCGTGTCAAAACTAGGACCATGAAAAAATGTTTGATTTATATAAAAAATGTATTTTATTGTACAACTATACAAAGGTTAAGTTTTCCTATTTCATAGTTATATATTAATATAAGAATATCATAGGACACCTGAAAGGCAGAGGGTCAACGTTATATATATATATATAAGAATATCATAGGACACCTGAAAGGCAGAGCTCGAGCAACGTTATATATATATATATAAGAATATCATAGGACACCTGATAGGCAGAGGGTCAACGTTTTTAGGTAGAGCACTAGATTCAATTTGTTGTGTACACAGCAACATTATTTTGTCTACCTTGGAAAGCCGAGAAAAAGAAAAAACATCGGCTACACCTGAATGTCTTTATTTTCACCCCAGATCCCTTTACAACATACACTATGACTGAGACTTGATTGGTTGTTTGTAAGTAGAACAACGACCCTATTCTTTACACATGTAATTATTATAGATCATCATTTTATTGATAAGTTGTCAATACAAACGTACAAACAAACACCTTATGATTGATGACAGAGAAAGATTTATGTCTCTCAGCTATACCCTATAAGTTGCATATCTTTCAAGACGGTTATGGTTTTTATACGCCCGTCAAAATTTTGACGGGACGTATTATGGTATACAAATGTCCGGTGTCCGTCCGTCCGTCTGTCTGTCTGTCCGGCGTAAACATGTCGCACCATAACTTGAGAACGACTTATCCAAATTTCATGAAACTTAACATAGTTGTTTCTTATGATAGTCAAATGATCTGTATAATTTTTGGTGCAAATAAGATTAAAACTTTTTGAGTTACGGCACTTTGTAACTAAAACAGGGGTGTGTTTTTTTCACATGTCGCACCGTATCTCAAAAACGATTCTTGATTATGGCTTAAAACTTTAAACACTTCTTAGTTATATTAATCTTAATATCTGTATACTTTTTGGTGATGATTCAAAATTTTATTTTTGAGTAATTGAGTATTTTGTAAAAAAGGGGGAGGGTTTTTTTACATGTCGCACCATATCTCAAAAACGATTTATGATTATTGCTTAAAACTTTACACATGTCTTTGTTACATTAATCTGAAGATCTGTATACTTTTTGGTGATGATTCAAAATTTCATTTTTGAGTTATTGAGTATTTTGTAAAAAAAGGGGGAGAGTTTTTTTACATGTTGTGCCATATCTCAAAAACAATTTATAATTATTGCTTAAAACTTTACACACTTCTTTGTTATATTAATCTAAAGATCTGTATACTTTTTGGTGATGATTCAAAACTTTATTTTGGAGTTATTGAGTATTTTGTTAAACAGGGGAGGGTTTTTTTTACATGTCGCGCCGTATCTCAAATATAATTTATGATTATTGCTTAAAACTTTACACACTTCTTTGTTATATTAATCTAAAGATCTGTATACTTTTTGGTTTTGATTCAAAATTTTATTTTAGTGATATTTAGTTTTTTGTAAAAAAAAAAAAAACAGGGTTGGGGGTTTCACATGTCCCGCCGTGTCTCAAAAACAATATATGGTTATTGCTTAAAACTTTCTCTGAAACTATTTATGATTATTGCATAAAACTTCCACACAAGACGTCGGGCGTATCATGCGCTCATGGCGCAGCTGTTTATTCCATCTAGCTTTATACCTTGAAAACCTTATGCTTACTGAATCGTCTAAATAATATAAGAAAAAAATATGCATGATTAACAAAGGGACGGCATTGATAGACTTACCTATTGACGATATAGGAGGCGAACATCTGATATTCAGTACGGCAGGAAATACTGATAATAAGTTACAAGCACTAAAGCAAAGGAACATTGTGCATGATTTTATTCTTCGGCCCAAATCCATAACTGTGCAAAATTACAATGCACAAAGGCTTAACCGTGACTTTACTCCAATGCCAGGACGGTCCTTGCACTAGAACACGCCTTTTCATCAAGCAATCTTTCAAGTTGGGTTTTTTAAAACCTATATTTCATTTTTTGTTCTCATCTCCTTCATATTTACCAACTTTCAGGTTTTAGTTACGATAATTGCAATGCAAAAATATTATCAAGGAAAAAATATAGTGGAGAAAATTTCCGCGTTCCAGATTTGTAACCCCATGAACCTTATGTTGTTAATATCCTTGTTATTTCGTCTTTTAGGTGGATTGTAGTTTCATTGGTAAATATACCATTATACCAAAACAAATAAATACGCGGAACATGGCTTTCTTGCGAACAATATACCGTGTATAATAACAATAATTTTTAATTTGAACAATACAGTAAAACTAATTATATAACTGTCGCCACCTATAAGATATTGCGCCATTTTATGACTTATATATAACTGTCGCCGCCTATAAGATATTGCACCATTTTATGACTAATATTTATATGCATTTAACATGTAAATGTCGTTATTTGATTAGAATTAGAAGACAGATTTCTGTAATAAAATATCGATCTCAAGACTGATTCATCTAACTGAAACTATATAAAGTAATGAAACAGTCTAATCACCGCAAACATTTCTGGGGCATTTAATTTCTTTTGGAATAAGATACAATTCATGAATATCATCAATTGCAGGGTTCTAAAACATTGTTTAACCCTGCCGCATATTTCGACTGTCCCACATGCAGGAGCCTCTGGCGTAGTTAGTATTGTACGAGTTTTAATTTTAGTTCATTTATATATTTTGAAGTTTAGTATAACGTCCATTTTCAATGAACTAGTACACATTTTTGTTTTGCAAGCTGAAGCCCGCCTCCGGGTGCAGGATTTTCTCGCTCACACTTTTGAAGACCCATTGGTGACCTTCTACTGTTTTCTGTCTGTTGGTCGGGATTTCACGGTGTCTCTCAGACCAGGGGCGGATCCAGCCATTTCAAAAAGGGGGGTTCCAACTACATGTCCCCATTCAAATGCATTGATCGTCCAAAAAAAAGGGGGGGTTCCAACCCCCGGAACCCCCCTCTGGATCCGCGCCTGCAGACACATTCCTCATTCCCATTCTCAATTTTATTCACGGTTTATTTATTCTGTAGTCGAAACAAAGTTTACAACACATGTTATTGGTCATCACTCAGTTCTATATTACAAAGTTTACAACACATGTTATTGGTCATCACTCAGTTCTATATTACAAAGTTTACAACACATGTTATTGGTCATCACTCAGTTCTATATTACAACGTTTACAACACATGTTATTGGTCATCACTCAGTTCTATATTACAAAGTTTACAACACATGTTATTGGTCATCACTCAGTTCTATATTACAAAGTTTACAACACATGTTATTGGTCATCACTCAGTTCTATATTACAAAGTTTACAACACATGTTATTGGTCATCACTCAGTTCTATATTACAAAGTTTACAACACATGTTATTGGTCATCACTCAGTCTATATTTTCCAAAATATGCTTCATAAAAAGTTTCTGCATTCACACCGTCTGTTACTATTTCACTTAATTAAGGGGTTTGTATACAAGTATAAATATGGCGTATTTTTTGTAAATAGTTAGCGTTTAAGCCATTGTTGTTCACCGTTGGAATTGCTATCAAATTTACATACCTGACCTCTTTGATGGATTGAAATTATTATTATATGGTTCACAATAAAACTGACATGTGCAAAAGTATATCTTTGAAAGGGAAAATTGCATGTTATGCTCAACAGTATCTGAATCTGAAAAGACAAACTATGGTCTGTTACGTAAGCTAAGATACAATAAAGACGTGATGCGTTATCGAAGAGATTACAACTACCTCTTTCTCTCAGTACGGCAAAGTTCTGTGATAAAGAATTCAATCTGACGAAATAATCAGTTTATAGGCGTTTCTAATGGAGCATCAATTTGTGAAGGAATGCAATAAATTAACTAAATTAAAAGCTGATAAATTTCAGTGATAGTTTGTAAAGGTCTTTGATTGACATGTAATTGGTCAGTTGTGGTCCTCGTCGTCTTTTGATGGAGATCACAGGTGTTCTTCAATTTCCATACCTGTTACACCTGTAATCAAGTTAAGTGAGCTATTTGTCTATGTTAAACGCACACAGACGACAATGCTTCTCGAATCAACCTTTTTATCTTTCTGTCATTGATAGTCCAAATTTTGTGTGAAGAACAGTTAAGTCTGCATTTAATATGTCGGAATCGCATCAAATTATCGTTCCTGTTCTCACACGTGAGACATATTTGGTTCCCAAGATTACAATTTGGTGTATGGTGACAGGTTACTGAACATGAATGCGGTAAATGTTTGAAAACAGACAATCGAATTCATTCGACGTCTTCCGGCGTTCATAATCGACAAAAAGCACACTAAAATATCAGAAGCCAGTCTCATGTTACTCTCATGGTGCGACTCTTTTATAAAGAGTGCTCAACAGACAGTGTTTTGGAGGAATTATATCTTTGTCATGTTCATTAATTGGATGGTTCTGCAAATTTTGATGAACTCAACAATTATGCTGCAATGTAAAATGACCAAAAGTCTTCAAATTTGTAGCAACTGTTCGTTTTCAGATCTAATTCTTCATTCTTTATTCAGTTGTAATACCACCAAATCATGACATAGTACGTCACATCCGGTTGCATACGAAACATACGAAACAGGGTAAACACTAAAATTCCCTTGAATTTGAAAGTTGCAGTTAAAAAATTCCGTATCATAGACATATATCTTGGGTGTTACAAAGCACCATTTTGTTACATGGTTACTAAAGCTTGAACACAGGAAGAAAAAGAGTGAACATAAGTCATTTCCAGTGATGATTATTTTCTTATACCAGGGCCGCGTTCAATATCGTATCTGCTACGTAGATTTTTACTATTGAACGTGTAGCTATAGACTAACTGCTACCAAGGCCGTAGCTTTCCTTGAGGCAAGTGAGGCATTTGCCTCACTAAAATTTCGACACTGATTATTTTTTTTTTTTATACATATATATAAATATAATAGTCATTTGTTGTACTGTCTCAACCTTGATTTCTATAACTTGTCATCATTCCTTTTAAACTATTCTTCCTGGATCTAACTCAGCATCTCAACAGGTGATGTTTCTCAATTACATTAACCTAGTAACGATAATCATCATGGATCTCTAGTTAAAAACAGGCTCTTGCAGAAAAAGGAAAAGCGACACTGAAGGTAAAGAAGGAATAATTCTAGTAAACTATTTTTGTGAACAGAGTCTGAGTATTGCATATAACTTCATTAGTACAATCCAAAAACGATAAGTAGACTGACAAATCAAGTATACTGGTCTTCGGAAGGGGGCGGTCCTGTCTGCGTATTCATTTCTCCGTTTCAACAACTTTTGACAAATCAAGTACTGGGCATCGCAAGAGGACAGTCCTGTCTGCGTATTCATTTCACGAACTTTAATCTTTCTATTTACAGATAAATAAAATAATATAAAACATGCATGGATTAGTTTTTATCCATGTTTCTTTAACCTTAAAAATTGAAAGAATATCCCATATTCCAATTTGATATTATTGAGGAATGGTAGAACCTTTAACACAGGATTTCGTCTTTACTTATTCGGGACTACGGAATTTCGTTTCTTTATATTTGGAGTTTCGGAATCGGACACCCCCAACTCCTAAATTTATAGATTCTGGAACTAAAAAATACCACCAACTATTTCCAGAAATAATTGGAAATTTCGGACCTACATGTAAACGTCAAAAACTCCATTCCAATTTCCCCTGTACCCATATCGGATATACTTACTCTAGAATCATATACCTGTATCTTATCTCATTCTATCCCTAGTTTGTCTACTCTTTGTCAGCATAAAAGCGAGTTTAATATTTTGTAACTGCGACTGTATGATGGTGCTTACAGGAAAGCTTAATTCTTTTTTGCAAACAAAACTGTTACTACCGATGCTGCTAACGAATTACTGATGGAGAAGGAATTGGAAGAAGACATTGATCGTTGTGTTGATGATAATGTGCTACCTTTAGAAACACAGACTGCCCTAAAACGACTGAAAACTTGGAAAAGAGCATGCATGAGTGGCGAGAGATTGTGTGGTCTTGCCATGCTCCATGTTCATCCCGATAAGGATATCAGCAGACCAAATTATGATTCTCAAACGATTTGACTGAACCGGCAATAGAAAAATTTGGCAAACTCTACTGAATCGATGTTTGTTCTATGTTCTGGCAGCAGACTCAAATCAGTGATATTTGGATGATTATCTAACATATAAGTTTAAATAAAGTCTTAAAATATGAAAAATTTATATAAAAAGTGTCCAAATTCAAAACATTATCAAACTCTCTAAAAATGCCTAGAATGCAGGATTTTGCACCATTCATTTCATATCCTCCAAAAAAAAATTTCGCCTCGCTTCGCTCGGCTCAATTATTTAGCATCACTAAATTAAGATGCCTAGCTACGGCCTTGGCTACATAGATATTGATAGCAGCTACGTAGCTGCTACGATATTGAACTCAACCCAGGTATGCAATGAAACGTTCTATGAAATTTTGTCTATAGTACTAGACAGGATAAAACTACACTCATGGAAAGTACTTATTTATGTTGAAACAAAGATAAAGTGAGCATAATTTTTTGAAAGAGCAACTTCAACAAAGACTAACCTTTATTTTACGAAAACACAACGACTAAACTTACTTGTTATTACGGTAGGTAAGAAAATGTGGAATGGAAAGCTAAGATATCAAGGCATATATATATACTTTGACACAAATAAATGAAAAATAGAGACCTTGAACGATACGTTCATATTTTGTTATAAAGTTGTGTTTGAGAGAAAGGTAAACATGACATCATACAGACTTTTGTTATTTTCTCCTTTGATAGGAGATCTATTCAGTCAGTTGTAAAAAATTTGAGGAGTTTGATGCTATCTTCGATCGTTTCTTTTCAACAGAGATAATTTATTGGGTATTGAAGAACAATTAGGGTTAAGGATCAAGTAACTAGAAAGACACCTGTGAAACATCTCGCCATTGTTCTTCTTTATACGTTTATTTACAGAAATTGTGCAACTATGAATCGGCTGTTTAAGCCGTTTCAATTTCAGTTTTAGAAAGACGCTTCAATCATTTGGGGTAAAATAAAAATGTATTTACTCCTATTTAGTTTTTGAAAGAGCAAAATATTTTTCAATAAAAAATACTTTTGATTTGTCAAGCCGATGCTGTAATATCATTTTGGTATGAGCCTCGTTTTCAGTTGAGTTCTTGTAGCTTCGTAAAAAATTGTAGTCAATGTATATGGGCACACCCACTTTCTTTATTCACCTTCATCGGTAAACGCTTTATTACAGTTGCTAGATTTACCTTTTAGCTTACTGAATTTACCCTCATGCAAAACGCTCAATCTGTCTTGATTTACTTTTATCGGGAACTCTTAACTTTGCTGGATTTACTCTCATCAGTAACGCATTAACTTTGCTGGATTTACTTTAGTCAGAAACGCTTAAACTTCCTGGATTACTTTAATAAGGAACGCCCAAACTTGTCGGAATAACTTGAAACTTTAATCGAAAATGCCCAAACTTGCTAGATTTACTTTCATCAGGAACGCTCAAAATTGCTGGATTAAAAAAAAAACGTTTTTGTTTGTTGTCATTCTTACTTTATGGAAAAGAAAAATTTGACTGACCCAGGACCGTTAATTTTCAAATTAACATTAGACAAATAGATAAAAATTAATTACTTTCAAAATTTAGGCCAAGTTGACCCGTGTTTTGTATAACAACCCACTATATAAGATGGCTAAATCTCTTATCCCTCTGTCAGATGGTCAAAACGTAAATATTTGCGCCTTTTAAATGACATATTTACTAATAGATGTTGATAACTAAATCATCCTTCGTTTTGATAAACCTCCGTACCTAAAGTCTTTAACCATGTCGTGTAGGTTGTACATATTACTGTTAGAAACCTTAATTTGATTAACTTGACCTTATCTGCCATATGGCTTTAATAAATCATGTGGAAAATTATTAATAATGTTATTATCATTTTCATTCAGTTCTGTCATTGTCCTCCAAGAAATTTATTGTCAACATAGAGAACTAAAGCATAAAAAATAATAATAAACCGCTAAACACCTGTGTTCATTAATTTATAATAAACGTATAATGAAGAATTAAGTGACAAAGACGTCGATGAGGAGCAGATATAAAAACACAAGTATAATATATGAGACAAGATAGTGATACTATGGACCAATCCAATTATCAATTAAAATACAAATCGAATGAACCATCAATTTTAAAAAGAAGCTATAAATGTGTTTGTTAATTTTGACAACAGTAAATGCATATTATTAAAAAAAAAATCTTCATGGCTTAACAAAGGTCTCTTGGCGAGGTCTATTATTGCGACAATGCAAACATACGCCTTTAACGACTTTTCATTCGATTTATATACATATCACGATGATTTGGTATACTTCAATGAGACTCCATTCAAACTATTAAACCACAACAACCGACTCTCGTGAACCATCTAAAGATCGGCTTCGACAACAAACATTACAAAGACTTTGAGACGAAGAAAAGAAAAACAGCGCTGTGTCCTTGATTTTTGTTTGTTTTTGGATGTGTTTTTATTGATTTTGTGTTATGGATGGGGTAATCCTTTATAGCTTTTTAAATTTATTTTTACAGGTAAGAGTTCTGGACCCTACCCCTGGTAACGTCATCAGTCTTTGAGAAAAGATGAAGATACAATTGAATAACTATAAGGATCGGAGGTTTAAACTAAGATATTAAAGTTTCTTTCTCTCTCTTCGAAATTACCCCTAATTTACTCTCCACACTAGACTTTTACCATATTTACGACTTAACCGACAGTACTTAAACAAGAACAATGTATTACCCATTTTATACCAAATCAAGAGTGCAATAAAATTAATGGTCAAATTATTGGAGTTTATATTACAACAGTCTTTACTGATTATGTACTAATCTAAATGATCTTCAAACTGTTGAAGTACTGCATGTATAAAGTGTTATTATAACTTATGTAAGAATAATTTTCACATTACCTTTATTTTACTGTATATATTTATACTTATTTGTTGAAAATAAAAGAATGCAAACGTGTATCCTAGTTGAAGTCTTTGATTGCACTGTAAAGTGAACCACTGAGGCAAAAACAAATGAAAACAACACATTTTAACGTGTTTAAGAGACAAGTGTTCTCAGCGACAATCTCTTGACTATAAACCTTCACCAGAAACGCGGCACCCGTCGTAGGGTTACATTGTCCCAGGGATTTGGAATTTTAGTTTATAGACAATATATGAACTGCACTCATTTAATATCAACTTGACTTGTTTAAGTATTATGTTTCTTGTCACTTGTGTATACTATGTTTGCATTTTAACCCGTCAGGATTTCACTTTTTGCATTAAAACAGATTATTTATCAAAGCATTACACACAAGGTTTACAAACAATATACAGTTATAGAAACTTTTAGGTACGGAAGCAGTATTGTATTTCTATATGTTTATTCATTCAACAAAGATCTCAGACAGAGATACTTTAATTCGGACTTCTTTGTTGCTAGATATATAGAAACTGAAACGTTTACCATTGTTTGTAGCTAAAACACGTTTTCCGATTGACAACTATAAAAATTAGTAAATTGTGGTATTATTGCCAATGAGACAGCTATATATATATCCATGGAGCAAAGGACATAAGTGTGCGCAATTACGGAGCAGTGTTTATTTATATATATATATATATATAAATTAGACTATTGCACATATACATGAGATAATATTCATACTATGTAAAGTTGATAGAAAATCTACATTTCGTAGGTATGAACCAAAAGAAATATCACTGTCGGGAAATATAGCAATATTTAGAACAAACTAATCGTCTCTTTTGTCGAAATTTTAGTCAAAGTTCTTTTTATTTTTATATAAAACTATTAAAAACAACATCAAGGAAAACAGTATACATAAAACGCCTTTCTACCCATTTCATTGCAAAAATAAGATAATCATCACTTTTTCTTTTATTCTTTTTATTTTCTTTGATTTCATATCAATAATCAATGGAACAAAGAATCAAAAAGCCAGTCATTTTTCATCATTCTACGTAGGGAGCTGTAAATCCTGGGATCGTTGACGGTCAACTTTGATCTTTTTTCCGGGCTGGACACATCCATCCACACATGTATGAAATATGATCTGCTGAAAAGAGAACATAAATAAATATGGCAAATGCACGAGTAAGACACGCGAAAGATAAATTGTATAGCAGCGTGCTTCTCAGTTTTGATTAAAGAAGAAAGCAACCAATTACCTACATGTGTTTTCAATCAAATGTGCATGGCATTCCGCATAGATGAATAAATGATTCTTTTATCTTATTCTAATTCGTTTTGTTTTGACAACAAACATGCGCTATTTTCTTCTCGTATTTCGGTGTTATTTTTGCTGTATTTGTTCCTCTTAGTAGCACTTTTTTGACAACATGTCAATTATCGTGGTGAAATAGAAATATCTACTGATGTAAAGAATAAGCTAGATTCGCCGTAGCAGATTAGATTACCCTATCGGAAAATATGTTGTTTGTTTACTTCATAAAAGAATCATATACCTTTATTTTACCTTATTCTTAATCATATATTTTAATCTTTTCCTTTAATTCGTTTCAACCTCCAATTTTTGTATTTAAATATTTTTCTTTCCCAGGTGTTTAATCATGTATCTAGTTCACGTATGTAAATAAGTTGATATTTTTAAAGTGCGAGGGGGTCATTGACTTACAAAAACATGTATAATCTTGTTACTATATTTATGTTTTGATTGGTTAAGTAACTGGGTCAAAAATTGATAGTAATTCATCGTAGTTTTTATAGTAAAGGGGGGAATGTTAACTGTCAGAATGGTCAAGCGCTTGTATATTTCGAAAGTATTTTTAAAGTAAAATGTGTTCGAAAACCTTTCAATACTCCCTTGTAGGAACAAACTCTCTTTTCTGTTATTACTTTAGTCTTTCATTTTTATTTGTTTTCCCTCTTGCTTAACCCTCAGCTTAACCCGAATAATTCAGTCGTTCTATTCCGCTGATTTTCGATTACTTCATTAACCTAGCCAGTACAGGAGAGATCGATTACGGGGAGGGGCTGAATTATTCGAATTCCCTCTTGCTCCAATTTCTTCTCAAACAGGCTCTTTCCGTCTTCCACTGTAAGTAGCAAGGGATATCCACTTGTGTTTTGTTTAACTGTTTTCTGTTTTGGGTTCTCTATCTGATTGTTTGCATACCTGTATTGGGGTTTGTCTTTAAATACTAGCGCTCAGTCCACTGTTTTGTTTCATAAAACGTCCTACGAATTTCGTAAAAATAAAAAAGACCAAAGATCAGAGATGTGAACAATAGGGCAGATCAAGATAAGGCTTTCAACAACGACCAAACCAATACCATATTGTTAGCCATGAGCGAACCCGTGATATATTAAATATTAACGACTACTGTTGTATTACATGTGACAGACTCGTCAAGTAATACTATCTATTTAAATGCACATTTATATACTAGTACTCATAAGGGGTTCATAATACGGCAGGGTCAAAACATGTTTGTCTCACATCCTACTTACATTGAAACATGGCGCAATAACACATATAACGCAATAGTAATAAGTAAGTTCATACTGGTCGTATCATAACTTAGGACCTCTTTAAATAACATCATTACCGTAAACCTAAGGTGGTTTTCTGAACCATCAGTCACTGAACCAGCATGAGGAACAACGTGTACAGTATTTCCTTTGGGGATGTTCTTCTAAATCTTTATTCTAACTTTATAGTAGTTCTCACAGAATATTTCTTTTATAACTTGACCATATAGTTCTCACGGAATCATTTTTTCAATTTGACAATAATTCTCACGAAATCTTATTCCTTTTATACAACAGTTCTCACGTCTTTGGTCTATTGATATTACATGTTGCTGACGCCAGACTCGGCTCTATATAGTGCGTGATAAAATTGTGTAAATTCTAAAGAATGTGTAAAGAATGCTAATTGTTTTGTTCTTCTTTTGTTTGTATAAATCAATATTTAAATACAATGTTTCATGTTTAAACATGTAACTTCTATAAACAAACGTGTTCCAACTCGATAAGTAAATGTTTAAATATTATTTAACATCGATAAGCCATTGTTTGTAAATATTCAAATCTTCCAGTACTGTTGTGGTGGACGATTTAATTGGTGGAAAACGATCGAATAAATTAAATTGACACAAAGCACATCAATATTTTGAAATGGTGTGCAGACTAAAAGGACAAATATAAAAAGAAGATGTGACATGATTGCCAATGAGACAAATCACACAGAAATAAACAGCTATAGGTAACCCTACGGCCTTCAACAATGAACAAAGACCCTATCGCATAGTCAGCTATAAAAGGCAGGAAAAGCACAAATGCAAAACAATGCAATCGAGAAAACTAACGGCTTAATTTATGTACAAAAAATGAACGAAAAACAAATATGTTACACATGCAGCAACAAACGACAACTACTGAATTACAGGCTCATGCAAAGCAACTAACACATGCGTGTCAGTGGCGGATCCAGATTTATAAAGGGGTTGGGGCATTGAATGCCCTTAAGGGGCGCCCGAGTCATCTTCAGTGATTTCCTAGGTAATCAAGCAAATGTTTCCCACATAAGCGGAGGAGTGGGTCCTGACCCCCTGGATCCGCCTAGAAATGTAATGTTTACAGGAACTTGTATTCTCGGTGGGGAGAGATGTGAAGGGCAATATCTTAAAGCTTTTTAGATTCACGGGCACATGTTGAAAAATTGTTTCAATTGATCATAAACCCGTCCAACAGATCAGTGAGGCTTTTAAACGCCAGGAAAATAAAGTAGAAAAACATTTGTTTGCATTTTATGGACACTTTAATATCTACTGTAGCGAATTCATCCTTGCGTTTGTAATTAACGCAATTAACACATGCTGCGGAAGTTTCTGATGCCGCAACTGAGATGTTCAAGTTTTCTCCCAATTTAAAATCAATTAAATTTCTTCCAGTCAAACTTTCACTCCTTTTTTTATTTATGGATGATCGTCCTTTGTTACATGATCTCCATTGTCACGTTCATTGCGTTTGAGGCAAGAAAAAAAAATGATAAAAACAAACAACAACATGAATGCAATTCCGTGTGTGCACCTATGCACCTGTCTTCTTCCAAATCAAAACAAAAATAGGATTGTTATTCACTTGAACATGCATGATTTAAAGGTGAACGCTCGAACATCAAACATGAATTCCGAATGTAAGCAGACCCCCAGCAGATTATCCGAATGCTCATAAAAATTATGTAAAGTAGATAGAGCTGTGAAGGTCAGTGTTCGGTTGTAACCTTGGCTAAGTGAAAGTGTAACATTTGTTGGATCAATTGAAACGGAAAAATTGTTTCAATGGTGTCAGTCTCTCGTAACTAAGAAATAAATTAATAAATATATTAGGGACGATGACCTATCAATTTTGGAAATAAAAGGTGAAAATCCTCATTTATGCGGTATATAACTGGAATAGCATTTATATTTTCACTTATTTAAAAAAAACCAAACATAGTTTTGACTGTCAGTGTCAAGTCAACAAGTCAACTTAATGTTATTTCCTAACCCTAGGACTTCAGTATAGACTTAAAAAAAAACAAAAAAAACTTGAAAACAAAGGAGACATTAACATGGATTCTATCATGTCGGACCTACACGTTAATGTGATGGCGTGTGACTTTCATTTATTGACTTTTGGATTATTTCTATGGTCATTTGAAGGCATTTATTATGTATTGGTCCACAAAACTCAACCATGGAGTTAACACCTAATAAAAGTCAGGTTGTCATAGAAATATGTGAAGTTGTGCGTGTGCTTATACGCGTGGTTCCATGAAATAGGAGCTTAATTTCACAAAACTATGTACAAATGGTTTCTACAGTAATTAAAGACGTCGGTGTCAGATTAGTTTATTGGACAGAGCACGATATGTCTAACAAACACGTCGTGTATACCACGCGCATTTGGCATATGAATATTTTAATACAGTCCAAATATTCATGTTTAAAAAATAATCAATACTGTTTAACGACGACGTTAGAATTAAGTTGTGATTTCATTGATTTTCTGGTTAGGTGTATTTTTGGATATTTTGTTGTGTAAAACATTGGATTCTTGTTTTCTTAACACCCAGTGACAAATATGTTTCTTACATGTCAGGAAAAGAACAAAATAAAACTATAGATAATAATTATAAGTAAGTAAATCCTATGAAAGGTCGATCAGGATGAAGACATTTTAGCCTTGCAACATACATATTCTAAAGCCGGACTCATCCAAGAGTTATGGCTGGAGTTCTGAACGTGCATAGAGCCTAACACGCTATCTATAAACACGAGAAAGTTTAGAATTTGAAAGTTGAAATGTTTCATAGATTATGATTTTAAGTCAGCCGTCAGTCAATATCTAAGAAAATTCAGATATCAGAGACGAATCGAATGTTATGTCCCAAATCTGTCCGGACGTGGCTGCGTATTTATACATCTAGCACAATTGTCCTCTTTAGAATCTAAAGGACAAGAGCAATCCAATTGTTTCTACACCAAAAATGAAAATAACGTTATGTCATTGGTTGAATTTCCATTGTTAAATACATTTTAAATCCAATCACGACGTTTAGATGTACACTTAAATAGTTACCCATCATACATTAGACTCTGAAATGGAGAATTAAACGGACATCCCACAATCAAAAAGCCTGATATGTGGCAAACTTATAACTTAAAATGAATAATTTTCAGTTCATATGCCTGCTAATAACTCTTTGTCTCCTACTTCTCAGATGGACAGAAAAAATCATTGCATTCCTCGGCCTGTTTCTCGCGATGTATTATATCAAAACAAATAAATAAATTTCTGTCGTAAAACAGATTTACATGCGAATAGATAATGTCGTAAAAACAGATGTATTACACAGTGATATAGATAAGATAGAAAATGATCTTTTGTTTCATGATTACACATGCGATATCAAATTTCCTCATCTGCACGTGCGTTTAATATCTATTTTGAAGAAAAAAACAGGGTTGCTATGACAATCGCTCGTGCTCATCATCATCAAAAGAAAAACAACAGCTGGCCGTGCCAGAAAATCGCTAAATGTTAATGGATTTATTCCACAAAATTATTTCAGAAAAAAAATCAACATCGGTTTTAAAAATGTTCTGCTTTAATGTGTATGATATATGTAATGATGAACAATAGAATAATGTCAATAAAACGGCTACCCAGCAACAATTTAACACAAATTGAAAAACAATAATTCTGCACTCTAAAGAATTGTCTTAAAAAACCAATATAATCTTTGTTTACGATTTTTTTTTATATAGAATATGCGCAAGATACGCACAAATTTCTCAGGCAAATACGCTACTGACCACAAAATCAGTTTTATATATACAATAAGTTCCTGGAATAAATATTGCTATCAATAATATATTGGAATAAATATTCATTATCACTGGACTAGTATATATTTGTTTAGGGGCCAGCTGAAGGACGCCTCCGGGTGCGGGAGTTTCTCGCTACATTGAAGACCTGTTGGTGACCCTCTGCTGTTGTTTTTCATTTGGTTGGGTTGTTGTCTCTTTGACACATTCCCCATTTCCATTCTCAATTTTATTGCTACTCCATAATTGATTTACTATAAATATATTTCTTCCAGGATGTCACAGTATGTGTATTTGATTTTAATTCATTAATCACATTTGCAACAACTCTCTTTCCGTACTTGTTTTTATCTTTTGATTTGTGAAATATAATGACCTTATGAATGAAAAGGCTCATAAAAATGACCCGAGCATAGTAAATGCCCCCTCCCCCCGTAAATAAAAAGAAATTTGGCAACAATACCAAATTCCACAAAAATAACCTTAAAAAAGTGACACTTATCATTTAACAACAGATGAGCATTAACGAGGTTGCTGGCTTGGTGGAACTGAAACCAGAAGTAAATAAAGTTATGACATTCTTGACGACGAGATTCGATTGAGTATCAGTTTGAAGTATATTGAAATAAATTACCAACAAACATAATGTCTTCTTCATCTAAATATAAGGATTAATCTTGTCAGATAACAAATACCGATTATCCAATGATTTAAGATATTTTAATGAGGAAAGATAACTTTCTCAATGGTGAACTGGTGACTTAGGTCTGGGTTGAAGGGTCGCACTACTGTTTATATAGATAAAAGAAGGCTCGTGGTCCCGACCGTTAAACAAATACTTATAATCAGATTTTGTTTGTCTTTGATCATACTTTGATATATTTAATCTTCTTTATATGTATGTCTCATATTATTTTAGATAGATAGCTCCAGACTCAGAAATCCATTAAGTTTGAGGGATGGATTTGTTTTCTTAGCAAATAATTAATATCAATCTTACCCGCTGGCTTTGCCATCCAATGGTCTAAGTTAAAGCTACGCCTTATTTCCTGTGGTCATTTTACTTTTTATTGATGTGCATATTTTTAGATGTGTTTGTGTATCATTATTTATCTACTTAGACTGCAAATTATTCATTCGTTTGTTCGTATGTTAATGTCCCTTTTACATCTGGCCAAAAAAGATTTACATCTTAAATTCACTTAACCTTTGCTTTATATTGATATTTTATAACTTGAATGGGTGAAAGGCGTTGAAATGTTATGGTTATTACCGTAGATTATAGTTGAACAGACTTAGTCATAAATATGGAAGATTTGATTGCATTAAGTATTCGTCTTCTTTTATTGTTTTGTCTCTTCACTTATCTATGACAGTCCTACTCGTCTACGCATCTTTTCTAACAGAACATGGTAGGATTTACAGAGAGATTGTAATGTTATAATCTTTTCTAACAGAACATGGTAGGATTTACACAGAGATTGTAACGTTATATTAAAGAACCATACTGCATTTTTTTAAAACATTTTATACACTCAACGTAATACAAAGTTCAATTTACTATAGGCAAATAAGTAAAATTACTGTCCATGAGATTATTAGTCACTCTAGTAAAATATACAAGAATGAAGGTAAACTTACTAGAAGAACAAGTAACTAGAAAGACCAGAATATTTTATAAGAAAGAGTATCAAATTAACAAATGTACAAGTTATATAATTTCTCCTCGACTAGGTACATGTAAGTTAGTACACCTATATTCTATCAGTGCATATAGTTCAAATCTAAAAGTTTTAAACGGTATATGAACGTTTTGTAAACTAGCATATAAATGCGAAAGATAGTCGATATTCATGAAATAGTGTCTTATTCTTATCATGGAAGTAATATTTACTTCCATGCTCTTATATACAAATTACTGAGATCGATACATATAGAATTATTACATATGTGAAATCTGTTACATGGTAACACATGTACACTGTATTTTTCAGGGCAAACAGATTTTTTTCCAATCCCGGACTTGTTTCGATCATTAATGCAAGATATAGCTCTGAACCAACGTCAGCAACATTCATTCAATGTTGAATTATGCAATATCACGAACGTTATTACAAGGTAAATTGTATACTAACAAGTCCATTACTTGCGTAATTATTTAGTACTGCTTAATCAGCAGTCACGTGGCTTGTGATAATTTTCAGCATGTGACCGTTTTTTCATTAAACCTGAACCAACCTTAGTACCTTAGCCATGGTCCCACAAACAAAGCCCTTAACCCCACCACATTATGTATGTATGTGCCTGTCCCAAGTCGGAAAGCCTGTAATTCAGTCGTTGTCGTTTGTTTATGCATTACTTTAATATTTGTTTTTCTTTCATTTTTGTACATATTATACATTTGGCCGTTAACCTTTTTGAGTTTTCTTGTTTGAATTGTTTTAAATTATCATTTCTGGGCCTTTTATAACTGACTATGTGGTATGGGCTTTGCTCTTTGTTGAAGGCCGTACGGTGACCTATAGTTGTTAATTCAGTTCTGTGTCATTTTGGTCTCTTGTGGACAGTTGTCTCATTGGCAATCATGCCACATCTTCTTTTTTTAAAATTAGACTTTTTTTCGGTTTAGATTTCTTGATTTTCTTCGTCTCGTGTCGTGATCACAATGGCCCAGCAATCCACAGTCGAACATCTCGTATGACGTCATAGCATTCTCGGGGACTACAACCTGCATATTTTGAAACCGTGAGAGAAAAGATCGAAACTAAGTTTTGTAGAATTTATAAAAAAAAAAAAAAAAGAAAAAAAAAAGAGAGAGACGAAAGATACCAAATGTTCATTCATACTCATCAGTTGATGAACCCGATCAAAACCGGAGCAGTTTCTTTGTGAGCAGCAACCGTCTGTCAAGGAAATCGATTCACGACAGGAAACGCAAGCCCTGGAATATTGTGTCCACTGGGAAACATTTTTGTCAATGATTATTCATTTTCATTTTTCATCTGTTACTATATACTCATGTTTATTTTGAACACAATTGTTTCTCTTCCTTTTCATGCTGTCGTATGCAAGTTAATCATACCATAACTCGTGTCACGGGTATAAAATAAGCTATGGCTTACCATTACAAATAAAATGTTCTGACTTCCGTTTTACAAATTTAGAGGGTCATATATTCTGCAAAGCAAAAATGCAGGAAAAAAAAACAAGAAAAATGTGCGCTTGTGGCAATATCAATAATAACCATGTGACAACTCATAGATGTATTAACCTCACTTCTAATGACCCCAATATAAGTTACATGTATGTACCAATATGCTGTCATTTGGTTTCAAAGCTATTTCTTACCGTGCACTTCTAAAAGATATTACTCATTACTACAACTAAGCGAAGGTGTATATCTTGTATCTACAAGTTGTAAAGTAGGAACAAAGTCGGTCACCTTGTTCACAAGCCGCTGTTTTAGCCCGAGGATCTCCGAACGTAACGTTTGATCATCTCATTGAACACCTCGCGACGATCAATCATCCGGGACTTTAAAGTGAAGACTGTACATGAAGCCGTGCTATATTATGTTTTTCCATGTAATGGCTGATGTCAAGTAAATCACCGATGAAAAATATCAATGTACCTACCGCAAAACATGCTGGTGTACAATCAGAGAAAGGTTTCGGCCGTGTTTCCTTTCTGATTTGCAAGCTCCACATATGCACATATGTATGCTAGCGTGTCTTATTGTTATCAATACCAAAAATCCGGTCCGTGTGCAGAACCCATTCAATATGCATATTTATGTATGGTCCAAGACTAGTGATATCCTTAGCTGGAAACTTATAAACTGGTTCTCGGTTGACTACTACACTTTGTTCGACTGTAGTGTAATACAAGCGGATTCCAGTTTTGGAAACTTAGACCTCATAAACTACAAGCTCATACTGCCGATAGCTTAGGTGCCCCACTAAAAGGTATCAAGTATGGATATACAATTAATCAGCAACCACTAAAAAGTTATAATTGCACACATAGATATATTGTTATTAACTAGATTTATAGTATTAAAGAAGCATAACTCTGACAAAAGTGAGAAACAATAGAATTTGGTATGTGCATAGCTAGCAAGTGTCGATACATCGTTGCAATAAAAAAATATATTGACCATTTCTGCACAACAAACTATGACTTTATGTAGGGATTGACCATGACTGCCCATCATAACATTGTGTTGTGATTAATCTTTAATTAACAACATTAATGTGTGCGAAAATTGACCCTTATCACTCACCCTTATTACTATGTATAGTGATTGTCCGTTGTCACAGTTCGCATTATTGTTTTTGCTATGATGTGGTATGAGTGCTTATGAAACCACTCCCCTACCAAAATACAAGTATAAAAAGTTAACAATTAAAGATTAAAGTACCACCTTACCACAAACCACACCAGTGTGATGATTGACCTTTACTACACAAAAATTGTGTTGTGAATGACCCATAAAACAAACCATGATTGTGTGCTAAATTTGACCTTTACTTCACAACTTTAATGTGTGCTAAAACTTTCCCAGACATCATAACATTTTACTAAGATTGACCTTCACTGCACAACAACCTTCGTGCTATGATTGACCTTTACTTCATAACAACCTTTGTGCTATAATTGACCTTTACTTCACAACATCCTTTTTGCTATGATTGACCTTCACTACACAACAACCTTCGTGCTATGATTGACCTTTACTTCATAACAACCTTTGTGCTATGATTGACCTTTACTTCATAACAACCTTTGTGCTATGATTGACCTTTACTTCACAACAACCTTCGTGTTGACCTTTACTTCACAACAACCTTTGTGCTAGGATTGACCTTTACTTCACAACAACCTTTGTGCTACGATTGACCTTTGCTTCACAACAACCTTTGTGCTATGATTGACCTTTACTTCACAACAACCTTCGTGTTGACCTTTACTTCACAACAACCTTTGTGCAAGGATTGACCTTTACTTCACAACAACCTTTGTGCTACGATTGACCTTTGCTTCACAACAACCTTTGTGCTATGATTGACCTTTACTTCACAACAACCTTTGTGCTAGGATTGACCTTTACTTCACAACAAACTTTGTGCTATGAATGACCTTCACTGCACAACCTTTGTGCTATGATTGACCTTCACTGCACAACAGCGTTTGTGCTATAATTGACCTTTACTTCACAACAACCTTTTTGCTATGATTGACCTTTACTTCACAACATCCTTTTTGCTATGATTGACCTTCACTACACAACAACCTTCGTGCTATGATTGACCTTTACTTCATAACAACCTTTGTGCTATGATTGACCTTTACTTCACAACAACCTTCGTGTTGACCTTTGCTTCACAACAACCTTTTTGCTATGATTGACCTTCACTACACAACAACCTTTGTGCTAGGATTGACCTTTACTTAACAACGACCTTTGATCTATGATTGACCTTTACTTCACAAGAAAATTTGTGTACTGGTACTGAACGTGCAAGACCCTTATATGCGCATTCAATGTCGTTAAACACTTCGTCGTGATCTTGTTGAACTTTACTACATCACAAACTTTGTGCTAAGATTGACCTTTACTGTACATCAACCTTTGTGCCAAGATTGACCTTCACTGCACAACAACCTTTGTGCTAAGATTAACCATCACTACACAACAAACTTTTTGCTATAATTAACCTTCATTACACGACAAACTTTGTGCTGAAGTTGACCTTTACTTTATGCTATGGTTGGCCTTTTCCTATTGCTATTCTTTTGTACAGTGATTTACCCTTTATACAATTTTATTTTGTTATGTCATGCATGCGATAGGTCATTAATGCACAGTTACTTACGTTATTCTCATTGCAGCTTTACAACTTAATTACTAGCAATTGAGCAACAGTGAGTTTTTCTATGTAAATGTAATAACAGTGACTTTTACTGTGAAAAATACTCCCATGAATCAGATATATTAATATCAGTCATTGAAGTTATTTCCAACTAGATTTTGAACCCATCTGGTCAGAAATCAATCTTAAAATCTTTAAATTACAATGAGTGTACAACTCCTGGGCTGCTCCATTACCATTTGTGAGATGGAATTGATAATCTTCTTTGTAGTTTGGTTGGAGAGTAGCAGACCAAGAGTTGTGCTATCACATATAATTTAGGTATATTTCGGAGTCATTTAATCTCTTGTGAAGAATCGTCACATTGGCAACCATACCACATCTTTCTTTTTTTTATATATGCCACAATTTGTGGCCATTTTTCATTACATTGCTCCTGAAAAAAAAACTAATGGGTACCACTCAACCATCCATGATAACTACAATAGATGCCATTAAATAGCCCACTCTAACAAAGGACATGAATGCTGGATAGCATTTACCAGCCAAGACTCCTAACTAATCAGTACTTGAATGCTTATATTGACACCAAATGACAATATAATGTCAACATTCTTATAAACATTAAATACATCTCTTGACAATAACGAGTTTTGCAGATTATATGACAGTCAACAAGGATTTTTATTTAATAACAAACAAAGGTTTTCACTTTTGAACTATTTTTAATTTTCTTTTTTCATCATTTTACAACAATAAATTAACAACGAGATGTCTTAGAGACATCAACAAAACAATTGTGATGTTCACATAATATACAATCTGTTAATTAAATAATTCTCCCCATTCCCTCAATATAACTAGTTGTCTGCATTACAAAGTTAGATAACCCACTACCCCCTCCCCCTCTTCCCAAAAAAAGTAATATTATTAATATAATAATATTAATTAATGTATGACTTATAATGTTTAAATCTCATTGAAATGTCTTTTAATATGTGTTAAAACTGATGTTGAATATGATTTGTGAGTTATAATGTTAACTATGATTGGTGTCCTATAATGTACTACAAAGTAATGTAGAAAGTAAAATTTAAAATCAACAGATTGTAAATTACATAAAGTAAATGCTGAATGAAACATTAGATGTTTATTACACAAAATGTTGGAACACTATAATGGTGTAACTGCCCTATTATCTCCTCCCCCTAAAGTTCTATTATCTCATCCCCCTAAATTTCTATTATCTCCTCCCCCTAAAGTTCTATTATCTCCTCCCCCTAGACTTCTAGAAACCTAATGTTTAACTTTTGATCTAACTACACTAAGGTTAACTGTTTAAAATTGGATTGAAACTCCAGTTTAGTGTTCCATTTCGAGATCATTGTTCTAGATTTTGACCCTGGATTAAGACTGTATTGCATGTGCACTTTTAAAGTTCACATTTTATGTCAGAAAGCAAAACAAAAGCATTTTACAAACAAACAAAACAATTCTCAAATAAAAAATCTTTTTCACTTTTCAGATGTTTCAAACTTCTCTTTTAAAAACATTAAAAGACATAAACTTATACTGCAACACAAAAAAACATAACTACAAAATATATTAAAGAATATCTACATTTTCTGATAAATAAGTTCTGGTATATTCTACCAGATTTATACCAATAAATATTTTCTGTCACAAACCATTGATAAGTTTACTATAATTTATATAAATAATGAGATCATCTAAAGTCACAGTTTTATACATTGCACATTTTTTTTCCTCAGTAAAACACAGACAGTGAATTTAATTCTGATTTCTGGCAAGATCCTTCAATAAATAGCTGGTCATTGTTTTGGCAAGTTTTGAATCTCCAATAATCTGTCTGGTAACTATGGTAACATCTTCCATAATTCTTTGTCTGGGTTTTGCTGAACACAATAGCACTGAAAGATAATGAGATGTACATTATTAATAATTCAGACATGGCAAATATAAATATAGTTGTCAATTTAATATTCCACAATATATATAAAATGTTTTTATTGAAGATACTGTTCTATTATCAATAGTAATTTTTACATAAATTATATAGACATAATTTTAAGGTATATCACATTATGTTATTTATAGCTTTTCATTGTCTCTACAGAGAGAGATTATTGATTCTGTGACTGATGTCTATAGAAACTATATAAACAACTTACCTATTGTTAATAATTGATGAGGGTTAGATTCTGGGAGATTTGGTTCTTATTGTGGATAAAGATACATCTGATCTGCTTCGCTTTCTTTTTGGCATAAAAGCTGTAAAGGAAAAAGATTTTATTAATAACAGACTAAATATAACGTTGTGTGTATATGTCATGAAATTAACAATGTAATTTACAAAATATAAATAGAACATTGTGTAGATCACTTTATACAAATGTCATGAAATTTTGAAATTTTATTTATAAATGTTATGTACATCACTGTGTGAAATTGTCATGAAATTAAGAACAATGTTATTTACAAAATTGAAATTTTAATTTCCCTGGACAATGTAATCTATTTCAAGCGGAAATAAACACAAAGTCAGACAGTTTATTACACATTAATCAGATTACAATAAATATATTCGATTATACAATATCTGTTGATGTATCGCCATGGATGTATCAAAATAAAAATATTACAACGGCGGGAAAGTAAAACATAATGTTCGTGCCAAGTTAAAAATCTTATGAATGAAACGGCGGGGAGGTACAAGGTTGTACATGTCTACCTATAAAATGGAGACAAACTGAACAAGTTTGTACAAGAATTAGACCTGCACCAATCAGATATTCAACTTGCGATTTAAACTTCAATTCCCGCAAATTTATCCACAACAATGAATAAACACGTTAATAAAATTAAAATTTACGAAAATGTAATTATTAAATTTTGAAATATTCTCTCCCGTTGTGAATTGCTACGTTTTCCCGTAATTTACATATTTGTCATAAGTACACAATTTAATTTCCGATATTTCTGGTATTTACAAACATAACATTTAACACGGATTTTGAACGTTGCCTTGCAACAGAACGATTATTATGAAACCGACATTTCTCACCGGGTTACAACCGTACGTTAATTTATACAACTAGGGCGTAGTAAATGCGTAAATTTGAGATAAGTGGTTGACCTAGCTTGTCGAATAAAATGTCAACAACACATCGCGGTAAACAAGTCGTGGCCTAGATTTTATAACTCACCAGAAATCTGTGTTTGAACGACTTTCTTCTCAGGTTTATTGCACACATTAACATTTTTCTGACTAGAACAATTCTCCTCCGAGTTCGAAGATTTTTCACTTATGTCCTGACAAGAATCTAAAGACAACACAGATTGTAAACTTCCCGTTGTCTGTTTCACAGTATTTATGTCACTAATTTTCCTTTTCAATTTCACTGGATAGTCTCTGGTATAAAAAGACGGAATATATTCCTTTTCTTCACAAACTTCCCACTGGTATTTCCCTTCTAGAGGAACATCTTGATCAAAGTCATAATTCCATTTCTCACGTAATTCACTTTTATTGTCCTCTAAAGCTTTATCCAAATCTTTACGGATACTTTCGTGGTCGGGTGGACCAAACAGGCAACGACGAACTTTAGATTTTGTAGAAAAGGTTTGCATCTTGGTTCTTACTCCTAAAGAAAAATTGTAAATACTAACAATTTTCTACACCCTCTGTCTTTAAATGGCATTCACACAACTGAATCTTGTCACAACACGCAGCGTTACTTTAAGATCGATTGACCAATCAGAATCGTGGTAGGCGTGGTCAGATGATTAATTTATCTAGCTTATTTACTATGAAGGTCAGATAGAGAGAAATGACCAGACTAGTATTTTAACGTGTAAAATAACTTTTAAGTTAAATTAATTTATAAAATTCTATAAAATAACTTTTTAACTGAAGTGAAAATGAATCTTATCCAATTGATTATAAAGATTTGGAGGTCTGTTTTATTTTATATACGCTATTTTATGCATCAGCGGTTTTTCTAAATATAGAAACGATTGTAACGTGTTGGCACTTGCCTTCAGGGTCATTGTAGCGGAACTTAAGTAAAGAATGAATTCATTATGACACGTGAATGGGGTTAAACATACTATGTACAATAAACAATGAATATACTTCCGATTAAGTGCGGTACAAATTTCATTAGAGAAGAAAGACTGTATTTAATTGAATTAATTGATTAAATAAAAGATCAAATATAGTTCATGATTATAAATAATTGTTCATTATTGTGATTGTTCGAGGAAATTACAATGTTTTTATTGTTTCTTTGTAGATCAGATAAATAAAACATTGTCCAGTATATTAATATTCATAAAAAAAACCCAAGAATAACAAAAAAAGGAAAAAGAAAAAGAAAAAAAAAAAACATTTGGTTTACACTAAGTCTTTTCAATAGTATAATCATTTTAAAAGTTTTTGCTTTAACAATGAATTGCTTTAAATAAAAATAAGAAAGTACATAATTTTTAAATGTAGTTGTACAAGATTTTCATAAAATAGCATAGAACTTTTAGTGTTAAATAAAAAAAAAAATCGCGATTAAGTCCGATGTTTTACTCCAAGATATAAAATAAAACACGAATTTAATGAAAGTGTATAATGCACGAAATATTTCACCATGAAATTAATCCAAATATGTAAATTTTGAATAAGGTAACAGAAAAAAGCAGAACCCTTCAACATTTTAAAAATACATCAAATTTGTTTGCTTCCTTTAAAAAAAATTAATAAAATACTACAATTACTAAGATGATTAATTTTATGATCTTGTTTTTTTTTTTAAATCTCTTATTAATCTAGGATTTTACAAAATCCCTGATTTTACTTATTCTCTGGTTACATATGCATTTGTACAGAAAACTAAATAATTACAGTTTTTGTTAATGTACTAGTAGTCTGTTTTATTTATGAACTGGATAGGTGTTTAATATTATTAATAAAGATATAGTCCGTCAATATGGTCAATATCGACAAAAATATTTTTTTATTTCAATTGGCAAACGATTTAAACTTCGAACGATATCTTGAATCTTTGTACTACCATTTTTGTTTCCAAGTCGAATAAAAAGTTGCATAAAATATATAGTTCAAGCTTGAGCTTGTATACTAACATATTTAGCACAATAGTCCCAGATTTTAGACATCTAAGATAAAACCTGATCTATTGGTCCCATTTGTGGGATTACGATGAGCAGAGAATGTAATGTGGAATTTTCAATTTGTGTATTTCGCGTTTAAAGAAAGATAACTCTGGACAGAATTTGTGACATGCATTGTGTATAATATACAAAGACTTGAGTTGGCACGCGACAGATGGTTGGACAAATGTATTTATTGGATTTGCAGATATTGAATTTGTGTAATGTCATTTTCGCATTCTATATACTATATCAGTGAAGATTAGCTATGTTGTTTAACTTTCAATATTGACGCGTGTACATGGAACAGGTGTCCGATAAGTGGACATATTGCAAAGTTGAACAAAGAATTAAAATATTTCTCAGGACTTAGGTTTTGTTTGTTATGGTTTCTGTTGTACAGTTTGATTGACATAACTAGAAAACAATTCAATCTGTTGATATGTAAAATCTTATATTTTCTTAAAGTTTGCCGAGGCCGATTGAAGCAGAGACATATAATAATTGTATTATATGTCTCTGATTGAAGTAAATAAAATACAGATAGTTAAAATATAACAAAAGTTGTACCAAAAATAGTTTATGAAGAAAATACTGCAACGATACTGAGAAAAATTTTACACTATTAAAATAAAAAAATATCTAAACTAATAGAAGCGGATACTGAGAAAACTTATAATTAAGATCTTAAATATATACTCAATTACAATAGTTATTAAATGCTGTATTCGTTTTTTGTGTGTAAATAAATGAAAATAAATTACAGAATTTTGGACACAATGCTTGACCATATTGTAGAGCACCTAGTTTTGTTTGATTATACCGATTAATTTACCGTTACTAAAGGACAACAATGTCCCGACAAAGGGACTTTACAATACCCAACGGAAAAATAAAAATAAAGACATTAATCGTTTAATAAAATGGACAATTAATCTAATTTCCTGTCATTAATGTGTTGTATCACCATACAAGTGTTAAATTCCACATAAAACTAAAAATTACAACTCTTTAACAAAGTGGCAATTAAAATATAATTATTGTCGTACAACAGGTTAACATTTTTGGTTAAGTGGTACGAATAGTAAGATAGTAACTTATAGCACCTAGTGAACAGCGACCTTTGTAGGGATGGAAAACATTAAACGTTTTATCAGAAATATCTTGTCGTGAAACTTTTTAACAGGCTTAAAAAAGGAGGAACTTAATATTTCAGTTCATTGACGTAATTTATAAGAAGAAACCCGGAAACCTCCCTATTTTACAATAAACCACGAACAGGAAATATTACGGATATAAGATCATTATGCAGTTGTTTTGTTATTAATCAGATTATTTCATTGTAAACACTGCAACCAAAATTTAGAGTTATGTATAAAATATTTGAAAATATATACGAGAACAACCAAACAATTATAGTTTTTGTTTCTTTACACGAGTGAGACTGTAAGCTTAAAATATATATCATTTCGGAACAGACGGTATCAGTTACAAAATTAAATAGTTTTAAAATTCCTAACTAAACAAATAAATCAAACCAGAGACATATATGCAATGTATTTCCTGCTCAAACACTCACGAAGAAGAAACCAGTAGAATCGATTGTAATGGGATAATTATTGAAATTCTCATCTGAATGGTTATGACACTATTGGTCAATACTGGTCAAATATTGACCATATAAACTTGAGTCTTGACGTGTTTACATTTCGTTTTAGTGACGTAACACTGTCACATCCGTCCCGTATACACTCTGACATGTACTATAGCCTTAATGTAATTGACCATAATGTATCCTACGATGATGTCCAAACAAATTTTATATACTTAACTTGATTATAAATATTTAATCTTAATAACACGGGCAATAAAATGCCAAAGATGTCAGTTGATTGTCTCCCTTGACAGTGCACACTGAGATAAACAATGCGGAGATTCTTTTCCATAGAAAAAGAAAAAGGATCTGAAATTGCTTTCATTTCATTTATGTCATATTGAATTTTTGTATTTTATTGGTTTATTTTGCTCTTTGATAGTCTATTATTCTTGGATTTGACTCACTGTTATGAAAATTAAAAATTAGGAAGTAAAACCCCTGTATTATACAATACAATACAATACAATATTTTTATTTTCCAAATTAAAGGGCCCATTAAGAGCATAACATTAATTACAACATGACATAAACATTACAGAGTGATTAAAGAAACATAAAATAATAATTGAAATTCAAATGCATGAAGAAAGGATCAGTGGTCAAGGGGAGATATTAGATACTAAAGATCTGAATACTTTCAATTTATTAAACATATTCAAACATATACATGAAAAACGATGATCTGCTAGTCCAAACTTGTCCACGGCATATTTAATTATTTCAATTAACAAAAATTGATCTCTGGTGTGCTAATTAACATCTCATTCAACTAGATTTCATAAACACATAGATACCCCGGAGAATTTAATAAACAAACAAACAAACAATAATACATTATTTTGCACCTTAAAAGTATACAGTTATCCTGGACCTTTTCGCATAAACCAAAATTGTTTGTCAGTTTTTTTCTTTTT
Source organism: Mytilus galloprovincialis (assembly GCA_037788925.1). NCBI lineage: Eukaryota > Metazoa > Mollusca > Bivalvia > Mytilida > Mytilidae > Mytilus > Mytilus galloprovincialis. The sequence continues at coordinate 1,513,554 of JAWDJN010000031.1, forward strand.
TATGCACCAAATACAAATAGACATCTAACCAAAGTTGCATCTAATAAACATTTTCAGCCTTGGTTGAAATCTTGAATGAGTTTTCCACCACCTAGTTAATAGATAATAAAAGAATTTTCTTTACAAATGGTCTATCCTGGATTGAATAATCCTATCATAATGTAACATAACAGACTATTCAACCTACTTGCTTTAAAAACTTTAAACCTATTTGTTTTATAAGTTTAAATGGTCAGTTCGGGTAAATGAACTGACAGTGACCATCGGTCAATTTTACGTTTTCGACCTACATAAGGTACAATAATGCAGTTATCTCTTAATTTAAAATTGAAGACATTTTAATGGAAAGACCATATGTTTTTGTGAAATACGAAATCGAATATTCATAACTGGTTTGAACAATCTGAAATGTTCAGACGTAAAACTTACTTTGTGATTAATATTCTAGTGGGGACAATGATCGTAAAAAGTATGGACATTTTACCGAAACCTTTTCACATTTTTACCGCCAATATTTAATTAGTTAATTTCTTTTTAGAGTAGAGATAAGATTTAATCTACATGTAAATATTTATAACTAACATAGGCGATGAAACAAGATTATTTGTAAACATACCGGTAGATTCAAAGTACAATTACTTTGGCCTGATAGGTGTCATCTGATTAAAATTATCAGTTTTTCCGGACAATAAGTGTTAACATAAGACACGTAACATGCTTTAATCTTTGCTGTCATCGAAAACGTGACAAATTACTTATTTAGTACGACAATTTTGATAATCAACATAGCGGTATAGATGAAATGGAGTCTATATTTCAATTTATTTCAAATCATTTAAAATTAACTATAGCAATCATTATACGGGCATCCACTTAGAAAATCTCAGCATAGCCTCTACCTAACCAAAACACTATCTTGCAAACTTTGAATGAATTAAAGCAGTCCACATTTAAGTTGATAAGTTTCAAAGAAACAATTTGGATAATGCATAGCTGGGGTGGTTCTTAAGACTTTGGCCGGGGTTCTTGAGCAAAAACTTCAAACCCAAATTACAAAAAGGCCTTTAAAGATTTGCCAGTTAATGATAGATTAACATGAACAGTTTCATTTCCATATGCACTATCATGGAAAATACTGTATATACGCTATAGTGCACCATGAGAATATATTGTACCAAGGATAAGTTGAGTACTTTACAGATCCTTTACTGTACAATTGTGTACTGAAGAGCAGAGACATATATACACATATATATGTGTATATATGTCTCTGTGAAGAGTAACGTAATATATATAGTATTCCTTTACTGTACCATTGTGTACTGAAGAGTAACGTAATACAGTATTCCTTTACTGTACCATTGTGTACTGAAGAGTAACGCAATATAGTATTCCTTTACTGTACCATTGTGTACTGAAGAGTAACGCAATATAGTATTCCTTTACTGTACCATTGTGTACTGAAGAGTAACGCAATATAGTATTCCTTTACCTACCATTGTGTACTGAAGAGTAACGCAATATAGTATTCCTTTACTGTACCATTGTGTACTGAAGAGTAACGCAATATAGTATTCCTTTACCTACCATTGTGTACTGAAGAGTAACGCAATATAGTATTCCTTTACTGTACCATTGTGTACTGAAGAGTAACGCAATATAGTATTCCTTTACTGTACCATTGTGTACTGAAGAGTAACGCAATATAGTATTCCTTTACCTACCATTGTGTACTGAAGAGTAACGCCATATAGTATTCCTTTACTGTACCATTGTGTACTGAAGAGTAACGCAATATAGTATTCCTTTACTGTACCATTGTGTACTGAAGAGTAACGCAATATAGTATTCCTTTACTGTACCATTGTGTACTGAAGAGTAACGCAATATAGTATTCCTTTACCTACCATTGTGTACTGAAGAGTAACGCAATATAGTATTCCTTTACTGTACCATTGTGTACTGAAGAGTAACGCAATATAGTATTCCTTTACCTACCATTGTGTACTGAAGAGTAACGCAATATAGTATTCCTTTACTGTACCATTGTGTACTGAAGAGTAACGCAATATAGTATTCCTTTACCTACCATTGTGTACTGAAGAGTAACGCAATATAGTATTCCTTTACTGTACCATTGTGTACTGAAGAGTAACGCAATATAGTATTCCTTTACTGTACCATTGTGTACTGAAGAGTAACGCAATATAGTATTCCTTTACTGTACCATTGTGTACTGAAGAGTTACGCAATATAGTATTCCTTTACTGTACCATTGTGTACTGAAGAGTAACGCAATATAGTATTCCTTGACTGTACCATTGTGTACTGAAGAGTAACGCAATATAGTATTCATTTACTGTACCATTGTGTACTGAAGAGTAACGCAATATATTCCTTTGCTGTCATTGTTTAATACTTGTCCACACAATAAGGATAATGGTGTAATAACATAACCTATCAGACCAGATTTAAGTTAAGCTAGTAAATAATAAGGTGAACCGATTTAGCGAACCTAGAAAAACGTGCCAAACTGAAGATGCCTTAAACCCGAAGACTTTCAATTATAAGAAATCTGAGGACAATAATTCATTAGGAAGACGAAATGTTTACCAAAGACAGCATTTATTGATTGTTAATTTATCTGTAAGCCCCTATATTAATGTTTGACAGACGGGCATCTTTCTTTCCCGTTAATTTATCTGTAAGCCCCTATATTAATGTTTGACATACGGGTATCTTTCTTTCCCGTTAATTTATCTGTAAGCCCCTATATCAATGTTTGACATACGGGTATCTTTCTCTCCCTTTGGAATATTTATTTTGTTTTTTAGAAACATGTTTTACTCGTTTAGAAAATTATTCGGGTGTTAGATATTTCTCATTAAGTGCGGACCCAGTCAGTTTGAAAAAGGGGAGAGGGGGTGGGTTACTATCTCCGCAACACCATGAAACGTTGACATAATAACAAAAATTAAACTGAAAAATAACAGAGGGGTCTAACCTCCGGAATACACAAACCCGGATACGCCAATACTTATGTACATGTCCATAACATTACTGTAATGTTTGTATTTAAATCCGTCAGGGTTTTAGTTTTTGCAATTAAGTGATATTTATGAAAAATGATGTGAATATATAATGAAATCCGCATGCTTGATTTCTTAAAAAAAAACAACAACAAAAAACACAATAAGTTTATACATGTTTAGAAATGTCCGACTGCCTATATATTAAAATTATTTATTTCGTCTGGAAATCAGTCTTAAGCATTCAAAATATTTTACTGTCCAAGTCTTCGGTTTCTAGACATGATTATTTTGGTCCGACACCATTTTATTCCGTCAGATGATTCTGTAGAAGTTTTTAAACTGTTTTTTTTACATATATAAGAGCAAACATGTAAATATATATATAGAAAGAGAGAGGACTTTGGAAAGAGAAAAATGTAACTGGCGTATGGATAATGCATCAGCTGTAGCCAATATAATAGTCTCTGTTACGTTCAAACCATTATAAAATAGAAAACTTTAAGTATTTGAAAACAAAAATAAAAAATAAATTGTCTGAATTTGATTTATCTAAAACTAAACTCAAGGACTAGTTCAGAACAGAAAGAAAAGTTGTAGCCCAATGTCGTCTATTTTTGAAATTGACATGAATTTTACATTAATTCTATTTGCCTTTGACAGATGACCAAATGAAACTTTCTCTGTCAAATTAATTATTAAACGATTAAGTGACAATTTGGAAAACAAACAAACACATATGGGAACAATGATTTAAATTTGTTTGCCTTTACATTTTGAGCCATCGCCATTAAGTGATAAAAGTGTTTGGCACCTGTTGATAAGAGTACTTGACGGTTTGTCGACAGGTGACCAGTTTATTGCAGATCGATACATGACAAACTGGTGACCGGTTTATTGTGCCTCAATAATAACTCTTCAAAGTTTGGTACTGACGGACCATTGCTTGTGACTTATTTTGTCTCTAATTGTCTGATGTGTGAAAAACACGTGATAATCACTGTGTTCAGAAACCAACAGTGCATCTTATAAGTCATTGTTTGGCTGGATATTGATAACCACTGTATTCAAAACCATTTTTGGTTATAAAGGATAAACTCTACTAGAACGAGTTATCGAAACATAATTTTCGAACTTTGCTTGACGGTGCTACGGAACATACAATATTGTCTAAGAACAACTTTAAGCGACGGACTTGCTAGTTTTACAGAAAACACAAAAGTTGTTTATAAATGTGGTTGACAAAGTTACAGATTGTTTTTTAAAGTTTTACAAAGCTTATAAACTAAAAAATAACAATAATTGTGTATCGTTTGAAAAATACAAATACTTATAGCGCTAGCACTAGTTAGCATGTAGCTCTAGCAGGTAATCAAAATTGATATTATCTGGCTGTCATTAAAATGTCCTAAACAACAAACAAGTTGACCATGATGCCTTGGGCCGCGGTCACTTTGTTTGAATGTAGATGAGATATCATTCCGATAACAGAACCAATCTAAGACATAATTTTACACCTTAGAGAGCGTAAATAGTCAATGAAAGAGAAACGATTTAGGAAGATTGTGGTTAAAACTTTCACAGATAGGTGTTGATTATGTGAAAACTGTATGTCAACTTGACCACACATTTGTTACTGACCAGGTGTGTTAACCGTGGTCTTTTTTAGATGTTAAGCAGCATTTATTTTAATTTTATATGAAAAAGTTCTGTTTGGCAATATTGGCTCCTGATGCTACGTTATTTGCCTCAAACCTAAAGTCATATCACGAATCAAGTTTGTCTCTCTTTATATTTATATATTTTCATCGAAAGGAAGAAAAATGGAATAATTTCAGTTCTTTGAGATTGAACATTGAAATGTTGTTATTGAAATTGAAAGTAATGCAAAAAAGTTCCTTTTTGCTTTTCCAAGTTATCAAGCATGGCACAATGGCCTTTAAAGAGAATGCTGAAATTGTTTGTTTGCATGGGATAATGACCTTTAATGTTTCATAAAGATTTGTCTGCAGTGTCCTGCATGGGATAACGACCTTTAATACCACATATTACTGCATTAGAACAGAATTAATGCAGACAGATGCAGTATGGACCTTTGATCTTTAAGCCAACTGGATTATGAAATAGAATTCATGGAGCTGAGTATCATGTATCTCTATTTGACATAACAGCTATTGTTCTTTTCTTTATTAACTTCTGTTTTCATGTTAACATGGAGTTTCACACCCGATCGAGGTCTTTTTGTCATTTACATTCAAGTACCGATACAGTACCTAGCCAGGGGACACAACCAGCCACTTGGGCACTCCAGAGAGAACGATTGTTGTATTACAATCAGTTATTAATGGCAAATTATTGGTTATTATGTATTGTGTCGTAACCCCCGTGTTAAATTACATGTATTCATTAACTTCATTGACAATACAAACAGACCGGGGTCTTGTAAGTTCACCGCTCAGCCCCTAGCTGTATATTGAGTAATTTGTAAATTGTTCTGTGCCTTCAAAAAGAAAGATAATTGCAATCAAATGATAAAAACAGTTGCAGCTGATTCTTACAAAACTGAGTAATTTAAACATTCTGGGAAAACTACCATGGTGTAGATAAGACAAAGTAAAATATTATTGAAATGATGCAAACTAGATGGATGTTGTTAAACATAAGTACAGAATAATAATACTACTTCTGCAACGTTATAGACTGATTCCAAAACAAGGCTCGAAAAACACCATTTGATATGTTATTACATCAATCAGGTTATGTATAACCTCATTGCTTCAATGTTCGCTATATTTGTGTATGTTTGATTTGAAAACTGCATCCGGAATAGTTGTGGTGTATAGTTGATTGGTAATGACACAATACCATACATTTCTATATCCTTGGCAGAGGCGGATTTTTTTTTTTTTTTGGGGGGGGGGGGGGGGGGGGGGGGCGCAGGGGGCCCGCCCCCATTTTTTGGGAAAAAATTTGGTTGCTTATATAGGGTATCACTGAAGCGTGACTAAAGTGGGCCCCCTCTTAGGCAGTCAGTGGGCCCCCACTTTTGAAAATTTCTAGATTCGGTTCCGCTTCGGAATTAATTTTAATCTTTTCAATGTAAATTTGTTTTTACATGTATTTTTTCTCATATAGTCAGCGTTTTCTTTTGGGTTGTGGTCGACTTTTAATTTTGTCTTGTTACACCCTTCCAAGAAGTATTTATCCATTATTGTATACTGTACATTACAAACTACAACAATTACATAATCAATTATCTCCCTTTGAAACCGAATCCTTAATATGATGGCAATTATCGCACTGTTAGACCATAGAGTGACCACATATATTCTTAATCGATTTTAAATTAGAATAGTAAACAATTTTGTCACGTCTATGTAAAATGATCCATATATAATAAACCGTTACACTAATCAAACAAGCCGCTGCTTTACAACTACCGCTAGGTGCCGTCGGGGGGAAAAAGACTACCGTCGAACAAACCAAATTATGTCTATTGCCTTTCTTACGTTACTTTCGGTTTATATATATATATTCTTTGTAATTTACAACTGCCGACAAGTTCTTTCTTAAACTAAATGATGGTTAAAGAATATTCGATTCTATTATATATAAAGTATCTGGGAATATCTTAAACTATTATGCATGTCTTGGTCTGATACAGCACTTGCGAGGCTTCATTGTACCGATAAAGTATTGAAAGCAGTATTTTGTTATCAATGTTTTTTTTATATTAAGGGTTGTTTTTTGTACAAACAGAGACATGAAAATCGTAGGTCTGTGGTACACATATGATATGCCGTATGTAGGCTACAAAAATGATACGCCGTAAGGAGGCTATACATATCTCGAAAATCAATAGACATCGTGGTTATTATCTTAGGTCTTCTTGCTAATTTTCCCGGTTTTTTTATTTGGTTACTTACATTATTTTCTTCCTTTATATGATCCGTCTTTGCACTTTGAAGAAGGATTCTTAAAATTTGTTGCGAGCTCCTTAATGCATTTAGATGCAAGTCTTGTCACGCCCGTTAACAAAGTTTTTCGTGAAGGTTTTGACGATCGATTAAATGAAAAAATACAGTGAAGATCTTATGGACCTTGAAAAGGTATCATACACTTCTTAAGACTAGTGTATGCATGAATCTAAAATAACTGTTGTACGGTGTCATTTAGAAAAGAAAAAAAACCACATCAGCTTCATTGAATAAAGAGAATTTTAAATTTGGGGGAATTTGGTCCAGTCAAATCAGATTCAGTATTAAATCAGTTTGAGTACTCTAACCATGAAAGTATTATATTAATACTTCTATATCTGCCTATTTTCAGAGACCTATTTCGACACGAATCGAAGAGCATTGCTGTGAGTTGTGTACTTGAAGAAAGTAGAAACTAGATAGTTAGGAATTGACAAAACCGTTGAAAATAAAATTCTACAAACAAAGTTATTATTTACAATAAAAAACTCATTATTTTTTGTTCGTGAATGAATCCAGCATTATTTTAATTTATATTGCATAATAAGTTGTCGCCCTTTGATAATGAATACTTGATTTATTGGTAATTACCACCCTTGTTTAACCTAAGGAGTCTTAAATCGATTTTAAATTAGAACCGCAAACAAATTTGTCGCGTCTATGTAAAATGATATATAAATAATAAACTGTTACCGTCATCAAATAGACCGCTACTTTATACTACCGCTAGGTGCCGCTGGCAAATTGTTGTATAATTGGACAAATAGGTAGGACATTAGATATTGTTGATGAGATTCGTTACCTAATTCTGGAGAAATAGATTAGGGGTGTCGTAAATCACATTCTTACTACAAAGTTTAGAACTTTGTCAAGAAAGCATTCTTACAAAATGAAGAAATATATCTGTGCTTGGCCTTGCATATGTGCACCTATTACTTGCGTATTTGTGAAGGCTTTATGGTGAGCTTATTTACAAATATAATATAACTGCGGTAACAGTGAATATAATCATCTTCTTGGAATTAGATACATTCGGAGTTTGATATAAATAATCAGTGTCTTATGCAACGTTTTTAGTACAAACATCCAAAATATCATACGGTATCTATATTTGAACAGATGCAACCTCCTTTTCTCTCATTCTCACTTTGTGTAAAAAGATTCTGTTACTGAAAAAGGAAGTAAGTATCTTGATTTATTGTAGAAATCAAATCCTAAACATTTTACGAAAGAAAATGAACATTAACAATATGATATGTTCATGGTCAATAATACGGACTTTCTTGGTCTATACATGAACCTATATATATAGTTAGATATACTGTTCCCAGTTCTATAAGGGAGCTACCATTTGATTTTTATGGGGGGGGCTAGGATGAAAAATTTTGTCCTGCATTTTTTTTTAGCTGTTATCTCTGTCCTGCCTTTTTTTTCCCACTCTGTTCGGTCCTGCCTTTTTTTTTAGTTTATCCTGACTTTTTTTTACCTAAATTGTCGTCCTGACTTTTTTTTTGCAAGTGTCTCATCCTGCCTTTTTTTTTACTCAAAACTCCTGTCCTGCCTATTTTTTTCAAATTTCATCCTAGCCCCCCCCCCCCCAATAAAAATCAAATGGTAGCTCCCTAACACTGATTTTCTTGTTTTATATCACTGACTTTCTTGGTCTATAACACTGACTTTTTAGTCAATAGCAAAGCGTATATAAATTATTTTAGAGCGCCATAAAAAAGGACATGGAGAGAAAAACCAAACCATTATGGCATATCTAAAACCATATTTGTATGAAGTACTATATAAAAACGTGATTGTTATGCATGTTAAAACGTGAATGTTTGCCTACGCCAGTGCTTTTACCACCCATAAAATCATCTAAATGGAGGATCTGTGCATAAGTGCTTGTACCAAATCAGGACGATTTACAAAAGTGAGGGGGGGGGGGTGTCTACGTGCTTGTACCAAATAAGGACTAAGAAAAAATGGAGATTTGTGTCTATGTGCTTGTACCAAATCAGGACGATTTACAAAAAGGATGGGTGTGTCTACGTGCTTGTACCAAATCAGGACTATGAAAAAATGGAGATTTGTGTCTATGCGCTTGCTCCAAATCAGGACTTTGTTAAAAGAGAATGTGTGCTTCTTGCTTGTAACACATCAGGACTATGTGAAAAGGACTTAGGGGATGTGTGCCTACGTGCGTGTACCAAATCAGGACGATTTGGAAAAGGGAGGGTGTGTGTCTACAGTATTATACTAAATAAGAAATATGTTTTCTCTGTTGTTGATTATTTGTTTATTTTGTGTGAAGTCAGATCTGGTCGCACTGATAAATATTGGATTTAGACATAACTTTTCGTCAAACTGTGACGTGTTGTCACATACAAATGGGTTTGGTCTCTTATCTACTGTACACTCAGACTGTACATCCCCTTGTAAGGACATATAACGTCGCCAGCTAAAACTACTGTGTGGTCTCTATCTACTGTACACTCAGACTGTACATCCCATTGTAAGGACATATAACGTCGCCAGCTAAAACTACTGTGTGGTCTCTATCTACTGTACACTCAGACTGTACATCCCATTGTAAGGACATATAACGTCGCCAGCTAAAACTACTGTGTGGTCTCTATCTACTGTACACTCAGACTGTACATCCCCTTGTAAGAACATTTAACGTCGCCAGCTAAAACTACTGTGTGGTCTCTATCTACTGTACACTCAGTGTAAGGACATATAACGTCGCCAGCTAAAACTACTGTGTGGTCTCTATCTACTGTACACTCAGACTGTACATCCCATTGTAAGGACATATAACGTAGCCAACTAAAGCTACTGTGTGGTCTCTATCTACTGTACACTCAGACTGTACATCCCATTGTAATGACATATATAACGTCGCCAGCTAAAACTACTGTGTGGTCTCTATCTACTGTACACTCAGACTGTACATCCCATTGTAAGGACATATAACGTAGCCAACTAAAGCTACTGTGTGGTCTCTATCTACTGTACACTCAGACTGTACATCCCATTGTAATGACATATATAACATCACCAGCTAAAACTACTGTGAACCAATGGATTTAATGATTTCCATGAATTTATTTTGGTCCCCTTTTTATCTATTTCTCCACTTAAAAATAATAATGAAAACTAAAAATTATTTATTCATCAATAATCAAATAGAAAATACTAACTATCATCAAGAATTTAAAAAAAAAGTCATTTCAAATAATCTGTATTGCAAAATTACACCCGTAAGGATCAAGCAATACAATCAAATAATTTTAAACAATACAATGCAATACATTTTTAAATTCCAAATATATCATTATCACTTCAGATTTATATAATATAAGTTGAAGTTACTGAAAGTCTGAAGTTTGAAACTTGATTAAACAATCTTATTTATAAATTATTCATAGTAATGCAGTTGAAAATAATTAGATTCCAACGTAATGATAATTATTTATTGTTATGAAGGTTAATTATTCAATTATCATGTATAAAATAAGATTCTTCAATCTGTAAAGAGTTGGACCCGTCTCTTAGATCTTCTGTAATTTATTTCCATAATTAACGTGATACCCCCATTGTTTCCATGTTTGACTCCGAAATTAATAAAACATCCCACATGTTCCCAGATTTACCTCCTCTCGGTGATAATTGTCCAGTTATGGATATAAATTACATGGTAACAATACGTACCGCTAGATGTCCCGAGGTGAAGGAAAAAATATGTTACCGTAAACCCATTTAGAAGTTTTTTGCATAACATGATTTATTTGATTTTACGACAATGGATAACAGATGGCATCTTTAGCGATGTAATAAAATCTTCTGCATTTAAAAACGTTATATAAAGAGTCATAAAAATCGTACAAGATGTTACAAGGTCGTAAAAAAACTTCCATACATATACAAGATGTTACACTGCAAATGAGAGTAATAATTATATACAGCAAGTTAACATTTATTTGGCTGTACAAAATATGATGAACCAAGGATTTGTATAGTGACGCTATACACTATACAAATCCTTGGTTGTACCAGAGACATATAAACACATATATGTCTCTGGTTGTACACAACAAAACATACTTTTTCAGTGGAACAGCATTTTTCATTCAAAAGAACACACTTTTTAAATTGAATTAAGCATTTAAGATCGACATTTTAATCTGATACTCTTTTTTCCTGGGTAATTTTTGAAGATTTCGCTGTTATTTTTTTTTCTTCAAGTTCAGTCACCAGCGTCTTTGACCGGTCACCAAAGAAAGTATAAGGAAAAATAGTTAAAGTTTTTCTGTGCATTTTCCAGAGATGACCTTATAAATCTTTCTGTAACTTGCTACTAATCCTGTGAGAATTTTAGTATTCACAATATATGTATAGTATGTCTGTTTATTTGAGTATTCACAATATAAGTATATTAGTATTTCTGTTTATTGAAATATAGACAGGCTGATATCCAGTGGAAATTGAATAAACATTTTGAAATGAAATAAATTACAAAAGTCTAAGATAGTCAAGCCGTTACAGTAGAATGTTTGGTAAAATATAAGGTGTAACTAATAATAGTTTCAAGCAAATGGTGATTAATATAACGTTAATGTCAACAAGAAATGAAGAATTAATAGAAATGTTTATATTTAGATTCTGAGACAAGCTGGTCAGTTTTGTATCGGACGGTGGAGATCAAAGACCAAGTGTGTTAATTTCTTTCGATTCTGTGTAATTCGCCGGAAATACAATTGTATAAATATAGACTGAACCAGATGGATTATACAATTTATTCCACTGTTTGTTTTCATCCCGTTATAACTCCTTATATTTTGATTGTATTTATGGAGTAATAAACGTCTGTTACTCCAATTTGTAATGCGGCTTCAATAGAACCGTGTTTATATTGAAAACTGGGACGGACATCGTAAGTAGCGTTCATGGATACTACCTCACACTGTGGAATTAAATAAATATCTATTGAAAACCTTGCCAAATTGCAGCTTTATTTATGTTTTAATTGATTAGATTATTTAAATTTATTAATAAAAAGAGGAACAGATCGCAACTAAATTTCACATTAGCTACTCAGGGAGCAACCATGAAATTTCAAATGAGTCAGATTTTTTCTCTTCCTTTTTTCGACGCTATCAACCACATAATCTTTTTACAAAATTTAACAATAAATTGTAAAGGGAAATCTAGATTCAGAATTGTTTCTTCTTCATAAAATTGGAGACAGAATATTTTTTTTAAAGTTTTCTCAGTAAAACTACATCATATCTGGATTGGTAAAAGGACCGAAGGTCACAGAATATAAAGGGGAAAAAAATGATAGGACACAAAATGAAGACAAAATGTCACAAATAATTTATTAATAATTGTTTGGAAATGTGAGAGAATATGATTTCTTTGTATTATATATATTCATTTGGATCAGAACGGTGGCGCAATCCAATTAATTTTGCAGTAATAAGGAACATCATCAAAGGTTTAAACGAGGATATAATTTGTCAGATCAGAGGGGTTTCTAATGCCCCTTATGTAATTAATAATTGATACAGTGACTTAATTATTGATCTGTATCAGTATAAAGTTAACCAGATATGTAATTATAGCACTGACCAGATGACCGAACTGTTACAATAACAGTTACAAACCTTTGATGTTGAGTCTTAAATTACAACAAGTTCATTAAATAAAAATAGAAAAGGCGGGTAAACGTCTATTTAATATTGGTGATATTTCTGGGCAGTTTCAATAATAATGACTTCTGTTTTGAGAATGAACCACGAAAAAGGATAAATTAATAGAACATTATTAGATAAAATTAAATGAAACAAGAGATTGGCGCACCTCAAAAAGAGGATTGACCTCGAAACTATTTTTTTTCAAATTTTATTTGTGCTATTTTAATGAATAATGTTGATTAAATAAATTAAAAAAATGCTGTATTTTTTCATAAATGTTATCTGCCGATTCGCCAAAATTCAGAAAAAAGTTCGTAACTTTTTAATGGCCGTAGCTTGTACGATTAAATTACCGTAGCATTTAGTTATTTCAAAATATACGAGTTAAAGTTATACAATTATGAAAGAAACCATCTTATCTCTTTCTATCATTGTATAATACTTGAAACCATGGATGTATTATATTGACAATATAATACTTCCACGTTGAAACAAAAAGGTTAAAAGAGCACCCGTCCATAACTTGTTTCTATGGTAAAGGAGCATCCGTCCATAACTTATTTCTGAGGTAAAGGAGCATCCGTCCTTAACCTGTTTCTGAGCTAAAGGAACATCCGTCCATAACTTGTTTCTGAGTTAAAGGAGCATCCGTCCATAACTGGTTTCTGAGGTAAAGGTGAATCCGCCTATAACTTGTTTCTGAGGTAAAGGAGCATCCCTCCATAACTTGTTTCTGAGTTACAGAAGCATCCGTCCATAACTTTCATCTGAGGTAAAGGAGAATCCGCCCATAACTTGTTTCTGAGTTACAGAAGCATCCGTCCATAACTTGTTTCTGAGTTAAAGGAGCATCCGTCCATAACTTGTTTCCGAGTTACAGAAGCATCCGTCCATAACTTGTTTCTGAGGTAAAGGAGAATCCGCCCATAAATTGTTTCTGAGTTACAGAAGCATCCGTCCATAACTTGTTTCTGAGGTAAAGGAGAATCCGCCCATAAATTGTTTCTGAGTTACAGAAGTATCCGTCCATAACTTGTTTCTGAGGTAAAGGAGAATCCGTCCATAACTTGTTTCCGAGTTACAGAAGCATCCGTCCAGAACTTGTTTCTGAGGTTAAGGAGAATCCGCCCATAAATTGTTTCTGAGTTACAGAAGCATCCGTCCGTAACTTGTTTCTGAGGTAAAGGAGAATCCGCCCATAACTTGTTTCTGAGTTACAGAAGCATCCGTCCATAACTTGTTTCTGAGGTAAAGGAGCATCCGTCCATAACTTGTTTCTGAGTTACAGAAGCATCCGTCCATAACTTGTTTCTGAGTTACAGAAGCATCCGTCCATAACTTGTTTCTGAGTTACAGAAGCATCCGTCCATAACTTGTTTCTGAGGTAAAGATGAATCCGTCCATAACTTGTTTCTGAGTTACAGAAGCATCCGTCCATAACTTGTTTCTGAGGTAAAGGAGAATCCGCCCATAACTTGTTTCTGAGTTACAGAAGCATCCGTCCATAACTTGTTTCTGAGTTACAGAAGCATCCGTCCATAACTTGTTTCTGAGTTACAGAAGCATCCGTCCATAACTTGTTTCTGAGGTAAGGAGCATCAGCATATTCAATTCTGGGATTGTTTTAACACTTGTGTATCAATATCGTACGTATACATAGGGTTTAAGTGGATACATGTTTATTCTACAATAATTAACCATGTGTTGTTTTCGATGGATGGATTGATTGATCGATGCAAATGTAACGAGATAGTAATCCATACGAAAGTTTACTAGAATAAAAAGCCGAATTATGGAAATGTTTTTCCTATATTTTGATTTTGTAACGCTGTAACCACGTAAGATTCATGAATCTTTTATTTGCCTTTATTGATTCGTCTGTTATAAATAGTCTACGAGACTTTAAGTCCCAATGTAGAATCAGCCATGTATTGGAATCTGAAGGTCATCAACAAATGTATTGAAAATACAATGGTTAAACTTCCGAACTCTTACCACTAAATTAAAGCACTCGTTTTTCTGTGATGTGTCTACTCCTGTACATCTATCACTTGTCGCAGAGAATTGATTTTTCTGTGATTCGTGGACTTCGGCATCCTAATCTGAATTCTCGGAGCATGACTGTTCTGTGATTCGTCGACTTTGGTATCCTAATCTCAATTATCGTAGCATGACTGTTCTATGATTCGTCGACTTCGGTATCCTAATCACAATTCTTGGAGCATGACTGTTCTGTGATTCGTGGACTTCGGTATCCCAATGTTAATTCTCGGAGCATGACTGTTCTGTGATTCGTGGACTTTGGTATCCTCATCTCAATTCTCGGAGCATGACTGGTCTGATTCGTGGACTTCGGTATCCTAATCTCAATTCTCGAAGCATGACTGTTCTATGATTCGTCGACTTCGGTATCCTAATGTCAATTCTCGGAGCATGACTGTTCTGTGATTCGTGGACTTCGGTATCCTAATCACACAATTCTCGGAGCATGACTGTTCTGATTCGTGGACTTTGGTATCATAACCACAATTATCGGAGCATGACTGTTTTGTGATTCGTGGACTTCGGTATCCTAATAACAATTCTCGAAGCATGACTGTTGTGTGATTCGTCGTGTTTGGTATCATAATCTCAATTCTCGGAGCATGGCTGTTCTGATTCGTGGACTTTGGTATCCTTACCACAATTCTCAGAGCATGACTGTTCTGTAATTCGTGGACTTTGGTATCCTAATCACAATTCTCGGGCCAAGACTGATCTGTGACTCGTGGCAATTGGTATCCTAATCTCAATTCTCGGGGCAAGGCTGATCAGTGATTCATGGACTTCTGTATCCTAATTTAAATTCTCGGGGCAAGACTGATCTGTGATTCGTAGACATTGATATTCTTATCTCAATTCTAGAAGCATGACTGTTCTGTGATTCGTAGACTTTGGTATCCTTATCTCAATTCTCAGGTCATGAATGTTCTGTGATTTGTCGACTTTAGGTATCCTTATCTCTAGTCTTGGGGCATCACTGTTCTGTGATTCGTGGACTTTAATATCCTAATCTCGATTCTCGGGTCATGACTGTTCTGTGATTTGTCGACTTTGTTATTCTAATCTCTAGTCCCGGGCATGACTATTCTGTGATTCGTGGACTTTACTATCCTAATCTCAATTCTCGGGTCATGACTGTTCTGTGATTCGTGGACTTTGGTATTCTTATCTCAAATCTCCGGTCATGACTGTTCTGTGATTCGTGGCAATTGGTATCCTAATCTCAATTCTCGGGGCAAGGCTGATCAGTGATTCATGGACTTCTGTATCCTAATTTAAATTCTCGGGGCAAGACTGATCTGTGATTCGTAGACATTGATATTCTTATCTCAATTCTAGAAGCATGACTGTCCTGTGATTCGTGGACTTTGGTATTTTTATCTAAATTCTAGAAGCATAACTGTTCTGTGATTCGTGGACTTTGGTATCCAAATCTCAATTCTCGAAGTATGACTGTTCTGTGATCCATGGACTTTGGTATTCTTATCTCAATTCTCAGGGCAAGACTGTCTATGATATTCTTATCTCAATTCTCGGAGCATGAATGTTCAGTGATTCGTCGACTTGGGTATCCTAATCACAATTCTCGGAGCATGACTGTTCTGAGATTAGTCGACTTCGGTATCATAATCACAATTCTCGGAGCATGACTGTTGTGATTCGTCGACTTTGGTATCCTAATCTCAATTCTCGGAGCATGACTGTTCTGTGATTCGTCGACTACGGTATTCTTATCACAATTCTCGGAGCATGAATGTTCTGTGATTCGTGGACTTCGGTATCCTTATCACAATTCTCGAATCATGATTGTTCTGTGATTCGTCGACTTTGGTATTCTTATCTCAATTTTCGGAGCATAAATGTTCTGCGATTCGTGGACTTCGGTATCTTAATCACAATTCTCGAATCATGACTGTTCTATTATTCGTCGACTTTGGTATCCAAATTTCAATTATCGGAGCATGACTGTTATGTGATTTGTGGACTTTGGTATCCTAATCACAATTCTCGGGGCAAGACTGATATGTGACTCGTGGACTTCGGTATCCTTATCACAATTCTCGGGGCAAGACTGATCTGTGATTCGTGGAATTCGGTATCCTAATTTAAATTCTCGGGGCAAGACTGATCTGTGATTCGTAGACATTGATATTCTTATCTCAATTCGAGAAGCATGACTGTCCTGTGATTCGTGGACTTTGGTATTTTTATCTAAATTCTAGAAGTATAACTGTTCTGTGATTCGTGGACTTTGGTATCCAAATCTCAATTCTCGAAGTATGACTGTTCTGTGATTCGCGGACTTTGGTATGCTCATGTCAATTCTCGAAACATGACTGTTCTGTGATTCGTGGACTTCGATATCCAAATCTCAATTCTCGGAGCATGGCTGTTCTGATTCGTGGACTTTGGTATCCTAATCTAACTTTCTCCGGCCATAACCGTTCTGTGATTCGTGGACTTCGGTGTCCTGATCTCAATTCTCGAAGCATTACTGTTATGTGATTCGTGGACTTCGGTATCCTAATCTCAATTAACGGAGCGTGACTGTTCTGTGATTCGTAGACTTTCGTATCCTTATCTCAATTCTCAGGTCATGAATGTTCTGTGATTTCTCGACTTTGGGTATCCTTATCTCTAGTCTTGGGGCATGACTGTTCTGTGATTCGTGGACTTTAATATCCTAATCTCGATTCTCGGGTCATGACTGTTCTGTGATTCGTGGCAATTGGTATCCTAATCTCAATTCTCGGGGCAAGGCTGATCAGTGATTCATGGACTTCTGTATCCTAATTTAAATTCTCGGGGCAAGACTGATCTGTGATTCGTAGACATTGATATTCTTATCTCAATTCTAGAAGCATGACTGTCCTGTGATTCGTGGACTTTAATATCCTAATCTCGATTCTCGGGTCATGACTGTTCTGTGATTCGTGGCAATTGGTATCCTAATCTCAATTCTCGGGGCAAGGCTGATCAGTGATTCATGGACTTCTGTATCCTAATTTAAATTCTCGGGGCAAGACTGATCTGTGATTCGTAGACATTGATATTCTTATCTCAATTCTAGAAGCATGACTGTCCTGTGATTCGTGGACTTTGGTATTTTTATCTAAATTCTAGAAGCATAACTGTTCTGTGATTCGTGGACTTTGGTATCCAAATCTCAATTCTCGAAGTATGACTGTTCTGTGATCCATGGACTTTGGTATTCTTATCTCAATTCTCAGGGCAAGACTGTCTATGATATTCTTATCTCAATTCTCGGAGCATGACTGTTCTATGATTCGTTGACTTTGGTATCCTAATCTCAATTCTCGGAGCATGACTGTTCTATGATTCGTGGACTTTGGTATCCTAATCACAATTCTCGAATCATGACTGTTCTATGATTCGTGGACTTCGGTATCCCAATCTCAATTCTCGGAGCATGACTGTTCTATGATTCGTGGAATTTGGTATCCTCATCTCAATTCTCGAATCATGACTGTTCTATGATTCTTGGACTTCGGTATTCTTATCTCAATTCTCGGAGCATGACTGTTCTGTGATCCGTGGACTTTGGTATCCTAATCACACAATTCTCGGAGCATGACTGTTCTATGATTCGTGGACTTTGGTATCCTAATCACAATTCTCGAATCATGACTGTTCTATGATTCGTGGACTTCGGTATCCCAATCTCAATTCTCTGGGCAAGACTGTCTATGATATTCTTATCTCAATTCTCGAAGCATGACTGTTCTATGATTCGTGGACTTTGGTATCCTAATCACAATTCTCGAATCATGACTGTTCTATGATTCGTGGACTTTGGTATCCCAATCTCAATTCTCGGAGCATGGCTGTTCTGATTCGTGGACTTTGGTATCCTAATCACAATTCTCGGGGCATGCCAGTTCTATGATTCGTGGACTTTGGTATCCTCATCTCAATTCTCGAATCATAACTGTTCTGTGATTCGTGGACTTCGGTATTCTTATCTCAATTCTCGGAGCATGGCTGTACTGTGATTCGTAGACTTCGGTATTCTTATCTCAATTCTCGGAGCATGGCTGTACTGTGATTCGTAGACTTCGGTATTCTTATCTCAATTATCGGAGCATAACTGATCTGTGATTTGTGACCGCAGGTACCCATTCACTATAGTGTCAGAGTATGGCCGTGATGTGTCTACTTGGGTACCCTTATGACTATGTCTCTGATCGTGTTGTGAATTTTCTACTAAGATAATCTCGTCACTTAAGTAAGTAAGTAAAACTTTATTTGGATTCGGCATATTGACAAACAGTACAAACATAAGCTCTAATGAGCTTTTCACCGAATATTAAAACATATGCAATAACAAATAAAACTAGGCATGCAGCATGCAATAAATAGTAAAAAGCAGCACCAAAAATTAGCTCTAAGCAATAGCATATACATGTATCTTGCGAAATACCAAAATATATATAAAGCACTTAATTTTTAAAAAAATTGCAGTTTAAAATTATTTTTTTTTAAATTATTTTTTTTAAAATAATTTATGATTTATAATGTAAAAATTTCAAATCTTTAAAATCTTAAAATGTAAAAACAAAATTTCAGTTGCAATGCAAGCTGTTAATGCATCATAAAAAGCATAAATATAGTAACACAAATTATCACAGTCAAATTATCTACAGGCAGAGCAAAAACATTCTGTTCCTCTTCAGGACTGAACAAGACTTAAAATGTGAGAAGCTGTTAACAGTCCTGAAATGGTCTGGTAAGCCTTTCCATAAAGAAGTAGCAGCAAAACTAAAAGATTTGTTTCCATATGTGGTAGTTCTTACCTGTGGTATTTCCAAAATATTACAGTATCTAAAAGAATATTTAGTGTGTTTAATTTGGAGTAAATTTTGTAAACATACAGGAGCCAAATTATTAAAATTTTTATAAGTCTCAAGTGCCATTGTCCTGATGTGTCTTGTAGGGTTGGAACCTTTGCGTTCTCAAGAGTTTCAGAGGAAGATAAGTAGTCGTCATATACAAATCGTAATGCTCTCTCTTGTATTTTTTCAAGTTTTTTAGAATTTTTCTCTGTACAAAAATGCCAAGCCAAAGGGCAAAAATTAAAATTACTCAAAATAAAAGTATGAGAAATTGTAAGTTTATTTAATATGTTTTAAAATGATCCAATTCTCTTGAGAACATTCAGCTGTTGTGATGCCTTTCTACACAAGTTACTTATATGTACATCAAATTTTAGTTGGTAATCAATATCAACTCCAAGTAACTTTACTGTCTCTCCAAATGATAAAATATTTTGCTCAATTTGTATAGATAGATTTTTTGCAAAGGTTCTTTTCCCTACAGCCGAATAATTTGAAATTTACCAGGATTTGCCTGCATCTTATTTTCTTTAAACCAATCAATCAGTACTTGAGACTCAGATTCTAATATGGATATGAGATTGTCACTTGTCTCAGAACATGTTTGACATGGGATTTGTCAACTCGAATTCATTTATGGCTATATATATGTCTCATAGCATGGCTGCTCTGACATTTGTCTCCTCTGGTATCCGGTTACCGCAGTGATCTCAGAGCGCAACGGTAACGAGGCTATAGTTTCTGTTATTTCCATGCCGTTCGGTGATAAAGCCTAATAATGGTTACCCCATTTTTTTTTATAGAGATGAAAACTTGGCCCTGAAAACTTGGCCCTGAATTATTTTAAGATTGTTGTCATAAAATATTATGAAGAGAAGTGTAATACGACAATAAATTGCATGATAAACCAATTGATATCATTTTATATGATCCACTTTTAGGACTTTATGAGTAGCTTTGGTATAATCTGTTTGTATAGCCTCGGTCATCGTGTGACCCAAACTGACCCTGGTCAACGTCCCTTACTATCAGGGCATTGCGGGTTCATCTTATGTGTTAGCTTAATCTCCTATTTAAAGATTAAAAAATATTCCTATTAATTCAAGAATAGATCTTTCATTGGGACGTCATATTACAATACGCAAATATCATTCTTGAGTAATTCTTTACAGATAATTTTTTTTGTGTATTTTTTTTATATGATTTGCTTGCTCATCTGATACGATGAAAATTGCTGTTGCTACTATTACAACAGTATATTTATAAGCATCGCCTCTGGTGCCTATTGAAGATGGACACACGATATTTCTCAACCTAATAAATCTTAAATGAGAATTGTCCTGACGTTAATGCGAGGTGCCCTGCAGGACATAGAAATAATAAAGGGGAAAATATTCAAGAGTACTAACTGTATATTTTTATTATTAATGCTTTTTCATATGTCTTGTATTGTATTGTATTGCATATTTAGTCCGATTGATATGTAAAACAGTCATTTGACCAAAATGAACAGAGTTGTCCGAGTTTGACCCTAAAAAGAACGTGTTGCCAATATCTGACATGTTTTGAGTTTAAGCAAGTAAATCTCTTTATTAAATAATGATTTGATTGTAGCCTATTGTATGCATATCATATGCATCAAATACAGTATCACTTTATATTTAATTCCTCGTCAACTTATATTCGAATTTGTAGTATGCAGGGAAGTTGAGACCTCACAAAACATGTTTAACCCAGCCGCAATTTTGCGCATATTCCAAGTCAGGAGTCTCTGGCTTTTTATTTTTTAATCTTAGTTCATTTATATATTTCGGAGTTAAAATAAATGTGACGTCCATTTTCTCTAAATTAGTACACATTTTTTGTTTGGGAGACATCTGAAGATCTCCTACGTGTGCGGGATTTATTCGCTGTGTTGAAGTCCAATTGGTGCGTGGTCTTGGGCTGTTTTCTACACTTTGGTCGGGTTGTTGTCTCTTTGATACATTCCCAGTCCCATCCTCATTTTTATGCATCGCTTTCAGTATTCCCACTATCTACTTGAACATAATCTTTGCATCGACTGATAGGAATAAATAATATCTCTATGATTTTTTGTATGAAACGAAGATAAAATGAATCATGTCACATATCCATGCCGGTAGCGTTTAATTTTTACTTATACACATGTCAACCTTAGGTTATTTGTTTAAATGGATAACCATTATGTTTACAAAAAAATGAAACTAATTACATGGAAAATTTCATCTTTTCAAATGTAAACGACATCATTATATCAATAACGTCAACGGACCATTTTACGGTAACAACTCCGCCCAGAGGTGGACATTGGTTTGAAGTGACAAAAACATTATTGTTGTAATACAGAGAATCATCAGCACACTTGAAATCGTACAAAAGAATGACAATTAGGAGTTAGCCAAAACTAATGACCAGACAAACAAAATAATGACACAATATCCGGTTCCCCGGCCTCAGTTAAGAAAGCACGACACAGTGAACGTACTAAATCATTAAGAACTCGCATTGTAACTAACTAGAATTACTTATAGTAAGTTCCAAAAGAATTCTAAATTTTAGATACTATAGTTTATCGAATCAGTTTATGTTGACCTTTCCGGCTTTTGACATTTCAACTTGTTAGAAGGCCACTTGTTTTTTAGAGCGGTATTTGGAAATACGGGAGAAATGCCTATCGATTTCGTATGCAGGTCAAAATTCTACATCCTTTTTCCTATCTAGCAGTTACACAGCTAATCCCTCACTCTCAGCCGAGTTTTCTACGACGTGTTTTAATTTGGCAATGGTGTTGTCAGTTCATTTCGACTTATGGGTTTGAATTTCCCAGTGGTAGCTTTCCCCTGACCCTTTTCCATGGATATTTATGTATAAATTAACTCCTTATAAAATATGTGCCGAAAACAAAAAATTATATAATGAACTTTACATTTCTGACAAGTAAAAATATATAGAAAAAAAAAGAAAAAAAAAAGAAATAATAATAATAATAATATCATTATTATTATTATTGTTGTTTTTATTATAACAACAACAACAATAATAATAATAATAATAATAATAATAATAATAATAATAAAAAAAAATAATAATAATAATAATAATAATAATAATAATAATAATAATAATAATAATAATAATACATTGACAAAACATAATAATAATAATAATAATAATAATAATAATAATAATAATAATAATAATAATTATAAAAAAAAATAATAATAATAATAATAATAATAATAATAATAATAATAATAATAATAATACATTGACAAAACAAAACAAACATGATCAAACATAATTAATAATAATAATAATAAAAATTGTAATATCGTTATATAGTCATGCATGTTAAAAAAAGATATGATGGTTTACCATCTATAAAGACCCATATGGAAGTAATATGAATATAATATCTTCCATGGATGACCAAAGTAAACATTATATGATCTATCCGTTCCATCTGTTACTATGTCGTCAGTTTGACAGCAGACATTTAACACGACAAAAGCCATTCACATGGTAACAAGTGTGCACATTTTTCAATATTTCACAATAAACAAGTAAAATTCACCTTTCTTTCGCCCGATTAGACAATAAAAGCATAAAATGTAATACGACGGAATGGACTCTTATGAAAATTGATGGACATGTCTTAAATCGACAATTGTTAAATTATAACAAAACTTTTCTTAATAACCCAAACAGGTGGTAATGTACACACGTGAGAAGTATATTTTAAAACTTTATCGGATGTACGATGTTGTATGTTGTGTTCCCAAAAGATTCTTCAAAAGAAAACGTTATTGATGTAGATAGTTTCTTAAATTTTTGATTCTATGTATCTCCAAAGGACAGCTTCAGATTCTTTCCACCGAGGTCTACTATAAGTATGTTCTTTCAATATACTTTAGTAGGCCTATGATGAGTTTATAATTCCTTCAGCACAAGTTTTCTTTAGATTAAAATTGAAAATGGAAATAGGGAATGGGTCAAAGAGACAACAACAACCATAGAACAGACAACAGCAGAAGATCACCAACAGGTCTTCAATGCAGCGTGAAATTCCCGCACACGGAGGCGTCCTTCAGCTGGCCCCTAAATAAATATATATACTAGTTCAGTGATAATGAACGCCATACTAAACTCCAAATTGTACACAAGAAACTAAAATTAAAAATAATACAAGACTAACATAGGCTAGAGGCTGCTGACTTGGGACATGCGCAAAAATGCAGCGGGGTTAAACTTCAAACTTCATTCTTGCGAAAGATACTTACTTTAGATTGTTCCCACAGAGTCCTGTCAAAATATCATATATGAAAAGAAGATGTGGTATGATTGCCAATGAGACAGCTGTCCACAAGAGAACAAAATGACACAGACATTAACAACTATAGGTCACCATACAGCCTTCAACAATGAGCAAAGCCCATACCGCATAGTCAGCTATAAAATGCATTATATAGAATACAGTAATAAACCAGACTGCATTACAAGCAGATAATCTTTGACTGTACTCGGTGTGTAAACAGTATACCTTATAAAGGCAATTATCATGTTGTTCATTTTACATGGAACATGTAGCTTCTGTTGTTATTAAAGGGACTTAACTTCAATCAAATCTATGACAAACGAGTCCTTGATTAATTATTATGTAGGCATTTGTGGTTTACCTCAGACAACAAAGAAGTTGAAAGTTTAAGACTTTCAATTGTTTTGTTCAATACTAGAACTGATGAAATTACCAAATTATATTTCTTCGCCGTAATCATTTTTGAAATCTTGATTTTACCAAAAAACAACAACGTAGTTTTACGCATGAAATATATATATCATCACATCAACTAATTTTAATTGATAAGATATCATATCCATCATGTCACAGCCTATAAAGAATGTTATGGCCTGAAACTAATTTACAAAAAAAAAAATGATTAAATCTTACAAAAACTGCTAAAGATGTGTCTTCTGATAAAGTTATTATCTATCTGTGCATTTCTGGAATAATATTTCTTTCAAAGTCATACGTCAT
Organism: Mytilus galloprovincialis; assembly: GCA_037788925.1. NCBI lineage: Eukaryota > Metazoa > Mollusca > Bivalvia > Mytilida > Mytilidae > Mytilus > Mytilus galloprovincialis. The sequence goes on from JAWDJN010000031.1 coordinate 1,538,205, forward strand.
AAGTCTGCATGGACGCTGTTAATTTTTGTGAATTTTAGTAATCATTGGATAAAAAGAGAGGATATCCGAACATTCCAATACTTATAGTATCCCTTTTTGCACAAGAAACAATATCTAAATACATGTATAGTATTTACTAGTATCTTTTTGTATAGGAAACGCCAGAGTCAGAGTCAAATTAATTTTTAATTAATTTTATAGTTTGTTCTTGTGTTGTATTGCTATTCCACTGTCCATGTTGGGGGAGGAATTAGCACCAACAAACACGTTTGGATCCGTATCACTGTGTGCCTGGCCTCGGTTGGTAGCCTGTACGTTTGGACCCGTCTCACTGTGTGCCTGTCCTCGGTTGGTAGCCTGTACTTTTGGACCCGTCTCACTGTGTGCCTGTCCTCGGTTGGTAGCCTGTACGTTTTGACCCGTCTCACTGTGTGCCTGGCCTCGGTTGGTAGCCTGTGCGTTTGGACCCGTCTCACTGTGTGCCTGTCCTCGGTTGGTAGCCTGTACGTTTGAACCCGTCTCACTGTGTGCCTGGCCTCGGTTGGTAGCCTGTACGTTTGGACCCGTCTCACTGTGTGCCTGGCCTCGGTTGGTAGCCTGTACGTTTGGACCCGTCTCACTGTGTGCCTGTCCTCGGTTGGTAGCCTGTACGTTTGGACCCGTCTCACAGTGTGCCTGTCATCGGTTGGTAGCCTGTTTGTTTGGACCAGTCTCACTGTGTGCCTGGCCTCGGTTGGTAGCCTGTACGTTTGGACCCGTCTCACTGTGTGCCTGGCCTCGGTTGGTAGCCTGTACGTTTGGATCCGTCTCACTGTGTGCCTGTCCTTGGTTGGTAGACTGTACGTTTGGATCCGTCTCACTGTGTGTCTGGCCTCGGTTGGTAGACTGTACGTTTGGATCCGTCTCACTGTGTACCTGGCCTCGGTTGGTAGCCTGTACGTTTGGACCCATCTCACTGTGTGCCTGGCCTCGGTTGGAAGACTGTACGTTTGGACCCGTCTCACTGTGTGCCTGGCCTCGGTTGGTAGCCTGTACGTTTGGACCCGTCTCACTGTGTGCCTGGCCTCGGTTGGTATCCTGTACGTTTGGAACCGTCTCACTGTGTGCCTGTCCTCGGTTGGTAGCCTGTACGTTTGGACCAGTCTCACTGTGTGCTTGGCCTCGGTTGGTAGCCTGTACGTTTGGATCCGTCTCACTGTGTGCCTGGCCTCGGTTGGTAGCCTGTACGTTTGGACCCGTCTCACTGTGTGCCTGTCCTCGGTTGGTAGCCTGTACGTTTGAACCCGTCTCACTGTGTGCCTGGCCTCGGTTGGTAGCTTGTACGTTTGGACCCGTCTCACTGTGTGCCTTGCCTCGGTTGGTAGCCTGTACGTTTGGACCCGTCTCACTATGTGCCTGTCCTCGGTTGGTAGCCTGTACGTTTGGATCCGTCTCACAGTGTGCCTGTCCTCGGTTGGTAGCCTGTACGTTTGGACCCGTCTCACTGTGTGCCTGGCCTCGGTTGGTAGCCTGTACGTTTGGACCCGTCTCACTGTGTGCCTGTCCTCGGTTGGTAGCCTGTACGTTTGGAACCGTCTCACAGTGGGCCTGGCCTCGGTTGGTAGCCTGTACGTTTGGACCCGTCTCACAGTGGGCCTGGCCTTGGTTGGTAGCCTGTACGTTTGGACCCGTCTCACTGTGTGCCTGGCCTCGGTTGGAGCCTGTCCGTTTGGACCCGTCTCACTGTGCGCCTGGCCTCGGTTGGTTACCTGTACGTTTGGATCCGTCTCACTGTGTGCCTGGCCTCGGTTGGTAGCCTGTACGTTTGGACCCATCTCACTGTGTGCCTGTCCTCGGTTGGTAGCCTGTACGTTTGAACCCGTCTCACTGTGTGCCTGGCCTCGGTTGGTAGCTTGTACGTTTGGACCCGTCTCACTGTGTGCCTGGCCTCGGTTGGTAGCCTGTACGTTTGGACCCGTCTCACTATGTGCCTGTCCTCGGTTGGTCGCCTGTACGTTTGGATCCGTCTCACAGTGTGCCTGTCCTCGGTTGGTAGCCTGTACGTTTGGACCCGTCTCACTGTGTGCCTGGCCTCGGTTGGTAGCCTGTACGTTTGGACCCGTCTCACTGTGTGCCTGTCCTCGGTTGGTAGCCTGTACGTTTGGAACCGTCTCACAGTGGGCCTGGCCTCGGTTGGTAGCCTGTACGTTTGGACCCGTCTCACTTTGTGCCTGTCCTCGGTTGGTAGCCTGTACGTTTGGACCCGTCTCACTGTGTGCCTGGCCTCGGTTGGAGCCTGTCCGTTTGAACCCGTCTCACTGTGTGCCTGGCCTCGGTTGGTAGCCTGTACGTTTGGACCCGTCTCACTGTGTGCCTGGCCTCGGTTGGTAGCCTGTACGTTTGGACCCGTCTCACTGTGTGCATGGCCTCGGTTGGTAGCCTGTACGTTTGGACCCGTCTCACTGTGTGCATGGCCTCGGTTGGTAGCCTGTACGTTTGGACCCGTCTCACTGGGTGCATGGCCTCGGTTGGTAGCCTGAACGTTTGGACCCGTCTCACTGTGCCTGGCCTCGGTTGATAGCCTGTTATTCGATGTTTCGTTTGTCGTTGAATATCATATTTATTTTCGTTTAAACTGTTTTTCATTTGGGGACTTATGTAGCTTACTATATAGCATGTGTTTTGCTCATTGTTGACGACCGTACAGTGACCTTAAGTTGTTGTCGTTGGTCTCTGTTGGAGAGTTGTCGCATTGTCAATAATACCACATCTTCTTATTTCTATATGTTCATCATCTTTAACTACCATGACTACTGTGTTCAGAAAATATTTTTTATATCACATCCAAAAGCAGAATAATTGTAATGAAAATCCCGGAAGACTATTCAATTGGTAATATCAGGATCAAATATATCAAGTTGATAAAATTTGAATGTTCTACATAATATAATAGATAATTTTTATCAGACATATCGTTAAAAACAAACTGAAACAACTATACTCCGCATATTATACAGTATTAATCCGATTACAGACATTTATATAATATATCACTTTACGTATTAAATATTCATGTAAGATTACGTAAAGATTACTTATGACATAACCACTTCCTACTAAATGTTTCCAAACTAAAAATATTGACCTTTATAAAAAAAAAAATTGTTAGGGACCGTTGTCAACGTTGTCAATGTTTACTTTAACCAAGAAAACTTGGTCAAAGTTTTTCAAGTATCTTCTTTTAAAGAAGACTTTGACATGGATGGACTTTGATTGGTATATAAGCCAATAATTGTGCAGTTTATGCAGTTTACGGATGTTGCAATTTTAGTTTACAAAGCAAAAGCACATGGCATGATTACCGAAAACATAGGATGAGTTCCAGTAAGATTAATAAGAACATTATTTATATTGCCCAGCAAGGGGACATAACTTGGATTCTAGATACAGTAACAGAAAATATCTACTTAGGACAAATACTAATATGTTTTCTACAGAGAAAAACAACAAGCAAACATGATGATGTTAAATACATGTTAGATAAGATTATATGAAGATTAAATCATGATTATTTAAACTGTCTGAACATAATCAGTAGCATATGTTTAAAATAACGGTAAACAACGAGGGAAAACTCAAATAAGACAACACAAACAAACATAAATAGGATTGAAGTGATTAGGATGTTTACATTTAAACACGATTGTTGGATTACAGGTAAAATGAAATGATTATAAATGTGATTAGGACATCAAAGTATTGCTTAATCTTAAATCTATAAATCGTATTTCCGTATAAAAAAAAAACAACTTCTGAAATGCCAGAGAAGGTTAGCAAATTTTTCGTATATCATTACAATTTTCACGATTATTTGAAGAAGTCTCACTAAATAAGTCCATTTGCACATCAAATGAAATACACACGCTGTCCTATGGTCTATGGTGATGATATCAAATAAACATAACGAAATGCGGAAGCATCGAAGTGACATAATCATAATGACGGAGTTGCTTCCCTTGAATAGAAGATACTTACCAGCCGTAGTGGTTGGGGAAGTGCTTCTTCATCTCAGTCTGTTGAGGCGTTGACTTCGCACACAGACGTTGTGATTTTTCTAGTAAGAATTTTATACTCTGTTTAACATAAGATTTTAATGCGATCGAGTCCGTGTCAAAAGGAACTAGGTTCAACATGTATTTGTTTCACTCGAGTGATTAACATTTAAAAAAAGATGTGCATTCCAATAATAAAAGTCTCCTCAATGATACTCGATGTCAAAATATTTGAAAAACCAAAAGGTATATAAATGTTGAAGTGCTGGGTAAACATAATAGGACCTAAAGTATAGCCAGAGCCAGGACAATGAGCAGAGCTATATGCATAAGGGAAATACATTCATTAGTTTAAAATAAGCTGAGTTTTATCTGTAAGAAGCATAAACTCCTGCCCCAAAGCCCATCTCCAGAATCTTACATGACAAACCCCTAAACAAGTTGGTATTTTCAAAATGATACACAAGAATAGTATCAACGAGTAGACATCAGATTTTTAAAGATCCATAAAGGGATTATACATGCAGAATTATCAGTCAGCAAACACGGGTAAATATCTGATATAGGACAAAAGGAATGTTTTTTTTTAATTTTCTAATAAACCCGAGTTAGCTACACTCTGAAACCCATTGTGGATGTGTGAGTGTCATATGCTGCCCAAACGTCCGAGGGCAAGTTGTATTGTAGTTTTAGTGCAATAGCAGTCATTTACTACGGAGTCAACAATTCATCTACCAGCAACACATCGTCGTGGCAAGCGGGCTGCCAAGCTGATCAACCTGGACTTGAGAGCATCCGTTGTGGAGTAAAGAAACACCAAAATTGTGAGAAAAAAAACCTACTGACGTAAACGAAGATGGTCGCCTACCAAAACTGCGCCTTCCACCTGTTCCTGAACAACTTTAAATCAGAAACTATTTAATGCTCACCAATCGCCTTTGGACAAGGAACCGACCGTGCGATAGCTATATAGTAAGTCAAGGTCGTTAATAACCCTCACCATCATCCTATATTGTTAATAATCCACTTTAAGATTGTGACGGTAACATTTCTCTCCTTGTTCAACTCTTTTATGGTAACATTTTATACAAAGCAACAAACATGTCGTCATTCACCTCAAAAGCTAACTAAACCTTCAAACAGACTTTTTCAGATGGAATATATATATTATATATAAAAAAGTTTCGATACTGTTGTTAGGTTATAAAAGATATCATTTTGTTGGAATTAACAAATTGGGAGGGTTTATCACAGACCATGTTCAACGCCGCTGCATTTTTGCGCCTGTCCCATTTTCGTTGAATCATTGTCAATTTATGTTTAGGGTCCTGCTGAAGAGCGCATCCGGGTACGGGATTTTCTCGTTGTGTTGGAGACACATTGGTTGCCTTTGGCTGTTTCTGCGTTTTGGTCGGATAGTTATCTATTGGAAACATTCCCCGTTACCATTCTCAATTTTAATTATCTTTGATCAATTTCACAAAAAATTACGACTTAAGATGATCTTTAGTCATGACTTATTGTGTGTGAAACTGATTACTGGAATCCATCTTTGTAGATTGGTTAAGGGCTTAATTCTTCTTTCGACGTTTCCTCCTGTCCAGGCGCACTCGGAGCTTACATAACCAACAGTCTTCAAATACAGATTAAAACCTGATGAATGCTGATACTATCTTTGCTTTAATACCTTAATTCAATATCGAATAAGGTGTTTAAGGGATTATTACCTTGTTTACTTTATCATATCACTTTGTAAATATAATGTTTTGTAAGGTGAAGTAGATTTCAGCGGTGTTTTAACCACTTTAAGGGATTAAGGTTTTTAACAAAGACAAACCGACATCACTTCTGAAATATTTGATTAAATATTACCACACACACATGTTCTTCAATGTAAAGGCTACTTATTTCTTTGTTGAAATAAACAGGTTGATGAATTCATGCCTTGTCTACTCTTGAAATATAAAAAAAAGAGAGAACAAAAAAAAATTGAATTTCTTCGGTCTGCCATGTACGCAGCTTTATTTGTTGAATTTTGCTTGACTCTTTCAACCATTTTCCCTACATGTATTGCTGCTTTGTCTTTGTATGACTATCTTTGTATCGACCAATCTTGTAACTTCTAAAGACTTGAATAACGGTTACGCCCGGTCCTTCCTAAAAGGACAATGATGCTGCTTTTTACCGGTCCTTCTTCTAAGAACAATGATGTTTCTTTTGACCGGTCCTTAAGACCAGTGTTGCTGACCTTTAAAGGACAATAATGCTGACTTTCTTGTAAGAGCAATGATGCTGACCTTTAAAGAACAATGATGCTGACTTTCTTGTAAGAACAATGATGCTGACTTTCTTGTAAGGACAATGATGCTGATCTTTTAAAGACAATGATTCTGACCTTTGAAGGACAATGACGCTGCTTTTAACCGGTCTTTCTTTAAAGGACAATGATTCTGACCTTTGAAGGACAGTGATGCTGCTTTTAACCGGTCTTTCTTTAAAGGACAATGATGCTGACATTTGAAGGACAATGATGCTGCTTTTAACCGATCTTTCTTTAAAGGACAATGATTCTGACCTTTGAAGGACAATGATGCTGCTTTTAACCGGTCTTTCTTTAAAGGACAATGATGCTGACCTTCCTGTAATTAACACAATAATGCTGCTTTTGACCGGTTCTTCTATTAAGGACAATGATACTGTTTTTGGCCGGTTCTTCTTGTAAGGAAAGTGATGCTAACCTTTTTGTGAGGACAATGATGCTTAACTTTTTAAAAGGACAACGAAGCTGCTTTTGACCATTTTTTCTTGTAAGAAAAATGATACTGCCTTTGGAAAAATCCTTCTTGTTTGGACAATGATGCTGACCTTCTTGTAAGGACAATGTTCTGACCTTCTTATAAGGACAATGATGCTGCTTTTAACCGGTTCTTTTTTTATAAGGAAAATTGTGCTGCTTTGAATCGTTCCTTCTTCTATAAAGACAATGATGCTGCTTTTTACCGATCCTTCTTCTAAGGACAATACTGCTGCTTTTGACCAGTACTTCTTCTAAGGACAATACTGCTGCTTTTGACCGGTCCTTCTTCTAAGGACAATACTGCTGCTTTTGACCGGTCCTTCTTCTAAGAATAATGATGCTGATTTGACCGGTCCTTCTTGCAAAGACAATAATACTGCTTTTGACTGGTCCTTTTAATATGCACAATGATGCTGTTTTTAACAATCCTTCATGTAACGACAATGGTACTGACCATCTTGTAAGGACAATTATTCTACCTATAACCGGTCCTTGGCGTACAAGTGTAGTCAATATATGTTTAGATTTTTTTAAAAGGCACATTTAAATATATTCAATTAAAATGTGTATACAGCCTGTATATATCGTAATAAAAAATGCCATTTTTTAATATTTCATGAATCAATACAAAGCAGTCCTGACCACAATTTAACTCTAGCTTGAAGCAGTTTTAAATCTGTCACATTTTAACTTTGACCATTCCAAACTTTGTGTTTCTAACAAGCGCATGAGTATAATTTCGAATATGAATATTTATTCATTTATTTAAACTATGTACGAGACTCGCATCGCGACCTATACCACATCTTCTTATATCTACTAATATAAATACAAGTTCTAACGAATGCTAATTACCTGGAATTTATACTTTAATTCAGTATAAGGTGTTTAAGGGATTATTAGCTTGTTTATTTTATCAGATCACTTTGTAAATAGAATGTTTTGTAAGGTGAAGTAGATTTCAGTGATGCTTTTAACCACTTAAAGGGATTAAGGTTTGTAACAAAGACAGACCGACATCAATATAAACATTTGTTGTCAAATATTACCCAACTTATAATCTTCAATTAAAATTTCTGAATATTCGGTTTGACATGCAGCTGAAATTAACACGATAATCGATCTATAGTGCATTTATTTCACTCAAAACAAAGAAACGGGAAGGTTGCATATTACGGTTTGGATAATTTTGCGGATTAAACTGTTTGCATACTTGCTTATAATAATGGCGCGCACGTTATTTTTCGATTTTTGTTTTAGTAATTTTAAACAGATATATCATGTTAAGGTGGGTTATTTGCGAAAAATACCAGTCGAGAGAATGTTAAATTTCGTGAGCCGTAACAAGGCGAGGGAAATTCATTCTCAAGACTGGTATTTTTCGCAAATACCCCTCAAGAACATGCTATATCTGTTTAATTACACCGAATTTTAATGTTCAAAAACGTATTGATGATCGTGACGTTACAAGCGTCCAGTCGGATAGAGTATTTTTTTGGCTAATTACACCTTATATGTAAAAATCCGGGGTTTTGATTGGTTTATAGCCAGTGTATTTTTCACCAATTTACTGTTATCAAATGAATATCGTTCATTTTTAACGCCGCCGGGGTATTTGCTAAAAGGATATGCCTTTTTTTCCCTCTCTGCCGTGGTATTTGCCAAAAAATACTCTATCCGACTGGACGCTTGTAACGTCACGATCATCAATGCGTTTTAGTACATTAACATTCAGTGTAATTAAACAGATATATCATGTTATTGAGGGGTATTACGGCTCGTGAAATTTAACATTCTCTCGACTGGTATTTATCGCAAATACCCCTCCTTAACATGATATATCTGTTCAAAATACCACGGCAGAGAGGGTAAAAAAGGCATATCCTTTTGGCATATACCCCGGCGGCGTTAAAAAATGAACGATATTCAGTATTAAGTAAACAATTCTTTCATCAATTTTGTGTTGCAGAATATTCATTTTCATATTGTCTTGTGTGCAACTTCGTTATTCGTTTTCCATCCTTAATCCGAGTGTAAACAAATGCAGCGGGTTTTAATAGATACCACCCTTACCTTGCCCTTACATTAATTATTTACCTTCATGAGTGATCAACTCGAACTTTTTTTTGGACGATGCGAGTCTCGTACATGATTTTGAAAAATACATTTTCATATTTGAAATTATACCCACGCATTTGTCAGAAACACAACGTTTGGAATGGTTAAAGATAAAATGTGACAGATTTATAAAACTGACCCAAGCTAGAGTAAAACTGTGTGCATACTTGCTTACAATAATGGCAGGCACATTTGTTTTTTACGATTTTCGTTTTAGTAATATTATTCAATGTGGTCGTTCTCTGACGAATTGCATTTGAATTCCCCTTTGAAAGCTATTCATAAAAAGCAAAACCACCAAAACGTTCTCAATGAAAACCCCGTCTCTAATGACTACATACATGAAAAAGTATATTTGGAACCTATTAAGCATGTTTTGACCGGTCTACTCATTCGGACCCAATAAGCAAGGTTCAACCCTCCTACTGATAAGAACCCATTACGTACTATATTTACATTATACAATTACGAATGTATTAAGGATTCCCATTTCACTGAAACTGGACACTTTTAGATTAATTAATTTGTGCTTTTCAAACTGAGATAAAATATTCAATTTGTATGTTTTACAAGTATTTAATTTGCTCTCTTGATAGGTAATGTTACAAGTATTGAATTACGGAAATTATATGTCTGAAGGTGTGGCCATATATAAATTTATATACTTGACTACTCAGTACTTACAAAATGTACATCATAGTTTATCTCATTCGGTCAGTAATGCATGTGGAAGTATACGTGAAACAGCATTTTAAAGGTTACATTGCAAAATCACTGACACTTTCCAATATGACCTTTTCCCAACTAATCACCACTCCATCCCAAACGACCAACTTTTACCAAATTCATTCTTGAATATCCCTGCTGCTAGTTATACAAACCTTGTTTTTGATATATTTAATATTTGTCAAAATGTAGAATACGTAAATTTACTTACAAAAGGGGACGCACCTGTTACAGTTTTTATAATAATCATTAAATAGGTACGGCTTGTGACAAACAATATCCATATACATGCATGCATACAGCAAATTTTACAATTTCATAAATCATTATCCTCAGTTATAAGCGATTCTAGACTTTGTATTTATAAACATTAGTTTCGTCGTTGAGAAACTGAATATGTTGTTTCAGAAGTAAAGATGATGAAATCATGCAGTATGTTATGAGTTCAGACAAGTAATCATATCATGCGGGGGTAAAGGAAAGGGGGGGGGGGGGGGGGGGGTCAAGCAGATGACAAAAGAAAATTTGAATGCGGATTTCCCCCATACCTTGTAGTGCTAAATTTTGAAGAAAAACAATTGGATTGAAAAACTAACAAAAATGTTAATATGGTTGTGTGAGTGTTGTGTCCTTATTTACAAATGCATTGTTCAGAAGTGAAACTAATAAAGTCAGTATTTTATGAGCTCGGATAACTTTTTATTTTCTTTCGCAATATTCTAAAATGCTAGAACACACCCGTGATATCGAGGGTCCGTGACTGAATTAAAGTATACAACTATGCGTATGCCTTATTTTAGTATTGGTATTGTCATCTGATAAAGTCATGCCGATTATAAGATGCACAGTTTTCTCTGCTTTCAAAATCTTTTTGGAAAAATTTGGAAAATTATAGGGCCTGGAATGGAGTTTTTTACACAACAGTATACAGCAAAATTCTAAATACACCGTTTGGTGGTGCGCCTGTTAGATGCGGAACGTACAGATAAGGTAATAGGTAACAGGTGAATATACTATTGGTATCGGTGTCGGACTCGATCCGGAACTTCTTAATTATTGGCAATATTAATTACGTGGAAAACAAATGGGCCTGGAGTGGTGTAATTTTTACCATTGTACTATATTAGTTATATATAAAGTTGAATTCTTTGATTCATCGTTTTTACGTGATGACGGCTGACAAATTGGACCTCGTTATTTTAGTATTGTAGATATGCGCATGATTTTGAAGTTTGTTTTCGTGACGTGTGTAATGTCAGAATGTGACGTATTATTATGTTTACAGGTAACTGAACCACGATAGTCAAGCTATTGTAATAACTTTACGTTTTAAAATCTACAGGTATTTTTTGAGTTAAAAGTGCATGTGCACGTACACGATTTACTTCGTTTTAAATAAATGTGTATGGAAAATACTTTTTGGTTTATGTGCACTAATTTGTTGTAATGTTCCGCAACCATCCTTGTTAAAATGTACATTAACTGTTGAAAAACAAGTATTTATATTGGGTTTTGTTTCGTATTTGTGTCTAAAAACATTTCAAATACTCATGTTATGTATACTTTGTTATAGAATCTAGCAAATAATCCTATTTTTATTCAATCAAAACATTATTCAGTGGTTCTCATTGCTGTTGAAGACACTATTGCAAAAGATTCCATTATCTTATAAGGTTTTTCATCGAAAGACTTCTAATATTGTCTAGCCAGAGTGAATGGCATAATGGCAATATTAAGATTAAAGAATCATTTCCAATAAAAATGTCAAAGTACTGAAGTACTGAACATCGGATGACCGCAAGTTCTTGTGGATGATCAATCACGTCTCTATACCTGAAAGTGAGGCTAATGTACAAAGATATATTTTTTCTGCGACAAGTTCGTGCGTGGATGATGAACACATGACAGGGAGGGAATTCAATCCCACCGTAATAACTGTAATATTGTATTATAATATTAATTATGATACTAGTATATGTATATAAAAGTACCATAACACTTTCATGTATATATATAGATTCTTACATTGATACCAGTGGATTATCGGATTTATCCAATCGAGATAGTTAAATTATCAATTTTAAAGTCCGAGCCGCCTCGGCGAGGACTTTAAAATTTATAATTTAACTATCGAGATTGGATAAATCCGATAATCCACGAGTAACTATGTAAGAATTTGTTTCTCTAATGATTAAAAAGACATTTTCCTTTTTTGTTAACCAAAAATCCCCTTCGAGTGCCTTTCAGATTGCACGAAGTTGTCAATTTCATTAACACCTGTTACCAAATTTTGTTTCATTCAGTTAGCTAAAAAGGTCACGACCCTTAAAATCATCCAATGATCTTTTAAGATCACCAGCAACCACACGTTGATTAAATTTTTTTATACAATGGGTTCGGAAAGGGGTAAATTTCCATAGAATTAGAGAAATAATTTTAATCCATTTATATATCATCATATTCTACTATTCTTATAATTACTGTTGTTAAAACTGATCATCGCAATTGCAGCTACGACGATCCCAATATGGCGAAGCCAAAAAAAGTAAAATCGTCTTCTATTTTCTCTGTGTACACGCGTTGTTTTCAAGAAGTACTCAGTCGCTAGATTGATACTTACGGGTTTGTTGTGCGTGTGTGTTTTTTAGTATCATATTTGGCCTTGTGTCCGGAATAATAGCCATAAAATTTTTACGGAAGATCATCGTAACTCCTAGAATTTCAGATTTTATAAGGGAGGACCGTATAAGTGTCAAGTAAATTTCAGCTTGTTTATGGGATGCTTGTACTTGTGTAAGATGAATATCAGATTGTTTAGATGAGGATTGTACTATTGTCAAGTAAATTTCAGCTTGTTAAGTGGAGGATTGTACGTGACACAAAATTGTATAGAGGAGTATTGTACGAATCTTAAGATTGTAAAGGGTAGAATTGCACTATTGTCTATTAAAAGTCAAATGGTATAGGGGAAGAGTACACATACTTTAGGGGAGCAATGCACAAGTGTCTAGTAAATATCAGATTGTAAAGTGGAGTATTGCACTCGTGTCTAGTAAATTTTAGATTGAAAAGGGGAGAATCGCGTTTGTGTATAGTAAATTTCATATTGTATAGGGCAGCACTGCACTAGTGTCTAGTAAATTTAATTGTATAGGGAAACATTGCACTAGTGTCTAGTAAATTTCAGATTGTATAGGGGAGATGCGCACTAGTGTCTAGTAAATTTCATATTGTATAGGGGAACATTGCACTTGTGACTAGTAAATTTCAGATTGTTAAAGAATCGCGCTTGTGTGTAGTAAATTTCATATTGTATAGGGGAGCATTGCACTAGTGTCTGGTAAATTTCAGATTGTATATGGGAGCATTGCACTAGTGTCTGGTAAATTTCAGATTGTATATGGCAGCATTGCACTAGTGTCTAGTAAATTTCAGATTGTATATGGCAGCATTGCACTAGTGTCTAGTAAATTTCAGATTGTATATGGGAGCATTGCACTAGTGTCTGGTAAATTTCAGATTGAATAGGGCAGCATTGCACTAGTTTCCAGTAAATTTCAAATTGTATAGGGGAGATTCGCACCAGCGTCTAATAAATTTCAGATTGTATAGGGAATAATTGCACGAGTGTCTAGTTAATTTCGAATTATATAGGAGAGCATTGTACTAGTGTCTAGTAAATTATAGATTGTAAAGGAGAGAATCGCACATGTGGCTGGTAAAATTTCCGATTGTTTATGGGGATAATTGTACTAATGTCTAGTCGACTTTAGTTTGTATGAGTGAGGATTTACAAGTGTCAAGTAAATGTCAGTTTGCAAAAGAGAGGATTTAATAGTGCCAAGTAAATGTCAAATTGTATAGGGAAGGATTTAATAGTGTAAAGTAAATGACAACTTGTATAGGGGATTTACTATTGTCCAATAAATGTCAATTTGTATAGGGGAGGATTTCCTAGTGTCAAGTAAATGTCAATTTGTATAGGGGAGGATTTACTAGTGTCAAGTAAATTTCAATTTGTATAGGGAAGGGATTAATAGTGTCAAGTGATGTCAAATTGTATAGAGGGGGATTTACTAGTGTCCAATAAATGTCAATTTGCATAGGAGAGGATTTCCTAACGTCAAGTAAATGTCAATTTGTATAGGGGAGGATTCACTAGTGTCAAGTAAATTTCAATTTGTATAAGGAAGGAATTGATAGTGTCAAGTAAATGTCAAATTGTATAGGGGATTTACTATTGTCCAATAAATGTCAATTTGTATAGGGGAGGATTTCCTAACGTCAAGTAAATGTCAATTTGTATAGGGGAGGATTTACTTGTGTCAAGTAAATTTCAATTTGTATAAGGAAGGAATTGATAGTGTCAAGTAAATGTCAAATTGTATAGGGGATTAACTAGTGTTAAGTAAGTGTCATATTGTATAGGGCAGGATTGACTAGTGTCAAGTAAACGTCAAATTGTATAGTTGAGGGTTTACTATTGTCCAATAAATGTCAATTTGTATAGGGGAGGATTCACTAGTGTCAAGTAAATTTCAATTTGTATAGGGAAGGAATTGATAGTGTCAAGAAAATGTCAAATTGTATAGGGGATTAACTAGTGTTAAGTAAGTGTCATATTGTATAGGGCAGGATTGACTAGTGTCAAGTAAATGTCAAATTGTATAGGGGAGGATTTACTAGTGTCAGGTTAATGTCGAATTGAATAGAGGGGGGTTTACTATTGTCAAGTTAATGTCAATTTGTAAAGGGGAGGATTTATTAATGTCAAGTAAATTTCAATTTGTATAGGGAAGGAATTAAAAGTGTCAAGTAAATGTCAAATTGTATAGAGGATTTACTATTGTCCAATAAATGTCAATTTGTATAGGGGAGGATTCCCTAGCGTCAAGTAAATGTCAATTTGTATAGGGGAGGATTTACTAGTGTCAAGTAAATTTCAATTTGTATAGGGAAGGCATTGATAGTGTCAAGTAAATGTCAAATTGTATGAAGGATTTACAAGTGTTCAGTAAGTGTGTTATTGTATAGGGCAGGATTGACTAGTGTCAAGTAAATGTCAAATTGTATAGTGGAGGGTTAACTATTATCCAATAAATGTCAATTTGTATAGGGGAGGATTTCCCAACGTCAAGTAAATGTCAATTTGCATAGGGGAGGATTCACTAGTGTCAAGTAAATTTCAATGTGTATAAGGAAGGAATTGATAGTGTCAAGTAAATGTCAAATTGTATAGGGGATTAACTAGTGTTAAGTAAGTGTCATATTGTATAGGGCAGGATTGACTAGTGTCAAGTAAATGTCAATTTGTATAGGGGAGGATTTACTTGTGTCAAGTAAATTTCAATTTGTATAAGGAAGGAATTGATAGTGTCAAGTAAATGTCAAATTGTATAGGGGATTAACTAGTGTTAAGTAAGTTTCATATTGTATAGGGCAGGATTGATTAGTGTCAAGTAAATGTCAAATTGTATAGTGGAGGGTTAACTATTATCCAATAAATGTCAATTTGTATAGGGGAGGATTTCCTAACGTCAAGTAAATGTCAATTTGTATAGGGGAGGATTCACTAGTGTCAAGTAAATTTCAATTTGTATAAGGAAGGAATTGATAGTGTCAAGTAAATGTCAAATTGTATAGGGGATTAACTAGTGTTAAGTAAGTGTCATATTGTATAGGGCAGGATTGACTAGTGTCAAGTAAATGTCAAATTGTATAGGGGAGGATTTACTAGTGTCAGGTTAATGTCGAATTGCATAGAGGGGGGTTTACTATTGTCAAGTAAATGTCAGTTTGTAAAGGGGAGGATTTACTAATGTCAAGTAAATTTCAATTTGTATAGGGAAGGAATTAAAAGTGTCAAGTAAATGTCAAATTGTATAGAGGATTTACTATTGTCCAATAAATGTCAATTTGTATAGGGGAGGATTTACTAGTGTCAAGTAAATTTCAATTTGTATAGGGAAGGCATTGATAGTGTCAAGTAAATGTCAAATTGTATGAAGGATTTACTAGTGTTCAGTAAGTGTCATATTGTATAGGGCAGGATTGACTAGTGTCAAGTAAATGTCAAATTGTATAGTTGAGGGTTTACTATTATCCAATAAATGTCAATTTGTATAGGGGAGGATTTCCTAACGTCAAGTAAATGTCAATTTGTATAGGGGAGGATTCACTAGTGTCAAGTAAATTTCAATTTGTATAAGGAAGGAATTGATAGTGTCAAGTAAATGTCAAATTGTATAGGGGATTAACTAGTGTTAAGTAAGTGTCATATTGTATAGGGCAGGATTGACTAGTTTCAAGTAAATGTCAAATTGTATAGGGGAGGATTTACTAGTGTCAGGTTAATGTCGAATTTTATAGAGGGGGGTTTACTATTGTCAAGTTAATGTCAATTTGTAAAGGGGAGGATTTACTAATGTCAAGTAAATTTCAATTTGTATAGGGAAGGAATTAAAAGTGTCAAGTAAATGTCAAATTGTATAGAGGATTTACTATTGTCCAATAAATGTCAATTTGTATAGGGGAGGATTCCCTAGCGTCAAGTAAATGTCAATTTGAATAGGGGAGAATTACTAGTGTCAAGTAAATTTCAATTTGTATAGGAAAGGCATTGATAGTGTCAAGTAAATGTCAAATTGTATGAACGGATTTACTAGTGTTCAGTAATTGTCATATTGTATAGGGCAGGATTGACTTGTGTCAAGTTAGTGTCAAATTGTATAGGGGATGATGTACTAGTGTCAATAAATGTCAAATTGTATAGTGGGGATTTACTATTGTTAAGCAAATTTCAATTTGTATAGGGGAGGATTTACGAGTGTCGGGTAAATGTCAAATTGTATAGAGGAGGATTTACTATTGTCAAGTAAATTTCAATTTGTATAGGGGAGGATTTACGAGTCTCGGGTAAATGTCAAATTGTATAGAGGAGGATTTACTATTGTCAAGTAAATTTCAATTTGTATAGGGGATGATTTACGAGTGTCAAGTTAATGTCAATTTGTATAGGCGAGGATTTTCTAGTGTAAAGTAAATGTCAAATTGTATAATGGAGGGTTTACTATTGTCAAGTAAATTTCAATTTGTAATGGGGAGGATTTACGAGTGTCAAGTAAATGTCAATTGGTATAGAGGGGGATTTACTTGTGTCAATTTGTATAGAGGGGGATTTAGTAGTGTCAACTTAATGTCAATTTGTATAGGGGAGGATTTACTAGTGTCAAGTTAGTGTCAAATAGTATAGGAGAGGATTTACAAGTATCGGATTAATGTCGAATTGTTTATAGGGGGTTTACTATTGTCAAGTTAATGTCAATTTGTAAAGGGGAGGATTTACTAATGTCAAGCAAATTTCAATTTGTATAGGGAAGGAATTAATAATGTCCATACCTGCCAACTTTTGAAAATGCCCATGGGGGTTTTAGCGCGCGACAACAATTTCAAAGGTTACAATTCTTTGCGACGACTATTTTGCACGTGCTGTTTTGTGGTCTAGAAAAAGTGTCATATTTGTAAGATGAGCTAGCATGCCTTTTTCTAAAGTTTATTTGCATGATTCTATTTATTATATCAGCAGAAAATATGAACATGTAGCTGTAAGACCAGGAATTATTTTCATGTGTAAGGATACTAAATAGTTGTTGACTTTTCCAATTCAAAATTATACACAAAGAAGGACCTTTATCAGGTTGGGAACAACACCTAGGGATACTCCCTCAATGTTAGGACATTAAAAACCCCTTTTTAAGTACAAATGAGCACACATTCATATTATTTGAAGAAACTTTTCCCAAAGAACTATACATCTTGTGATCTATCTGGTATTATATGGTCAACACATGTCCAAGAATTTTGATATATTCTTGGCCTTATATCTTTTTTATTATTAAAAATAATTGGACTCCCCTTCATTTAAAAAAGCTGTTCCAAATATAATATCAGAATTTTTCATTTTTAAGTTTAAATCTACATTTTTCTATTTTATTTTTTACAAGAGTAAAATCACCCCTTGACTAAGGGTAGTCCCTTATTTAAGGGATTCCTCATGATGATGTGGGGGTGGGGTTAGGGGAGGGGGTGTCCATGTGAAAAACAAAGAATAGTACATTATACATTAAATGACTTGGTAATTTAATTGAATACATAAATAAAATTATTTTAAAGCAAGTGTAATGTCAATAAATTAGTGAATAAACTACTTTTTATTATCTTTATGGTAGTACTACATCATTGAAGTTTGTCAATCTGTGTAAGAACCTCCTTGCAGGTGAAAAATTATTTGCCATGTTCACGATTTTACTATTCTGACCAACAAACAGGAATACACAACACAAGTTCAATATCTAGCATGTTAAAATAATCTTGAGAGAAAACGTTTTTGATTGGCTGATTAATTTGATCATGAGAAACATACATTTTGATTGGCTGAACACGATTTTCTTCCATTGAACACAGTTCAAAATCGGGAACAATCATAAAATTATTTTTCGTGTAGATTTACACCAAATCGTGTTTTAGAGGGTTTTTCAGGAACACGATCGTGCAATCGTGACAAAGGGTCAAAATCGTGTAGTACACGCCTAAATCGTGAAAGTTGACATTATGTCAAGTAAATGTCAAATTGTATAGAAGATTTACTATTTTCCAAAAAATGTCAATTTGTATAAGGGGTTTCCCTATCGTCAAGTGAATGTCAATTTGTATAGGGGAGGATTTACTAGTGTCAAGTAAATTTCAATTTGTATAGGGAAGGCATTGATAGTGTCAAGTAAATGTCAAATTGTATAGAGGGGGATTTACTATTGTCAAGTAACTTTCAATTTGTATAGGGGAGGATTTACGAGTGTCAAATAAATGTCAATTTGTATAGGCGAGGATTTTCAAGTGTCAAGTAAATGTCAAATTGTATAGTGGAGGGTTTACTATTGTCAAGTAAATTTCAATTTGTAATGGGGAGGATTTACGAGTGTCAAGTAAATGTCAATTTGTATAGAGGGGGATTTACTTGTGTCAATTTGTATAGAGGGGGATTTAGTAGTGTCAACTTAATGTCAATTTGTATAGGGGAGGATTTACTAGTGTCAAATAGTATAGGAGAGGATTTACAAGTGTCAGGTTAATGTCGAATTGTATAGAGGGGGTTTACTATTGTCAAGTTAGTGTCAATTTGTAAAGGGGAGGATTTACTAATGTCAAGTAAATTTCAATTTGTATAGGGAAGGAATTAATAGTGTCAAGTTAATGTCAAATTGTATAGAGGATTTACTATTGTCCAATAAATGACAATTTGTATAGGGGAGGATTTACTAGTGTCAAGTAAATTTCAATTTGTATAGGGAAGGCATTGATAGTGTCAAGTAAATGTCAAATTGTATGAAGGATTTACTAGTGTTCAGTGTGTCATATTGTATAGGGCAGGATTGACTTGTGTCAAGTTAGTGTCAAATTGTAAAGGGGAGGATGTACTAGTGTCAAGTAAATTTCAAATTGTATAGAGGGGAATTTACTATTGTCAAGTAAATTTCAATTTGTATTGGGGAGGATTTACGAGTGTCGGGTAAATGTCAAATTGTATAAAGGAGGATTTACTTTTGTCAAGTAAATTTTAATTTGTATAGAAGAGGATTTACGAGTGTCTAGTTAATGTCAAATTATTTGAAGGATTTACTAGTGTTCAGTAAGTGTCATATTGTATAGGACAGGATTGACTTGTGTCAAGTTAGTGTCAAATTGTATATAGGGGGATTTACTCTTGTTAAGTAAATTTCAATTTGTATAGGGGAGGATTTACGAGTGTCGGGTAAATGTCAAATTGTATAGAGGAGGATTTACTATTGACAAGTAAATTTCAATTTGTATAGAAGAGGATTTACGAGTGTTCAGTAAATGTCAATTTGTATAGAGTAGGATATACTAGTATGAAGTTAATGTCAATTTGTATAGGGAGAGATTAAATAGAGTCAAGTAAATGTAAAATTGTAAAGGGGAGGATTTACTAGTGTCAAGTTAGATTAATGTCAAATTGTTAAGTGGATTTACTAGTGTCAGGTAAATGTCAATTTGTAAAGAGGGTGATTTACTTGTGTAAAGTAAATGTCAATTTGTAAAGAGGGGACTTTACTAGTGTTAAGTAAATGTCTATTTGTAAAGAGGGAGATTTACTAGTGTCAAGTAAATTTCAGATTGTATAGGGGAGATTTACTAGTGTCAAGTAAATTTCAGATTGTATAGGGGAGATTCGATTTAAAAGTGTCAAGTTAGACTAGAGGAGGATTAACTTGTGTCAAGTAAATGTCTAATTGTATGGGGGAAGATTTACCAGTGTCGGGTAAATGTCAAATTGTATAGGGGATTTAGTAGTGTCAAGTTAATGTCAAATTGTATACTAGTGTCACGTAAATGTCAATTTGTATAGGGAAGGATTTACTAGTGTCAGGTTAATGTCAAATTGTATAGGGGAGGAATGGTATTATTTAAAATTTATTATGAACATGCTCTGATCAGAATGTGACTTAATGAATTAAAAAATGACTCTAACAAAAAAAGTTTTGAATGCATTTTTATTTTTTTAAAAAGCTAATAAAAATAATACAGTTTTTGATATTTGTAGAAAAAATCATGTGTAAAAGTATAAATATAAAAAGAATATGTGGTATGTGCCAATGAGACAACTCTCCAGAAGAGACCAAATGACACAGAAAGTCTTTTTCAAATTATATTATAGATGATATTCAAATTCAAATGAGGTAATAGCCAATAGACAGTTGTTTGTACTGGTCACCACTCTATTTCATAGAAACTATTGCATTGACTTGTCATAGACATATTTGATTACATGTCAATGATATATGTACAAATGTAAATGAATAAATATACATAAAATAGAATCGTAAATAATATAGTCTGCCCATTTATATTTAAAATGCATTGCCTTGATAGCCCCCGTCTTATTAAAGTGGAACAACAAACTAGTATAACGCTCTTGTTCTTTGTGTAGTTTTTAAACAAATTCTAACATGTTAACTTTCTCTCTCTCTTTCTCTCTCTCTCTTTCTCTCTCTGTGCTTTTGGTGAAAACGACACGTATGCAGGTCCCTTGCCTTCATGGTTTGCATTATCTTATACACCATATTTTGGTGGAATTCCATATTGCTGTGTTGGGTCCTGGCTATAACCCATATTCACTTGAGGTTTAGAGGTAGTTGCCAAGACAATTCCTTGTGATGACTGAATTCTATTACTGTCTTGTGTTTTCTTTACAATAAGAACGACGATTATAACAAACAACATGACTGCACCCAGACCGCTAAGTATCAAGGAGTAGGGTACTCCCATGTTGTAACCAAGACTACGTAAAATTGCATGTAAAAATCGACCAACTGCCACACATGTTATAACACCTGAAATAGAATGAAACAAAGATCGTTATGATACCGGAAGTAATCTTTATTCTGCAAGAATTGAAGTAAATGGTTCTCACAATGATGTTATCAATATAGAGGCCATCAAAGAAATGATAACATAGAGACCAATAATGATGTGGTCATAGACTCCACTCGGAAAGTTACACTAAGACAGATCTCACTCGATCGGACATTAAACATGATGGTTCAGTTATTCGACTCTCTCGATTGGACATTGACACGAATGTTCAGTTACTATTTAGTCTCTTTTGATTAAACTATTGAAAACGAATTCTAGTAATCAGTGACTATTCTCTTTTGATTAAACTATTGAAAACGAATTCTAGTAATCAGTGACTATTCTCTTTTGATTAAACTATTGAAAACGAATTCTAGTAATCAATGACTATTCTCTTTTGATTAAACTATTGAAAACGAATTCTAGTAATCAGTGACTATTCTCTTTCGATTGAACTATTGAAAACGAATTCTAGTAATCAGTGACTATTCTCTTTCGATTGAACTATTGAACACGAAAGTGCAGCGACTTGGTCCAATTGCTTGTAGCTTGAACACGATTGTTCAATTACCCGACTCTCTATTTCAGAGATCGAACAGTATTCGATAACTCGAACCTCTATATGGGTCCAGGAGATTAAAAGAAACGTAAACACCACATAAGACTCACACATAAGATCACTTATAACTGATAAGACGATTCAAGTTGATTCAAAAACTTACCTGATATCAGGTTCAAAATAACAGGAGACATTAGATAGCTGTGGCCTATCTGTCCATTTGCATACACAAATATAAGAATGGTGGCAATTAAACACAGTATGATACCGACGATCACTTCTATCTGGAATTCTATAAGTCCGAAAACTGAGAAAAAAAATATCATCATCATTATGTTATATGCAACAGACAATTGTCTTTGTTTTGCACTAAAGTATACAGAGAAGACCGATTCATTTGTAGTATGTCAAAAATATACCAGACATACTGATTCAACTGTTAAATGTCTAACGTATTCCATAGTGATTCACTTGTAGTATATCGAATTATATCGAGTATTCTTTCGAATATAGACGACAACAAATAAATCTCTTTACAGACCAAATATTGATATTGCCTTCTTGATGGTTTTTAAAAGTTATATTTTTTTGTTATCTTTTTATTGGCTTGTATTGCTATA
Source organism: Mytilus galloprovincialis (assembly GCA_037788925.1). Taxonomy (NCBI): domain Eukaryota; kingdom Metazoa; phylum Mollusca; class Bivalvia; order Mytilida; family Mytilidae; genus Mytilus; species Mytilus galloprovincialis. Next base: position 1,560,486 of record JAWDJN010000031.1, read on the forward strand.
TCTCCTCTCCTATGTGTAATTGTATTTTGCAGAAATTGTATTTCAAGTTAATTCTTTACTTACATGATAAACTGCGACCAGTAGAACCATTTGCGACTGTATAAAAGAGTCCAACATGGATTGAATTGCCAGAACTCTCGAATACTATCCAGCCTGGGGCTAGAGCACCAGCAACCAACAACAATAAAGCTATGATGTTGAAAATACCTGCGATTTTAATATTCATGTTTATTTGATGAAAGATACAGATTTAACAATTCTTAAGGTCTAACTTTTGTATTTATATCAATCGATCGGGGAATACCCGAACAAAAAGAATCTTGTTTATGATTGTTATTTTGCAATTTGAATTATTTTAGTTTTATTAGAAGTACGCAATAGTAGTTTTACCCAACCACACACATGTATGTTTTGATACATGTATGTTTTGATACATGTGTTTACAGGTAAACTAACAAGGAAGGTGAATCAGTGTATAATGCTTTCATCTGCAATAGAAATTTAATTAGGCCATCTACCTTTCCATTCTGATACTCCTTTATTACGGTGGGTTCGGCTGTCCTTCTAGAGTGAGAACGTGCTAGCGATCTCGTCATGATCGGTGATCGATAAAATTATGTAAACAAAGATGAAATTTGATTGCACCTATTCACGAGACGTATTATGTCCTAGAGTCGTCAATAACATAAAAACAGTCGTCAATAACTCAAAAACTCATTCACCAATGTTCATGAAACTTCTGTGCATTGTTTCTATCTATTGACATTTCTGTTTCAATATTAATAAATTTTAGATTTTACGTTTCTTAATTTGTATAAGATAATTTCTGTAAAAGAATGGTGGTGGGGGATAGGGGGTATGATTTAAGTAATTTTCCTCTTGATTTATTTATAAAATATATTTATATATCATATCGATAGATTGTTTTGCTTTTTTGCTTTTTTTGTTTTCATGGTTTTGTTTGTTAAATGTATTTTGTGTATGTTTATATTATGTGTCACAAACTTATTGTTCAGAGTTTATATGACAATAAATATTTGAAAATTAAAATTTGGTATTTTTTTTATATATTGACACAAGATCCCTTTCGTTTTTTGAATTTCTCACTTTACGTTTGGATTCTAACAATAAATCGAAAAAGCTTGAAACATTTTTCAAGAAACTTTGATGACTTGTTTATATCTGATATAAATGATTCTCATGTTTTCCTTGATATGAATTTGTTTGAGAATCTTCGAAAACTGTTAATTTTCAACTCTTTTGAGGGATATGAATTTTAATTGTTAAAAATTCAAGGCTACTAACCTAGTTTAATTTGAGGTAGCCTTAATATTGCCAAATTATTCATGTTTTTTGTCAATGGGTACCACTTAGTTTGCGTGTCTATTATTTTTTGGGGGAGGGGTGTGGGTGTCTTTATCGGCAATGCTCACTGTATTTCTAGTTGACATTTTGTGTGCTTTTTTTGGGTGTGGTGTGTGTGTGGGGAGGGTTCTTTATGAGCAATAATCACATATAAATACATATTCTTTTTCGGTTGTATTTTTCATTTAATTGCAAGTTAGGACAAAAAACCCTTTTAAAATGAACTTAAACGATGAATAATGAAATTGAAAATGGAAATCGGGAAAATGTCAACAACAGAAATTCATCAATGGTACAAAGGATGAGCGGCCCCTTTAAGGGCCATCAATATTTTGCAGAAAGAGTCCTGTGGCGGATCCAGAACTTGTTATAAAGGGGAGGGGGGGTAGCGTTGGGTGACCTAAATTATTTTTTGGGGGTCTAGTCATGCTTCAGTGATTCCCTATGTAATCAACCAAATTTTTCCCACAAACGAGGGCCGCTCCCTGGATCCGCCTATATTGAGTCTACCATTGTCGTATATACGAGAGATCCTTAGGCGCAAACTATTAAATTTCTTAAGAAGAAGAAGAAGAAGAAGAAGAAGTAATAAACAATACAGTATACATAGATACAAACACAAATAAGAAATATAAAAACTTGGTCTCAGGCACACCACTAGAAAGTAACAAAAAAGAATTTCTGTGAGTAGGCTAAATATATCTAGCTTAACTGCAGGAGGCACCAAGGAACGGTGCTGTATGGCATGATGGGTGCATATTAAAATGTGTATCGGGGAATTAATGATATGGTAAGATATTGTAAGAGGTTGCACATAACTGGTATGTCATCCTCATGCCTGTTGCAGAGGAGTCAGTACTATTTAAAGTGACACAACTGCAAGATGCAGTGAGGGACAATGCTAATTTACATGCCAAAGTGCACATATTACGAAAAAGATAAAATATTAACAGTTTAATAAAAAATATCACAAACAGAAAGGTAATACGATGTGTCCTGTACCCCACCATGCCAACCATTTGTCTAGTGCAGAAAGCCTGATTTAAATATTTATCTTTAAAGTTATATTTTGTCTTCATCAACTAACTCACAGACAGATATCAAGATTCTTTACATTAAGAAGCCATATCAGTTTTTTGGCTAGGAATCAAATGCGTAAAGTTTGGGCATAGTGAGTTAATAGTGGAATTTAAACAATTTCTCTTATCTTGAGATGATGTACACGAAAATAAAAAAAATGTTTTTCATCATTAACTTCATTTGAGTTGCACCTGAGACATATTCTGTCTTGTCGGAGAGTACCCTGATAGCTAGCGCCCTTGTTCAATTCTTAGTCTGTGAGAAGAAACACGCAATCGAGCTAAATTTCTCCTCTGCTCAGGTGATTGTAAAAAAAGTAAGACATCTTTCAAGACCAAAATGAGTCTTAAAAGTGCTATAGCTACAAAGCTTCCCATCAGCACAAATGTGCATTTTGGTTTCTCCATTGTATTTCATAGTGCTGATACAAAAACTTCTAATTAAAATTTTGAATCTAAAGTTGCTTGCAAAGGCTAGACTGTCAACCCCATTAATTGTTTTTGCAAATAGTTTAAAGATCCATACCAAGATGGAATTTTTGATTCAAATAATAGCTTTGACTCTAAATATGCATCTTTTAGTAATGGAAAGGATGAACCCAAATTTTCAAGCCGGTGCCAGTATCTGATCATAGATTTGGTAATATCAAAATGTAAATGAAATCTCCTAAGTTCTTAAAGAGTGGCAAGGTTTGTTGCTCTTTTCTCCACACCTAGTAATAGTTTACAAAATTTCATATTTAATCTTTCTGAAAGAAGTCTAGGATAGGCTTGGTCAACTGTAGAAGTCTGAAATAATTTTTTTTTAAGGGATTAGAAAAGCCCTAAATTTCCGAACTATACAAAAAGAATGGGTTTAATTGTATGATCAAATACGTGGAGGCTGTTTTTAATATTTGGATTCAGTGACAAAAAGTCCTTTCGTAGCTTGTAGTATGCTTTCAATGCCTTATTGTACAATTCATTCTGAGCCAAGGAAAAAGATCCTGATGCACTAAATGTTATACCTGAATGTAATTATTAAACAATGTTGAACACAATCTATCAGCATGTCATTAACATAAAAATTATGTATAATATGCCTGCCTGCCTGCCTTGTTAAATACCATCACCTTAGGCCGTTTTTTTTTATAATTATATTAATTTTCATACACCAATCTTTACAATAATTATTTAATTGATCAAGTTTACACTGAAGCCCCCTTTCCGAGGAAGAAAACATGACAATATCGTCAGCATATAATAAACAATGGACTGGCTTTGAGTTAAACAAGTCAGGTGACTTTTCTAGATAATCAGGGAGGTCATTTATGAAAATTTTTAACAAAACAGGCTAACACTCTACCTTCTTTAGTATGACAGTACTTATCAAAAATGGTCTTAAGTATGAACATATGGTCAGATGGTCGTGCTTTTTTGTGAAACCAATTTGGCTATCTTTAATGATCTGATATTTATCTAAAAATTTGCAAAGACGGGTGTCAAGAATTTTATTAAAAAGCTTCCCTAAAGCATCAGTAATAGTTATTCCTCTATAATTATAAAAATCAAATGCATCATTCCCTTTATGAATTGGGAATATATGTAACCAGTAGTCCAGGGTTCTGGGTATTTTCCATAAGAGAGGCATTTTCTTTTTAGTAAACACGGTAACAAAGAGGTTTGATCATATTTTAGCATACTGTCAGAGATGTTATCCAACCCTGCTGCTTTATTAACCTTTAAAGATGACAAAACAGTGGATATTTCGGTTTCAGAAATCCTACTATCAAGTCCATTAAATCACTTTCGTTTTTCAAGAATGTTTAGCTTTTCCTCTAAAAATTTCAGTCGCTCTTTAAACTCATCTTTTGGTTCGGTCAAACGTTTAAAATGATTCAACCAATCAAATGGTGCAACCAATGCACTCTTATCATCCTTTTCCTTGCCCTGTAGTTCATCAATTAATTGCCAGTACTGCTAAAGGTTTCCTCATAGTGTTTCTATTTGCTACAAAAATGACTGCTTGTACTCCCTGTATTTGTGTTTACGTGTCTTAGTATATAAGCGCTGTAGTTTATAAAAGTGACCTTTAACAGCAGGATCTCTGAAAAATCGAGAATAAATTATCGCATAACTAAATAGTTTTTTTTCGCAAATACGCAAGATTACAGTCAAACCACTTTTGGTTTTTAACTCCCTTACCCATTTTGACTTTATGTCTTTTAAGAGATATATAAGCAGCAGTTAAAATAATGTCTGTCAATTCTAGAGATGCGCAAGTTTTCTGATCTGTTACCGTACACTCAGGCAAGTGATTTTTCAATGGCTCCAAAGACCATTCAACTTTCCGCTCGGCATAATAAAACAAATGAGGCCCTTAGAAGCGCCGTTCGGCATAATAAAACAAATGAGGCCCTTAGAAGCGATGCATATCTAAAATTGGCAACGCTAAAATGTTCGTCGTGCAACAGCTTTTTAGGGTGACAATTTTGGATATCCACATTTTCTATGCCATAATTGTTTAATATACCTGTCGTTTAGTTATTGAAACAGATTTCCCACGAACAAGACTTGTTTAAGTTTTAATTATTGGAATATTTGAGATAGCATTCCATCTTTTCAAGTAGATATACTATATAGTAATAACTGTACGAAGTTTTAATTAGTACTTGTTTCCAATAAAATACCAACATACATAAAAGATCAAAGGATACGGATTACAGAAAGTAATCCGCATTCCGATCTGGAGTTTCATACAGGATATTTTTTATCATTAATGAACACATATATAACGTCTATATGTGGAAATATCGAATGTCAACTATATAAGTACTAGGGAAGTTGAAAATCTCTTTAAAAAAGAATCATAGAAAAGTATAGAAAACAAGAATGTGTCCCAAGTACACGAATGCCCAACTCGCACTACCATTTTCTGTGTTCAGTGGACCGTGAAATTGTGGTAATAACTCTAATTTGTCATTACAATTAGAGATATCATATCATAGGGAACATGTGTACTAAGTTTCAAGTTGATTGGACTTCAACTTCATCAAAAACTACCTTGACCAAAAACTTTAACCTGAAGCGGGACAAACGGACGGACGAACGAACGAACGGACCCACAGACCAGAAAACATAATGCCCCTCTACTATCGTAGGTGGGACATAAAAATATAGAAACCTAGATCACTTTTTAAAAAGTATACATTATCATGTCAAAGTGTACATTAACATGTTATTAAATGTATACTGTATAGATGATGTTAAATGTTTTAAGACATTGGCCAATATGGACGCAAAGTGCTTTTCAATAAAGTAATTAAAACCACAGCGCAGAAACACTGACAAACTGGCAAGTGAATTCCCCTTTATTTTCGAAGTATTACAGATAGATGTATCAGTTTTATAAAGAAATATAAAAAGAAATATAAATCGAGGTTTGAGTTGTGGTAAAAAATTATTCTTTTAAAATGTTACAAAATGATGTTTTTCCCTAAGAAAAACACACATTTGCACCGTAACATATGTAATGCTGAATTTTTCTTTTTAGTAAAACGAACAGCTCTCGGCTAAATTAGTCAAAAGAATTATCCTGACATGGCAATGTATTGATCAGCAGACGGTCTTCTTTATGGAGATTAAGATGTTTAAATGGCGATTGTCTAAGCTAGACATCAAAGATCGAGCTGAAGCTGAAGTGTCATTATCAATACAGACAAATCAAATGATATATATAATGTAGGGATTATATTCATAACGGTATTTAAATTTATTATTTTAAGGAGATAAATGTTCAATGCTTAAAATGAGTGCGTGTTAGAATCGCCCTTTAAAGATCACTTAAACAGCGTCCACCTGAGGCATTGCATTCTCAAAATACCAGTTTGTGCACCTGAAGTGCATGATTAATCTGCTGGATATTCACATGTCACTTAGTGCAGTAAAATAATTAAAACTATAAATTGACTAAATCCCCCTAAGTCCCGCGAGAATATCGTCTTTTCCTTTTCACAAATGAAATAGGGAGAACTTAACTACTTTAAAAAAAAGGGGGAGGGTGAATGTTTTTTGTCGGAGTTACATTTTTTTTTATATATAGTTTTTTTGACGCTATCAATCAAATTTATTTTTTGTCATCTGCTTGGCCACATTTTTTTTTAATTTCATGAATATTTTTTTTAGCAAAAAAAAAACATAACCCCCTCCTACAATTGAAGTTAAATGGTCGTTCCCTTATACAGTTTTGAAAACGAAGTTAGGGTAATGAAATTTTATGTAGTCACAAGAAAGAAAAAGAAAATCAAAAGGAGATGAAAAAATAATTGGCAACTGGTGACTGAGTGTAAAGATGATTTTTCGTTCTATTTGATGTGAATTACAATTGCGTATAAGAAAAAAAAACTATACGGAGTCCAGTGCAGTAACAATGAGTAAGTCAAATAAACTTTATCTCAAATCATCTTTTTTTATTTTCACTTGAAGACAAAGTTCATTTTTTCTAACAAGTGTTTGCCATAAGTTGTTAGCCTCGGCAAATATCGTATTTTACACCAGAACGTATCGTTTACATGCTCATTGTACATTTTAATTTGCGTGTGTACACATCTTATAGTCATCCGGAGCTCAAGTTATGATTAGTTTTCTAACAACCGTTCATCATTCTAATCATTATAAAAAGAAAAAGATACATCTGGAAATAATTTTAAACCGTTAATATATTTTTTTTAATTACCTCTAATTGTCTCTTTAACAATTAACTTGCAGGTGGTGATTATATCTTGGTATTAAATTTGTCATTGTTATAATTTTGACATCGCATGTTTAAGGTTCAATGTCACTTTTGTGAAGTGCAACACAAAAAATATGAAATTGTTAGATTGGTAACTTGAATAATTGGTGCCAGCCTGTGGCAATTTTGTCGGCCAGTAAAAGTAAAATAAAGCTCTAATGTATTAGCTTTCTGTCCACTTGAAATTCCGTGTCTAGAAATTTATTTCTTATTCAGTACATGAATTCCTTTTTCTCGACAAATCAAGCCTCAGTTACAAAGAAGACTTTGATACACAAATACTTTCTCTGAGTCTAAGGATGCTTTGACTCCAATAATTTACTCCCTTTTTTCATGGAGACTTTGATAAATTTTCTGTCTCTGTCTCCAAGGAAGCCTCGATACACACAATGTGCATCTGTCTTCGAGCATCGTTTTATTCTTACAAAAATACAACAACCCGACTGACCGGTGAGCTGAAAATCCCGAGTCCACCAATTAGTCTTCAACACGGCGAACAAATCCCAAGCCCGGAAGTGGAATACAGCTGACCCCGTAACAATAAAGTTTACTGGTTCAATGGAAAAGGACGCAAACTAAACTCCGAAACATGATTAAAAACATACAAAACTAACAAAGGTTACCAACGTAGATACAAGTATCTTGTCTTAGGGAGGGATAAATCCTACTTTGTAAAGGATCACTCTGATTCAAACAAAAAATTCTCTGAAACTGAAATTATCCAGAGTCTTGATTTCTTGATTGACAACATATTTGTTACATTCGGAGGACTTGTTTTTCAACAGACTGTCGGCATCCCAATGGGAACAAACTGTGCCCCTCTACTTGCCGACTTGTTTCTTTATTATTACGAGGCTGACTTCATGCAGGAACTTCTTAAGAAGAAAGACAAGAAGTTAGCAATATCCTTTAACTCTAATTTTCGCTTTATAGATGAAGTTCTTTCACTAAGCAATTCAATGATCGTTTTATTCAGTACCTCTTGCTAGCTTATTTCTTATACCTTTCTTTCGTTTTTTCACCTCAGAAATGTGAGAGACCTGGCCTGCTTGCACACTGGCGTCGTGTAGTGACAGTCGAACATATGGTCAAGACTTTAAAGCTAGTTCACGAATTCGAAGGAACTCGATCTCATACAGGTTATCACAAATTATTCAAAGATGTTGAGGATACTTTTTACGGCGTCCCGAGAAGCCTTTGTAAGGAATTTATTAAAGGATGTGTAAAATGTGCGTGTAAGAAACCTAAAAAAATATATCTTATTATGATATTGATGATCTAGAGCTTCTGAATAACACCGTAATTACATCAGAGTGGTCCAAGACCTCAATATCTCTGCAGGCAGCTGTTAAGGCTAGCTTTTCACTTGCTAGTAAACGGTGTAATTGAGGTTCATGCACAACTAGGAAGTGCAAATGCAGAATAGCTATGGTACCGTGTGGTAGCAAATGCCATCCTAAAACTACATGCAAGAACACAATTAGTGAAGATAACTAACTCGTGTAACTGTGGCTTCAATATGTAATGTTTATGTAAGATCATGTAACCTTTAAATCATTAAATTAATCTATTTTCATGTAACCAAGGTTGTGTTTTTTTTAAGGTAAAGTTTATTGTATTATTTCAACGTTTCTTATGCATATTTGTAAAATACCTATATGGTCCAAATACGCATATGGTCCGACCCTTTAATAACCAAACGAGTATATACTCGTATGGTCCGACCATACGCGTATAGTCGGACCATATGAGTATACCCATATGGTCATGACCATACGCGTATGGTCCAGATACTCATATGGTCCGATATGGGTATACTCATATGGTCCGGAACATATATATTAACCAGGGAACAATATAATACGCTTTAATGTTTTTCTACATCCCTTCAGATCCGTACAAGTATTTGTTACTTGTTACAAAAATTCCATATTTATTAACACTATAAATGTAAAAAAAAAACATTAGTGAAAAATCATTTGAACTTCTCATAAGAGATTTTAAAAGACTCCTTTTCGTCACGAACTATAGTATACAATACATTCTACCAGATGTAAAAAAAAATCATTTACACCAATTAAATTTATTATTCTAATAGATGTATTGTTCTGATCCTAACCAGCTGTAACAAAAACTACTACTCTCTTTTCTTCTGGATCAAAGGTCAAATTTTTAAAAATCTGAAAAGCACGTCGCGTGCCGAGATATAAAGTCAAAGTTTCTTTCAAGTAGTGTAACCGATGATGAATAGTTAATCAAGATCTTTGAGCATGTGATAAGGAGAAAAACAGCATTGTTAAAAAATCGTTTTACGGATCCATTGTCTGATCTTGCATTCAGTATTCTATGTCCTACCCACCGTGAAGGGATTCAAAACAAAAATATACCAAAGCTTATTGAAATTAGAAGTATATTAAAAACAAATAACAGTTTTAATTCTTTCAGTAACTTTATTTAATTTTACAAATTTGTCAGAAACAAGTATCGAGTGATTTCTCCTGAGGAAACGACCAATCAACTTCAAAAAGGGGTGGGGTGGGCGATGGGCTGGGGTATGTTTTTTCCTTAAAGTATTGTCGAATCCCCAATAAGATAAAAACAAAAAAGTGTGGTCCAGTAAATAATAAAACAAGAAATAGTCTGAATCCAAATTTCCCCAATACCTTAAAGTGTTTAATTTGAAAAACAAAATTCATTAATAGCGTCGTAAAAACTAAAAAAAAAATCTGACTCGGGCGAAAACACCATAGCCCTTTTTGAAGTAAAATGGTTGCTACCTAAGCAATTACATGTATACCAACCAATAATGGAGACACAAATTGGGAATAATTCAGACAACCGGAACGCAAACATTGATAATGTATGAAGAAATTTAACAAGAGTTTGTAAACTGAGGTTAACCAGAGTTCTGTTAGTGATATTATTTGAACACATATGACAAACTATGAACTGACACAAATACGCTAGCTCAGACGCCAACCAAAGACAGATAATGTACTACAGTGATACAATCTAGCAACATAACGGTTTGTTTGCAATACTTAAATGTTTAGACACCTGTTTCTGACAAGGCTTTCAACAGGCATGTTTCTCAAAAAACCTTCAACAGACACGTCTCTACCTTCATCAGCTATGATTCTAACACAACCTTCATGTTTCGGACCTGTCGTTTAACAGGCATGATCAGACATGTTTCTTACAAAACCTTTAACAGGAATGTTTCTGACATTACCTTCATCAGCTATGATTCTAACACAACCTTCATGTTTCGGACCTGTCGTTTAACAGGCATGATCAGGCATGTTTCTTACAAAACCTTTAACAGGAATGTTTCTGACATAGGCTTCAAAGGAATTGTTTCTGACCTAACCTCCACCATGAATATATATAGGCCTTACTAAAAAGGAACAATATTCGAATCTTGTTTAACAATTGTTAATTTCTCCGTTGCTGTTTGTGAATCAACACTATGAATCAACATTAATTTTGATTCTGTCTAAACAATCCAGCAACATTCCTTATGTGTCTTTTCCAACCCTAGAGCCTGTGATTCAGAGGCTGTCGTTGGTTGCTGTCTACTTTTCCAACCCTAGAGCCTGTGATTCAGTGGCCGTCGTTGGTTGCTGTCTAAATGATTTTGAGCTTTGTTTGTTGCTTTCACCGTTGGCTTTTATTTTGAATTTTTTAGAATCTTGTCATTGTTTATTGTGGAAGGACGTACAGTGTCCTATATATATAGTTGTTTACAGACTAGTCCTTTGGTCTGGTTAATGGTTGTCTCATTGCAGTGGCGGATCCAGGGGGGGGGGGGGTCCGGGGGTTGGAACCCCCCTTTTTTTGGACGATCAATGCATTTGAATGGGAGCATGTAGTTGGAACCCCCCCCTTTAATGTGGGTTGGGAATCCCTCCTTTTTAAAAAGGCTGGATCGGCCCCTGCATTGTCAACCATACCTTTAATATAAATAAGACCGTTAGTTTTCTCGTTTGAACTGTTTTACATTGTCATATCGGGGCCTTTTATAGCTGACTACGCGGTATGGGCTTTGCTCATTGTTGAAGGCCGTGCGGTGACCTATAGTTGTTAATGTCTGTGTCATTTTAGTCGCTTGTGGACAGTTGTCTCATTGGCTATCATACCACATCTTCTTTTTTATACATACCACATCTCATTATTTTATTATTTATTTCTTAAAACATGTATTTTAGTTGTTTTCGAATTCAAATATCACACAAAAAAATCTCAGATCTTGGTTGATCTGTTTGTTTTTAATTGAATAAACCATTTCATTATTCATTCTGCAGCATTTGCAACTATTCAAACTAAAAACAGAAATGTTGAATAGAAGTTGGGGTTGTTAAAAGAAAAAAAAACCACTTCCATGTTGAGCAAGCGGTAATATGAATATTTCTGTTTCCAAACCAGTTCATTATGGGGTCCTTTTCGCGTCCGCGTTTCAACGATGCCGATTTTCTTTGAGAAATCAAAGACAATGTTTTTCATTTTATTAACTTAAGTTTCAAGTGTTGGGAGTAATTTCAGGATAAAAACAATATATGTACCGGAAAGTATGAAATTTACTTGTACTCGCTACGTAACAGGAGAAAAGCTCAGCAGAGCCTCGCTTTTCGTCCTGTTTCTAAAGCTCATATAAATAAATTTTATTTTTTCCGACAACTTACATATATTGTATATTTATTGCATGCTTATATCGTGTCCATTTGCAATTATTTCATGCATGATGCTAACTTATTAAGGAAAATCGGTTCACTTCCTTTATAGTGTAATTAGTAATATAGTTTGGTATCAAAAGTCAAGAACTGACCTGACTAATGACCACGAGTCTGGTCGTATTAATCTTTGACCTAACAATACCACTTAACAAAATCTTTCCACTTCAATTAACTGTATAAACGTTTCTAAGAGTATTAACGTTAACTAACCTTAAAATACTTTGGAATTGCATCTGTTCATTTTTTTATGGGAATTAAAGAAAACATGACTTTAGTCTTATTCATACATAGGATAGCTGTCAAATTATGTTACGGTAATTAAATATAGAAAACCTTGTTGTCTCGACCAGATATACAGCATAATAAATGCTTTCACTTCGCACGACTTGAATGTAAAGTATAACCGATTTTGTAAATACATTACTGGATTAGACAAACTTAAAACAATAATTACCATTGAATGTATGGAACCATATTAAATAGTATGTTTTTATTAAAAAAAATCGTATATCATTATACATTTAATTTGTATAATAGTTGATTATTGTAAGAAAAAAACATTTCATCATTATCATGACAAGTGTTTTTAATCAAAATTGTATATACTACAAGGAAGCTGAAAGGTTGCACTTTGTAAATACAGCAGTTTCTCAAACCACGCCTCTTTAGGGAAGAATATTCATAGAAAATTAATTTTGTTTACATACTGGTTCCCAGTTATGCTCTCTGTGTTCCATCTCATAGAGACATAACTTGGGAATGTTACCAGTAAATATACATGTGCATATTGTTTACATTGAATCTGTGGTAACCCTTCATTCGAGGTAGGGGGAGTTAAGAAAATTAGTGTTAGTTTAAACTCTGAAAAGTTCAGAGCATATAAACGTTAAAAATATGCCGCACAACCCTATATTTTGACCTTTGAAAAAAATTGTAGTGCCTATGAACTTTCAATTCTTGGATAAGATTTTTTTCAAAACTTCATAGTAAAAGTTGACAGTTTTAGCCGTAAAAGGAGTTCCTATGGGAAATTGCATTGTCAATATTTACAGAAATGCAACCTATAGTTGAACAAATAAATGTACACAACGGTGTAATTTAAAAAAGAAATTGACTATGTTATTTATTGACCTTAATATTTTCACAAAACGTTCATAAAAGATTATCGTTGATTTCAAACAAGAATTAGATTATTTAACTGTTCCTTGATTAGAGAAAATTGAAAGAATTTGTTACTATTTGAAAATCTACATTATTTAAGATTATAGAAAATATAGATGATCATTATGGTATACAATATGCTGATTTGGCCGAAACCTCCGTATAAATCACATTAACACATATCTTATTGTCCCCGTATACTATGCATACGTTGATAAATTCGTTACAAAGTGTGCTAGTGACGAAATACGGTATATATGGGGTCAGTAAATTGTATATGGGGATCCGAGCTTCGCTCTCGCCCGATATATATACCGTATTAGTTCACTACCACACTATGTAACTTATAGTATTGAACGGAAATATTTTTCGGTACTGATTAAATATTCAGTAATATTCCGAAACAGATCACGTTTATTGAATCTGATACCCCGAAGTTTCCCGAAAAACACGTAGAACGCGACAAATTTATTACGAGATATTTTCATTTTCTGGTATTTTCGTAGGATAAGAAGGGGACAGAAAACAGGGCTCCAAAAATATAAAATAAGGAGATGGTATGTTTTCGTAGGATAAGAAGGGGACAGAAAACAGGGCTCCACAAATATAAAATAAGGAGATGGTATGTTTTCGTAGGATAAGAAGGGGACAGAAAACTGGGCTCTACAAATATAAAATAAGGAGATGGTATGTTTTCGTAGGATAAGAAGGGGACAGAAAACAGGGCTCCACAAATATAAAATAAGGAGATGGTATGTTTTCGTAGGATAAGAAGGGGACAGAAAACAGGGCTCCACAAATATAAAATAAGGAGATGGTATGTTTTCGTAGGATAAGAAGGGGACAGAAAACAGGGCTCCACAAATATAAAATAAGGAGATGGTATGTTTTCGTAGGATAAGAAGGGGACAGAAAACAGGGCTCCACAAATATAAAATAAGGAGATGGTATGTTTTCGTAGGATAAGAAGGGGACAGAAAACAGGGCTCCACAAATATAAAATAAGGAGATGGTATGTTTTCGTAGGATAAGAAGGGGACAGAAAACAGGGCTCCACAAATATAAAATAAGGAGATGGTATGACTACAAATGAGGGAGGGCTCCACAAATATAAAATAAGGAGATGGTATGTTTTCGTAGGATAAGAAGGGGACAGAAAACAGGGCTCCACAAATATAAAATAAGGAGATGGTATGACTACAAATGAGGGAGGGCTCCACAAATATAAAATAAGGAGATGGTATGACTACAAATGAGGGAGGGCTCCACAAATATAAAATAAGGAGATGGTATGACTACAAATGAGGGAGGGCTCCACAAATATAAAATAAGGAGATGGTATGACTACAAATGAGGGAGGGCTCCACAAATATAAAATAGGGAGATGGTATGACTACGAATGAGGGAGGGCTCCACAAATATAAAATAAGGAGATGGTATGACTACGAATGAGGGAGGGCTCCACAAATATAAAATAAGGAGATGGAATGACTACAAGAGATGGTATGACTACAAATGAGAAAAATATCCACTAAAGAGTGATGAAGTACACAACTATATATATCGTTGTATTTGTTGAAAAGGTGTATTAACGATCCGGATAAAACGACAGACCTGAATACGATGATAGCAATCTATATTTTTAAATACTTTATATTTCACGTCGTGGTTTGACCTCGAAGTTACCAGTATATGTTAAACATCCGTTTAAAGAGCTAATTAAACAAAATTGAGAAGGAATTAACATTTTAATTTGATTTTTAACATTGGAAAGTGTCACTTTATCTAGAATTAATATGTGTGCTGGTCGTTTCAATGAAATAAGAAATCCCAGTGGCGAATATATGGATATAACTATAAGAAATACTTAACACACTTGGACATGCAAGAAGTGTCCACCAATGGGCGGTTTCGAAACTGTTATCTAAAAAGACTTAGAGGGGGTATATACCGTTGTATACAATTACAAAAAGTTGACCATTGATATTTGCTTATAATTGACTAATAGGTAGATCAAATGATATATAAGATGTAAGAATTTTATCACAATAACTCCTTATATTCAAAGATAATTGTAGATGTTAGACCTATACAGAAAAAAAACATACTACTAGTTTCTCTCTCTCATTTGTAGGTAAAATGACCTAAGGAACTAAGGAAATGAAAATAAGTACGTATTGGGCACTAGTAATTGATTTGTTGGGACATTTGGGAAAATACAAATTTACATATTTGACCACCAGAGAGAAATAATTAACTGACAGAAATAATTCCAATATTCCAATGTTTCAACTGCATGTTAAATAGACCAAAATATGTTTCATAAATCCAAGTTTAAAGATAATAACATTTTCCTTTTTCAGTGGAAAGGCAAATACAATTGATCGTGTATATATGTAAGACTCAGATCAACGTCCAGTCTCTAATCGACGTCCGTTCTTCCAAATCGACGTCCAAATCTGACGTCACAATAAAATATCTTTCCAAATCGGTGTCCAATTTTATTCCTATCTGATCGACGTCTATTTGTGGGGTTCTCTAATCGACGTCCAATTTCTAGCCTTTCTAATCAACGTCCGTTTTGGACACATAATACAAAATTGACCAGAACTGACAGTAGCCGAAATTTTTAGACCTTTAAACAAATTATGTGTGACAAATAGGATCTATTCAAACAAAAATGTTTTTTTTTTTTTTATATTTATAACATACTAGACTAAATATGTAAATAGGTTGTGATATCACTTTTGTTTTAATTTTAGAGATTACATGAAAATAAGGAGATGTGGTATGACGTGAATAATGTAAACAAATCAAATTAGAAAATTTCGGAGCTAGCACGCGAAAAAGAGTCTTATTTATAAAAAAAATCTGAAAACACATATGACAAACATACACCAACGACAACCACTAGACTACAGGCACATAAAGAATATGACGGGGTTAAACATGTGTTTGAGCACTCAACCTAGAACAGTTGTGTAATAGCACAACATAAAACATGATGCCAATGTCTTGCGTATATGTTTCCCGCAAGGTGTAAAACTCAGAAATTTGTTGCAAAATATTTTAGAGAGTCCAAATTATAATACTCTCAAAAAGATTGGCTGTACTTCTTTTTTGGTCTATTGTTGAAGATTGAAAATGCCCTCTAGATGTCGTTTGGTTGGGGTTTTTTGGTGTTTTTTTTGTCGTTAGGGTGCTTTCTCCTTGACATCTATTTACATGCATGTCATTTATTAACATGAATAGGAATAACACGCTTCTATGTAGATAGATTCGATTATTTTTTTTATCAAGATAAACTTTAATAATATGCATGATACCTATTTTGGGTTGAAAAAATCTATATGGAAAGTATGTATAAATGTTTAAACCCTACAAAACATATACATGTATAAGTGTAAACAATTAAGTCTAGTAATTTATCAATTATTGATATTGGACATCGATTAAAGACGACTACAATCAATCGGGCGTAGTTTTGTAAATACATGCCGTCACATTGGACGTCGATTGGGGTATCAAAATATTGGACGTGGATTTGAGAATGTAACGTCAGATTTGGACGAAAATTAGAGAAACGGCCGTTGATTTGAGGGACGGACGTCGATTAGAGTCTAACATATATATTTGACAATTTGAATCCATCTTTTCCGAACTAACTTGAACCTAGGAGTATGGTCTCTAATTGTAAATTTTATTTTATTGAGTTTAAATCGTTATTTAACCTGAAGGTTACATAGCCTAAGCGTAATTGAATAAGCAAGAGTAGAGAGAAGATGCCAAAGGGAAATAAGAATAAGGACGAGAGTTTAAATCCATAAGTCGACGAAAAGCAAAAGCTTGTATATACAGTGTACGTTTTGTACTACATGTTTTTTTTTAAATAAGTTTCTTATTGTGAAAATGTCAGCATTGTAAAATTACTGGATACTTTATGAATAATTAAGTGTCATCATTTAGATAATTTATATTTGACTTGATTGTGATGGAAAGTCGGTAATGATTAGCTTAATACCGCAGGCAGTATTGTAAGTCATTGTCCGAACTGGTAAAACCAAACAATGTATCAACAACCGATACGGATACACTGAACGAGCCAGTAAAACCAGCTTAGGGAAACCAGTGCATTTTAAAAACATGTATATATGTGAAGTTAAGTTCGTTATTCGATATTCCATATTCAATATCCAACCGGCTCGATATTCAAATGAATATAATACAAACATCTAGTAACATTAAAAGTAATATAGTATATATATATATATATATATTATTTTCCAACTAACAAATGTGAATATCGAACTGACTGCTAACAGGCGGTTAGTTATTGAATATTGATTAACATTACTTCATATACAATTTCTTAAACATATGCTAAAATAAATAAACAATCTTCTTTGCTTTTTTACATAGATTAGACCGTTGATTTTGCCGTTTGAATGGTTTTACACTAGTAATTTTTGAGGCCCTTTATAGCTTGCTGTTCGGTGCGAGCCATGTCTCCGTGTTGAAGACCGTACGTTGACTTATAAATTGGTTTACTTTTACAAATTGTGACTTGGATGAAGAGTTTTCTCATTGGCACTACTACCACATCTCCTTATAGATTCAAGATTCAATATTTTATTAAAGTCTCACCACTTGTATAACATTATACATTCCAATAAACATATAAAACATTGCGTATAACATGAAATATTGGATAACATTTATAAAACATATTGTATATTAAAACTAACAGTAAAATATCATTATCTCAGATGGTGCCATTAAAACAAAATACATATATGGTTTGGCGATATCTGGCCACAGCTTTTATTCATAATATGATAGATTCATACAATATATAATATATATATATATAGATAGATAGACCATAGACCATGTATATGTAGATAGATCTATGGTCGGTTACCCGAAGATAATATGGCAACCAGGTAGATAGATAGATGTGAAGATAGATATATATGAAAATGTAAAGATGCACCGTGGGATACACTGGTGCTTTAAATTTAGAAAACACCGTGGGATACACAAGTGTAGTCTGTATTATCCAAAAACCTAAAATTTCATAGTTAACATTAAGATTCTATGCAGCGAATTCTGCCACATTGACGGAGGAAAACAGAGACTCTGTCAACCGCCATAAAAAGGGCGGTTCGCTGCAAAGCTGTGAACCAGTAGATATTTTCATTTAACGTACAACTTGGTAAATATATAAATATATATATTAAATAATCTAGATAGATAGATAGATATTATTTAACGTACAACTTGGTACATATATATATATTAAATAATCTAGGTAGATAGATAGCTATTTTATTTAACGCACAACTTGGTCCATATATATGATAAATGTCTAAATAGATATTTTTATTTAAAGTACAACTGGTACATAATATATGTTTAATAATCTAGATGAAGTTCTGTGAACAACAAATTTTACCTACACAGATAAAAATACTTACCAAAACTACAGCAAACCACAAGATAGTTGATTGTATTTGTATATCATAAAATATAGTATTATAGTATATCAACGAATAATATAAAGATGTTAAGAATTCATTTCATAAGCAGGTTAAGGGTGACAAGTGAAAAACATCTAGTTGAAAAAGTTCTGGTCTGATCGAAAATCATAATATCTTATGTAGCAACCCGACAGCTTATTAAACGACAATAAATAATTGTAAATTCTATAGCAGCACCAGTCCATGTTTGCATTGGTCTAAGTTGAGACAATCCTTACTTAAGAATCGTGAATCTCACACTCCATCTGATCATGTTCTTCATCTCATTGGCAAAGACCCACTCTAGCACTACCTGTGTCAATACCACTACAAGTTTATTAAAAATATGTTGGATCCTTATAGTTTCATTATATATTCTGAGTTCACTTTTTAACATGCGACAAATATGCCACCACAAAAATGCATTTCTGTGGCTAGACCTATGTCAACCCCATCTGGAGGATGTCAGTCTGCTACAAAAACATACTTACTATTGAGGATTCTACTATTCAAACATCAAACATTAAAAATCTCCTACAATTCTGTACGGCAAATAGCTACATGGAAGTATAGCTACATAGTAATATGAATACAATTTAAAGCATAATAAATCAAGAAAAATAATAATTCTTCTGTAAAACCCTGTATTAAGTGTCAGTATTGGATCTCCAACCATTTTAAAAATCCTTCAAAATTCAATGAAAGGACAGCTTCAAATACACTGAATTCATACCAACACAAAATAAGAAAATATTGCTAAACTTCAGCATGACTCTGGCCTGGAGTGTTTAATACCTTCTTAAAAACTCAACCTCAATTTTGACACACATTAAATTACTAAAAAAAAAACAATATCCAATCCTAGTAAATTAGTAATGTCACAATTTTTGTTGAGAGAGATACAAAATGTACAAGTAAGCAATACCTTAACAATTCATAAATAGATAGGAAATGAATTCAATAAATCAACTAGAGAACCGAACTCATCAAGAAAGAAAGACTGTCCTCTGATACATGGTATGTACGGGTGGTGTGGAACTTACAAATAAATGGTTACTAAAGGTCTGAAATAACTGTAAAAATTCCCTTGGGGTAATAGCAGGATAAACATCTGCAGTTTGGGCCAAGCATCTGAAGGAATCCCTCTAAAAACCAGAAATGGCTTCATCCATAATAATACTGAATAGTGATAATGAAAGTCATACTAAACTCAAATCTAAAATAAAAGTTCATCCCAAGCTAACATACATGTAGGCCAGAGGCCCCAGACTTGGAACAGATACTTAAATGGCGAGGGGTTAAACAAGTGTTTCAAAATCTCAACTAAATGAAGAAGAAGCAACTCAACAATACGCACAGTAAAAATCATAAAGAGTCCAACATCAGAATAAGTAACAAATTAAACAACACAAAAATTGAAATTGACGATATTACAAAAGTCAACAAGGGACTACAAACAGTTACCAACATGCCAGCTCCAGACCTCAATTAAACTGTTCGAAAAACTATGTCTTGAATATACGAAAATCTAGCACCAACCTGTCATGGGGGTTTAATATCATATTATCATAAAATATATTATAAAAACATAACTCTTATCATACCTGCAACTGGTTTAAAAATAAAGGAGTTTTAGTCTGAAGCATAGATGTGCAAGTGAATCAATATTGAAGCCAAAATAAGCCATATATATGCAGGCAACAGTATTACTACTTTATATAAGTTTGCTTTATGTTTTGTTAGTTTTTGAGGTAAAAGCTGACATTTGTCCGTTGTAAAGTGTATTACCATAAAAGATTGGATGGTCAACACCTGAATGTGTAAGATGACTATGTAGGAGTGAAATTTATTATAATGTAAGCGCCCATAAATACGAAGCAAGAATAAATGGATAAACTCAGGCAAACGCAAATTAAAAGAATGACTACATGTATGAGAACCCTATACTAGAGTCTACTCTAAATCCATGTATGCAGAAACAAACATTTAGTATAACAGCAACCACTCTCTCTCTCTCTCATCTTGGGTTTGAACCAGGTTGCCCAAATGAAACCTTATTTCCATTAAAGGACAATGTGATTTGAACTTAGATATCACAAGAAGGCCTATAGAATCAAAGTAAACCTGGTTAAAGTTGCCTGTTAGGACATCCAAAAGTTATAAAGGATGACCTGTGCTACACAAAAAATAAAGCACAAACAAGTGCTTAACAACATCTAGATACCCTCATAATTAAAAGCATAACATTTCAAATAGTCCCAGCATTCATGCTAACTGTTATTGAAATTCAACCGGTACTATAATTCATAATAAATAACAACCATAATTTGGAATTAACTGTTGCCAAGCCACCAGTAGGGTCAATGATTTATGCAAATGAAAAGTTCCTCGTAATGCACCAGCCTAAAATAACAAATGGCACCTAACATACAGTGTACGATACTCATAAATTGGGCAACTATCTAGAATTCCCAGGATGAAGATTACAATACATTCTAGACTAGTATATATATACATGTATAAATTAAAGCTGTTTTCGACACCTAAATACTAAAGATTTTTTACGGTGGAGTAGACTGCAAGACAAGCTGTAAATAATTACTTAGTTTGTAATAGATTTGCTATTAATATAACATGTACATGTACATATCCGTTTAACTGCTACTGACAAAATTAAATTACACAAAACTTGAAATAGTCTCATTTAAAAGTTGATTACAAGATAAAACCATTGCACCCCTTTTTTCCCTTAATATATATATATACATGTATAAAAAAAAATTCAATAATAATGAAAATGTCCCAAACCCTGAGACTGGTTTGTAGGGTTTGTGGCAACAGCAATAAGAAGTCGTCCTAAATTAGTGATCAATAAATATACACTTCTATAAACTTTTGTCCTTTAAATGTGGTACTTTATTGCAAAATCTGTATTCATGCAGTACATCCATATTTTATCAGGTTATTAAACAAGATAAATATTATAATGTTATATAAATCGATAGCGTCCTCCATTCAAAATTCATTTAATATGTTATATACATGTAACAATTATATAGAATGTAACCTCATATTTACGAAAGTTTTTTATTTCAAACACATGATGCGGCATCCCATCATTGTAAGGCCATATAAATTTGTAAAAGTAACACATTCAGCAATTTAAGTTTAGAAACTGAGATATAAACGTTACACAAATCTTTTTAATCTAACCCATAAGATTAGAAAAAGTTGTCTTAATCTATATAAATATGTTTGTTACATTGTATATGTTGTAATCACATGTACATTTTGTACATGTGGGGGTTAAACTTAAAAGTAATATACTGCTTTTAACTAGTAAATCTGACGATTACCTGAAAAATTCTCAACTGGATCATACCAATGCAAAGCTCTAGGGGTTGGCATAAATAACATCTGATGATGATTCAATGTACAAATGTAGGTGACCAAAGGAGTTGAGTTAGTGGCGTGATGAGTCGTGAATCCAGTCCAGTAACCCATCTGTAAAAAGTAGTGTGTCCTTGTTGTCCAAGTCTCTGGTCCAACTGTTACAACCCTTGGCCGTGTTCCGTGGCCGAGCAAGGTCTCGAACTGATCTACCCAACATTGTGCTACAACTCAACAAAAAGTAAATATTAGTTCCACCATTCTACATAGCATTGACATAAGAAAACCAAATGACTGTACAAAGAAACAATAACAATTAAAAATTACGTATACTCATACATGTAGTTGTGTCGATAATAGTTACAATAATTTAAAAAAAAAAATTAATTCAAAATTAGTATATACACAATGTATACAGATTTATATATTGATCAAACTTAAATCCAGTCAGTTGATGGTAACATAGTGTAATATTAGTATATAATTGAGTTATTACAACAATAAATTTAAGCTGTGGCCTGTTTACATATGGCTAAATTCTTGATTTAACTGAACTATTCATACCATATCGACCTAGTCTAGGCTAGAGAGTAGTAGCAACTAAAAAATGTATACACGACACTGTGATGAACGACTCTTGACAATTTTTAGTACACAAATGTGTAGGTACACGCAAAATTTATAGCCGGATATATACAGATAATGAAAATATTTGCTAAATCCACCAGCAAGCTAACATTTAGCAATGATTTCTTTTGTATACTGCTTCTTAA
Source organism: Mytilus galloprovincialis (assembly GCA_037788925.1). NCBI lineage: Eukaryota > Metazoa > Mollusca > Bivalvia > Mytilida > Mytilidae > Mytilus > Mytilus galloprovincialis. The sequence continues at coordinate 1,583,277 of JAWDJN010000031.1, forward strand.
TTTCGGGTATGGTCTCTGTTCAAGATTTCCAAGATTTTTGTTTATTTGTATCGAAAGTTGAACTTCCGGTTACGAACCTGGGTCCTTCGCCCCCAAGAGTTCGTCCCTTTTACGTTCATATCCTTTCATGGAATATTTGCTGTATATCGTATATGTGCTATAAAAGATCTAGATACACAATTACCGATGTATACCCTCTTAAGGAAAAATTACTTTTAATTCGGAAGTTTTCGGGAGTTCATTAAATAACACCTGCCCCACAACACATAATCATTAAAGACACGTTACTAACCTGCATGATCTGTTACAGCGCAAAATACAATTTGTTAGGCTTACCCATAGGCACTAGACGATCTGTCAATACTCAATTTCAATAGTATAAGATATGGGGAAAAAGTAATATATAAAAAAAAGAAACTAAAAACAAATTACACTCGTCGTGCATCTAATTTATGTAGAAATATACAATGACGCATGGTAAACATGATTATAATCTGCAAATCTTAGGACAATGTTGCATCTAATTACTCACACTTGTAAAAATTAAATAATTATAAAAAAGAAAACGAATAATCCATTCATGGGACCAATTTCTCATTCAGTCTTTGCATGTGCTCTCCACGTGGCGATGCAATCTGGTTAAAAAATGACGATCAATAAAACGAATTCTTTCTAAGATTAATAGTACTTCTAATAAACATTAGAAGCATGAGTCAGGTTATAACCATACAAATTCTTACACTAGTTTACTTTATCATTTCAATTTTCAAGTTTGCCGCTTACAAAATTTAAACAGCTTGCTTGCTGTGATGAAATTCTAAAAAGGACTAAATGACGTCACAGAATATATTGTCACACATGTTGGGTAAATCTAAAACATGAAACACAATCCGTGAGTGGCCCCGGTGATAACTGAATTTAAGTCTATTAACTTAAATTCCATTAGCTTAAATACTAAAACATATACAAGTGCCATTCTATTAAGAATTATGAGAGACTAATATTAAAGGATTAATTATATACAAAATTTATACAATTTTAAAACTACATATATCTAAGATTTAAAATATATCATCAGCTACATACAAATAAAAAAATTATTCTTCTACATAAAATGTTATAGCAGGTTTTAGTAACTACCTGGCATAGTTCTTCGATTCTGAATAAAAATATAAACTTTTTGTCAATAGACAAGTTATAAAATTGATCGTTATGTTTTACAGCTTCACTATACAATATATTTCGAAGGTCTGCATATAAAGGACATAAAGTAAATACATGTTTTTCGTCTTCAATTTCATTTTTACACATAAAACAACATCTTTCATTTATTGGTTTATTCTCATAACGTCCTGTTTCTATTTTAAGTGGCGCAACACCACATCTAAATTTTGAATATTAAGCACTTCTAAATTTAATAGACATATTTTGTTTTAAATATAACTCTGTACAATATTGAGATTTATATAGCTTATAAGTACGAAGCTTGTAACCATTACTCTGTGACAAAATTTTTGTTTGCCATTCTACAATATATTTATTAAATAAAACATTTTCAATTTCTCGAACAATATTCTTATGCAGCACACAATCAATACTAGTATACAAATCAAAATTACAATCTTTAAGTTTTTTCATGGCTCTATTACACCAGTTTTTATTATTGTTTACAGCATTTTTATGTGACCATTTGAACACTTTATAATTTATTCTGTTATTGGTCATGACACTACATCTTACCCAGTGCCTGAAGACACATGTCCATTGCTTTACACTAGGTGGTCTCCAGCCCATGTCCCCGTTAATTGCATCATTTGGCGTATACTTGCCAACACCCATAAAAAACCTGATAGCTCTGTTCTGGACAGCGTTGATACAAGAAAAAGAACGAGTACCCCAAATGGATGCACCGTAGGTTATGACTGACCAGACCAGAGTATCAAATAATGTTGTAAAGGTACTGGGCTGGAAACCACCACTTATATCTATTCTAGTATCAAGATCAACAAATTATTTAATGATGTTATGTTCTTACACTATCTCTCTGTAATAACAGTTACAATCAATTGAATTATGATTATACTAAATTAAAAAGAGATGTGTCTTAAAATCAATTTTTGAAAGGTTAATATAATTATTCAAATTACCTCTAATTGTCTCTTTAACAATTAACTAGCAGGTGATGATTATATCTTGGTATTAAATTGTCATTGTTATAATTTTGACATCGCATGACTAGCACAGAGTGTCAAATTTGTCTAGATATGACAGAAGTACGCCACAAAAGCTGTTAAAAAGGTCAAAATTAATAATTTAGAAAATTGGTGCCAGCCTGTGGCTATTTTTTTCTAATAGTTTACTATCCCATTATGTCCTTGTACACAAATGCGAAGGAATTAGATAGGTTTTTATAGAGAGAATTCTGCGCCTGTTCGGTGAAGTTACAATAATAAGGACCAGTGTATAGTATTTGAAGAAAAAAAAAATCTTCAGATTTATAACCAAAGGTTTGGAATTCTCTTGGAAACTAGGTTCACAACGTCCACGCAAGTTCCAAAGCAGTCGTTTGATAACTGTGTATGAATGAAATTATTTTATTTTATTACATTGGTTGCAATGAATTACATTATTTCTTTCCATTCTTATTTCGGATTTAATTTTGAAAAAGAAGCAGTTTGTTGCATTTTCATTCTTTTTCATTCCATCCTTCCGTCCGTCCGTCTGTTCGTCAAACAGACAGACATCACAAGGGTTGAATGAGTTCTGAGAAGTGATCTTAAGAAATTCAAAGGAAAGAAAAGCACCAAAATGTCACCTGAAAGCGAATTCAACTACGACTCAACAGTATTTTCACCACTAGACAATTCTTCTATGCATATTATATACATTTATATAACTGACAACAATAAACAATGAAAAGTTCCAAGACCAATTCTAGAAGTTTTCCTGCTGACTGATGTATGCAATGATTGAAGGATAAGGTACCAAAAACATCAATTTGTTAAGAAAGTAACTCCGGCTCAAACGTACATCCATAAAAACATGAACACCCTGACAAAATACTTCAGATCCCTTAATCTGTCACGTACAACTCCATAAAACATATCGCAACAGATGTAAAAAATGAATTTACACCAATTAAATGAAGTTAATTTAAGTTTTATTCAAATAGATGTATTGTACTACTTTTACAAAAACTACTACACTCAGTTACTGAGACCAGAGGTTAAAGTCATCAAAGGTCTTCGAAGGCACGTCGCGTGCCCAACATAATTGAAAATTTGTTGTTCGGGTTGTTAAAAAGTTAATGAATAAAGAAGCTTTAAACACGTGACATCTATAAGGATCAACGTTATATGTAGCAGGCTCGGACCCGTGATTTGATGCTAAGGAGGCGCTTCTCGAAATTAGGGATATGACACACAATTGGCTTAAATGTATATAGGAAGATGTGGTGTGAGTGCCAATGAGACAACTCTCCATCCAAATAACAATTTAAAAAAAAGGTAAACCATTATAGGTCTATGTACGGCCTTCAACACGGAGCCTTGGCTCACACCGAACAACAAGCTATAAATGGCCCCAAAATTACTAGTTTAAAACCATTCAAACGGGAAAACCAACGGTCTAGTCTATATAAAAAAAAAGATACGAGAAACACGTATAAATTACATAAACAAACGACAACTACTACATTTACTGTAACCGTTTTTCACATTTTCCCCTTTTTTGACTCCTAGTCCCGTCCAAATCTACACCTGTGTAGCCATTTTCGGTGGAAATGTATGTAATATTTTTAGACAACAATAATAACAATATACTTTATTTAGAAACACTCAGACACATATTTACATGTGCAACAAGAGGCAACATACATAGTCATAACTAAGATAACTACAAAACAATGTTAAAATTGAAAATGGAAATGGGGAAGTGTCAAAGAGACAACAACCCGACCATAGAACAGACAACAGCAGAAGGTCACCAATAGGTCTTCTATGCAGCGAGAAACTCCCGCACCCGGAGGCGTCCTTCAGCTGGACCCTACTGAAACAAATATATATACTATATAGTTAAGTGATAATGGACGTCATACTAAACTCCAAATTATACACAAGAAATCATACAAGACTAACAAAGGCCAGAGGCTCCTGACTCGGGACAGGCGCAAAAATGCGGTGGGGTTAAACATGTTTTTTGAGATCTCAACCCTCCCCCCTATACCTCTAATATATTAATATTATAATATATATTAATTACAATATATTTTAACTAATTTCTTAATAAAACAATGATAAGTTTTTAAGAACTTTGATATTGCAAAATGAAAACAGTCCTTTCATTTTCTCAACACATGGATAAATGCGGTAATATTCTGAAATATAAATTTTTCTCATATTTTTAACAATGTCAGATTAGCACTCAAATAAGTAGTGAAACTCATTTCCAATTGACAAGAACGCACAGAAATCTCATATAATCGGTCTAAAGCAATTAATAAAAATGTACTAAAATTTTTATTTTTGATTTTCCGTTTGAGTTCAACATATCAGGTTGCATGGTCTTAATAAATCTTAAATATCGCCCACTTAGTGTACATGTAACAAATCGACTATTAAAGTGTACATGGTCGTGCATAATTGACTCGTTTGTAATTTTATAAAAGGCCGATATTCACAAATTTTAGTGTTGTTGAATATAAAAATAAGAAGATGTGGTATGATTGTCAGTGAGACAACTCCGAGTACAGCTCTTCTCAAGATACTCTATGACATAGAACTTATCAACTGTATTATTGACCTGTAACAAGGTCACTTAAGGTTAGCATGCAAGGGAATGTTCTGAAATGGAGAGTTCTGATTCTGTACTTATGGATTTGGTTTTGTAGCAGAACGGCTTTAAACCAATACTTATGTTGATTTATTTTTCACTAACACGTTGTAAGTACTTAGCAGAGTATGTAACAACGATTATATAACAAAAGTTTAAATTCTAAAAGGTATTTGTCCTGATAATGTGTTGGTGGTAATAAAAAAGTCCTGGTTACGTACAGTTTTCTGCTCTTTTTATTTAGATGATAAAAGGACCAAGGACCGATGATGCAGAAACTTTGTACAATTGAAATCAGAAATCTGGCATTGATTTGCATGGTTCTGCATTATGTCAAAGAGGCAAATATAAGTCCATTTTATAATATTTAGATTTTTAATAAGAATAAACATGTAATCATATTATTATTGACAAGTTCATTTTTCGTAAACTTGCATGACCTAAGACAAAAAAAAAAAAAAAAATGTGCAAAATATGCCATATAAATTCATCTACAATGTCTATACATTTAAACGTCTTTCTTCCTTGTTTTTTTTTTAATTTTTAAAACGAATTAGCTTGTCGCAGTTGATGAACAAATACGTATTTTTATCAAATTCAAATATTTTTGGATAAGCACATACTAGTATAATAAATATGACATTGTGTTATTTAAGTGTACAACATGAAACATAATGTTAATACAATATAATACCAGAGACATATATACACATATATATGTCTCTGATAATACATAATAGCAGACGATTTCTGATAAAACAGACGAGTTCACGAAATACATGTCAAATACAACCAACTAAAATGGATCAGCGATTTAGATTCTTTTTAACTCATATATATAGCTTCGTGCTACATATATATATGCGAACTTAAATTCAAAATAAAGCATGTCTCGAAATATATATTTATGAATAAAATTGTATAAGGAACCAGTGACAGTTATTGTAGTTAAGATGGTATTAACCGGTCAGTGACCAATGCTTCCTACCCCGGCTAAGCTTGCCTCCCGGTATATTGTAGGACACCACTAAAGAAAACATTCAAGGACAGTGGCTGGTATTTAGAGGGTCAAAATATTGAACCAGACAATTAATTTTTATCCAGATTATCCATAAAGTTACGATTGCAAGAATATTTAGATATTGACTTTGAAATATAATTAGAACACCCTAGATTCACAAGGCTTAGCTTAGAACGCCTAAACAATTAGATTAATATTCTTATTTCATAAATGATACAAGTGTCTGGTATGGCATATACTTGGACACTTAATCTGATTTTGATAGCGATTTTATTATGTTTATGAAGAATATAATAAAAAAAAAATTGGAAGTAGGTAGATTAAACTTTGTTTTTTTTGCTATATTATTCTTCCATTTAAACCAAAATCGAGAGCGGGTTTATTACAGAGAAATTAAATTACAACAAAAACGACAGGTTTTTATTTGTAAATGCGGCATCTAGAATGAGCATTATGATTCAACAATTGTTTAGTGTAACGCTCACTCACTCACTGTGGTCTATTTCATAAAACTTTATTTTATATTTTTTACTTTGTTGCTAATTTAACAAATTAAAAAAAAAATATAATTAATTATTTATAAATGTATTTTTTCAGTACATCAGACTAACAAAAATAGTAATTTTAAGTGTTGAGCAAAAATCTAAATTGCCTGGCGTGTTAACCAAACGTTATATCGTATTAACCCTTGACCTTATCTGACCACTCCAATACTTCAGTTTACTGTACAAACGAGTTAATTTAACTAACCGTAAACTGTTTTATTGTATGTTTTGAATATTACATCTGTCCAATTTTCTGGCTGCATTAAAGAAAGAAAGAAGAAAAGAAAAACAAGACATGGAATTAAAGACTTGTACTATATCCGCCACACTTAAAACAGATCTGTTAAGCTATAAATTAACGAGATGAAAAGATGTTTTAGATCCATTCAACTGTACAGTCTGACGGGTGCTTAGAATACAGCTCTCATACTTCTTCTAGGATGAAATTTGAAAAAAATAGGCAGGACAGGAGTTTTGAGTAAAAAAAAAAGGCAGGATGAGACACTTTGCCAAAAAAAAGGCAGGATGACAATTTAGGTACAAAAAGTCAGGATAAACTAATAAAAAAAAGGCAGGACCGAATAGAGTGAAAAATAAAAAGGCAGGACAGAGATTACAACTAAAAAAAAATGCAGGACAAAATTTTTCATCCTGGTCCCCCCATAAAAATCAAATGGTAGCTCCCTAAGTGGGGGCCCGATCCCGTCACGCTTCAGTGATTCCCTATATAATCAACCAAATTTTTTTCTCAAAAGGGGAGGGGGGCGGCCCCCCTGCCCCCCTAAATCCGCCTCTGTTAGCGTACTGGCCGCACATATTCCACTCGAGTGTTGAATGCAGTTAGTTTGATTTCCGTTCAGATCAAATTAAAAGAAATAAATAAGTTTTTGATGCTTCTCTGCTAAGCACACCGTGATGAGATAGGGGTGAGAGTAACGTTGATCTCAGAGCCATTAGTCTATGCGTAACAAGCATTTATGAATACAGATGATATGGTCGGACACCCTACCCCACTTATACGGATAGTTAACAACAAATTTCCTACGGCAATACTTTTTTCTGCACTAGGTGCAATATGATGCTGAGTAGCTGAGGTTTACTTGAGAAAAAATCCAGGGTGTTGTTCGGCTCATTTAAAAAAAAAATCAGGTCCAAACTTTGGGTCGCACACAATACCCCACTCATACGGCAATACTTTTTTCTGCACAAGGTGAAAACGGAAGCTTGTGGCTAAGGGTATAGCACGGATTTATTTGTAAAATAGATAATAAATAATTTCCTTGCCCACCATATTTTGTGAACAAAAATTAAACCTTTCGTATAATCAAAAGTAAGCGAAATTCACTGGTTTATAAATAGAATGTTTCGTTAAAACAGATTTGTCCGATTAAAAGAAAATTAAAGCACGATTGCGACTTTCTATTATTTAATGCAAAAGAATTGTTACTTTTCAGGAACTATTTGACAGGATGCCGAGAATCTGGAAAGCTATTTGCCACAATATCACGAAAATAGTTTCTGATGTCAAAGTCGATTCCAAGTTACAAGCACTTTTTCCAGCTTTTCAATAAATCTTTAGACAAATACACTCAAAACTGTTGACTATTAAAATTTAAAGCTGTTTGATATATTTAAAACGATAAATATTGTCTTTAAGTTAATGAACCGGAAATAATATTTTTGGATTCATTGAATAGTGTCTTCGAATGATTGATTATATATTAAAAACTGATACTATGGTAGTTATATATTAATAAAAACATTTTAGTACGTTTGAAACTCATTTAACTTTTGGGTTCATAGACATACCCGAAAACTGGCTGCTAGTGTAGTGGCTTCTAGCGAGTGACTGCTAGCTTGAGCTTGGTTATAATAACAGGCAAATAGTCTTAATATGTTTCATATAAACATATATGTTCTATACTGATATGTTTTTGTTCAAACTATCTATAAATATCAGTTCCAATAATTTTTAACAAATCTTATATTATTTATATAATAAAATTTATATAATAAATATATAAATAAAATAAATATAATAATTTATATAATAAAAAGCCAAGAATTTTTGTTTAACATTTTTGACAAATAAGATCAAAAAGGGAACATTCGAATATAGATTGTTAATCATCTTCAACTTATCCCTACATGCTTTACATTTTGTGATCTATCAAATATAGTTTTGCATATTATCTATCCGTCTCTATTTGTTTAGGTGGTTTAGGTGGTGTGCACTTATTCTGATAGTTATCTTCAAATGCTCTCAGTTGCAGAAAAAAATTCTCCAAAAAAACATTTAATCGAAAAATAGGTGTGTTTTAGTTTTATCTGATTTAAGTGTATTTTCTCGCAAATATTTCCAATAATTGAGTCAATTTCCACATAATTTATTTATAGAAGCCTATAGCCAACATTTATCTATATGAGTTTGACCAGTCTAATTCTTTCCGTGAATTAATAATACATGAAAACCATGAGGTAATACTTTGTAAGTGTAACTATATGTGATGTATTATATACAAATAATTACATTAGATGTATGTTTCATTATAATACGTTATTCTGATTGGCTAACTGCACATCACGTGTTATTCCTTAAGCAGTTGTATCACACAATAAAACTTATCATTCATGATGACAAACAAACAAACAACAACAAACAAATAATTTATTAGAGTCTCACCTCTTTAAAACATTTGATATACAACACAATATAATATTAACAATTTATAAAAGAGCCACTCTAAAAAGAGTTATGAGAGACGAGGTCCCATAATAAAGTGCACAGGTAAATTAAATAAAAACTTGATTTAAATCATGTTTTTATGATCCTACCAGCTAAAAATGTAATTATAAGTATTGAATGCTTCTTTTTGTAACTTCATAGGGTTGTAAAAGCGTTGACCGTGCGCACATTTTTAGAATGAAGCGCTTCCGCGCTTCATACAAAATGTACTTCGGTCAACGCTTTTACACCCCAATAAAGTTACAAAAAGAAGCATTCAATTCTTAAATATATTTGCTGTTTATATTTTATTTTGAAGGAGATAACAATTTCAAACCTTTCGTCGAGTGTCATTTTAATCGATACTTTAACAGCTGTCCAGGCTCGGGGAAAAATAAAAAATATAAAATATAAAAATATTGTATATCATAATATTTGTTAAAGGTCTATACAACAAATAATAATCACCATTTATCATCGTTTCAAGGTCCATTTAAGCGTCTTCTATTTCAAATAAATTACAATGACAGTTTTATATCTTAAACAACATCTGTGCAGTTGTGAAAATACTGATCTGTATACAAAGAGGAATAACTCAATGTACTTTTATCAGATAATGTATAGACTGAAGAAAAACACATGTTTAAAAGGCGTCTACCAAAGACTCGTTCGTGGCGTTCGGTGTTTGAGGGAAATACAGTTTTAGTTGGTGCACAATGTTATGATACATTGGAACTTTAATTTGTCTTTGATGTCCAGTCAAACTGATAGATATTATTAATGGACAATTCACTTTATTTATACTAATGCAAATCTCCGACTCTACCCAACAAAATACTGAAACTACATATCTCTCAGTATTCTTAGAAACGATTTGATTTAATTTAGTTCCTTAGAGTTTTTTTTTTAACAAATACGTTTTGGAAACATTGTGCAACTGTTTTCACGATACAAATACGATTGGTAAGCGGAATGTACTATCTAAACAATGTTCTATAATTTATTTAACTTACCAAGTGCTTTACAAATGGAACAACTTATCGTTCTTTATTATAATTAGTTTTTTTACTCGTTTGGACCGGCGTTTTGCATTTGCGCCGATCTGCATTTCATTTGCGCCGATTTTTTCTTTCATTTGCGCCGATTTTTGTTTTCATTTGCGCCGATTTTTTTACAGGTAAATTACAGGTGAATTACAGGTGAATAGATATAAGAAGTTGTGGTATGAGTGCAAATGAGACAACTCTCCATCCAAGTCATGTTATTTTTCATTTATCATTATAGACCTCTTCCGTCATCCAGTTGTACACTATATTCACATACTTTAAAAATCAAGAAGTAAAAACCTTAGATAAAAGCACTCTGGTTTATACTAAAATGACGAATTGAAAATCTATTTACAGCATTTAAATCCATAAAAATGGAATACATTAAAATCATAAATCTGTTCTTGCTGAGAATTTATAGGCAACATATCTAATATGTTCCTTTCATGTGATTTCGTCTCTTCTGTATTTGTTGTAATTGTCAATAACGTAGTCCATCTTTTCTTTGTCTTGCTAACGTACTTATGTGTGTGGCCAATGGTTAAAAAAATTGACTCCTCGGCTCGTTGCAGTGTGCAATATGTCCATCAATTACAGCAAAGTTAAGAACAATATGAATCAAAATTAACTAAAACCTATGTTTATAAACAGATTTTACCAATATACCTGCACGGTATAGTACATGTACAAGTATTAACTTACCTGTAAATCCAATTAGGAGCAAATATAAAATCGGCGCAAATGAAAAAATGAAATCGGCGCAAATGAAAGAATGAAAATTTTGAAAATCGGCGCAAATGTCATACGCCCGTTTGGACAAGATGTTAACAATAAAAGCATTGTTCCTTTTAAAGAAAAGTAATGATTTAAACGTCCTCTTTGACCTCTATTATTAACGTTTTTAAGTGTGGTATTGTGATACGATCAGTGATTTCACGGTTCGTCTGATTAAATTGACAATTTGACACATGCTCTCATTTAAAAATACATGTGTACAATAACGTGATAAACATAAACCTTTTGCTTATTGGAAGGAAATATAACAATTATTGCTATCTAAATTCTGCCTCACCTTGCTCGTCCGAAATCAAAGTATTCCTACTCTGAAATCAATTGGCTATAAATAAGGCAAACACAGTTATTTGTTTATTTTACCCTATAGTTTTTTAATACTGTCATTTGTACCCCTTCCCCACCGTTTCCTTTGTTTTTTGTTTATATAAGAAGAATTACTTGAAGAGTGAACATGATTTCATTCATTCCTCACAATAAAGAAACAGACCAAATCTTACAACTTCATGGGTCGATAGCACTTTGCTACATTCAACGCAAAACTTAACAATTGTGTAGCTTGCAAAATGTATCGCAAAAATATTAGAACGGTGACTGATACTTTTTATATTTGTGAAAAAAACATGGTAAAATCTGCATTTCGGCTAAGTGTATGAAAATTCTATCTGAGGAAGTATTTTGTGTTGATCATAACGCTAACATACAACTTAAATGCGCTATGAACGTTAGAACTATAACAAAAACTCAGACGCAGTAATTGAACTACAGGAGCATCACGCATACAATGTATTTAACAGATGACAGAACCAGTAGAAATTACCTTATATGTAAAGAACTATACGACTTAAGTTATTAAAACATATATAGATAAAGTAGCTATAAATAACCGTAATACTATTAATATATCATAACGTATGTTTTCAAACGAAAGAAAAAATAACACCAATGTAATCAGTTAGATCCAAAAACATAATAACAGAAATATTAAGTAGTCCTCTGTCCTTATATCGAATGAATGTTTAATAAATTTGATAATGGACCCTTCGCTTTCAACTTTTGAAAGACTAGAAGTAAAGTAAAACCAAGACACGGAATCGCAGCTATACACGAGGGAAATACTTTCATTAAAACCAAGACAAGGAATCACATCTATACACAAAGGAAATACCTTCCTCAAAACCAAAGCAAGGAATCACAGCTTTACAGGAGGGAAATACCTTACTCAAAACCAAAGTAAGGAATCACAGCCTTACACGAGGGAAATACCTTCCTTAAAACTAAGATTAGGAATCACAGTTTACACGAGGGAAATACTTTCCTTAAAACTAAGACAATAAGTCACAGCTTCACACGAGAGAAAACCTTCCCCAAAACTAAGATTAGGAATCTCAGCTTTACACGAGGGAAAACCTTCCATAAAACCAAGACAAGGAATCACAGCCTTACACAAGGGAAATACCTTCCTTAAAACTAAGATTATGAATCACAGCTTACTACGAGGGAAATACCTTCCCTAAAACTAAAATTAGGAATCACAGCTTTACACGAGGGAAATACTTTCCTTAAAACTAAGACAAGAAATCACAGCTTCACACGAGGGAAAACCTTCCTTATAACTAAGATTAGGAATCTCAGCTTCACACGAGGAAAACCTTCCTTAAAACTAAGATTAGGAATCACAGCTTCACACAAGGGAAATACTTTCCTAAAAACTAAGACAAGAAATCACAGCTTCACACCAGGGAAAACCTTCCTTATAACTAAGATTAGGAATCTCAGCTTCACACGAGGGAAAACCTTCCTTAAAACTAAGATTAGGAATCACAGCTTCACACAAGGGAAATACTTTCCTAAAAACTAAGACAAGAAATCACAGCTTCACACGAGGGAAAACCTTCCTTAAAACTAAGACAAGAAATCACAGCTGTACACGAGGGAAAATCTATCCTTAAAACCAAGATAAGAAATCGCAGCTTCACACCAGGGAAAACCTTCCTTAAAACCAAGACAAGAAATCACAGCCTTACACGAGGTAAATACTTTCCTTAAAACCAAGACAAGAAATCACAGCTTCACACCAGGGAAAACCTTTCTTAAAACTAAGATTAGGAATCTCAGCTTCACACGAGGGAAAACCTTCCTTAAAACCAAGACAAGAAATCACAGCTTCACACCAGGGAAAACTTTTCTTAAAACCAAGACACGAAATCACAGCTTCACACGAGGAAATTACTTTCTTTAAAACTAAGATAAGGAATCACAGCTATACCCAAGGGAAATACTTTCCCGAAAACCAGGTCAAGAAATCACAGCCTTACACGAGGGAAATACTTTCCTTAAAAGCAAGGCAAGGAATCTCATATATACACAAAGGAAATAAAATTGAGAATGGAAATGGGGAATGTGTCAAAGAGACAACAACCCGACCATAGAACAGACAATTAAAATTAGGAATCACAGCTATACACAAGGGAAATAATTTCGCGAAAACCAGGTCAAGAAATTACAACCTTACACGAGGGAAATACCTTCCTTAAAATAAAGACAAGGAATTACAGCTTCACACGAGGGAAATGCATTCATTATATTCGAAAGAAAAATGCCTTCCTTAATCAAGTAATTCAAGCTATACTAAAGGGAAATGCCTCCTTAAGAATTCTGGTCATACATGAATGAACTACCTTCTGATCAAGGGATTCCAGGTATACACGAGGGAAGTGACATCTTTGATTTTATTTTTGAACAGCTTTTAATAATAAAAAAAAACCGTACTTGATATCAATACAAAAAGAGAAAGGACTGATCTAAATTTCGCTTCACCTATTCATGTATTTGGTACAGATAGGATTTACTATTACAGCAATATCTGTCATTTAGATGAACATGATTAATGTTCCTATATATTGTATATCATGAAAATGATGAGATTACATCGTGAGCAAATGGGAATTATATTGATACATATGTGTTGTCAACTTCTGAATGATAACAATCAGATTTATGCAAGTTTTATATTTAATGACTAAATGCATTGAATAAATTTGTGAAATAAGTTTTTCCTCCAGATTCACACGTTGGTGTTATCGCGTCTTTTCGTAATTAAACGTTATAAAGATGTGTTGAAGTAGATGTTATTGAATTACTGAGTTTAACATACTTAAGATCGTACATCCTATTATTACTATATAGTGTTCACGTTTTACTATGGCTATAGAGTATGATGCACTACTACAGAAGATTGGGGGATTTGGGAGATATCAGAAAGTTCTTCTGGTTGTATTATTCTTTCCTGCCATTTTCGATGCTATGCAAGGCTTTCTTCCGAACTTCATTTTAGCTGAACACAAACACAGGTAAGAAAAGATATGTGAATACACGTAAATGTAAATATAAGTCATTGTATGCATAAATTAACAATACCTTCAACGCACAAATTTAACCTGTAGCTTAAGAGACATTCCACAATATAAAAAAACAATTACACATTATAACTTTCCAAACAGAATAAATAATAAAGAAGCTCGACGATCTTCAGTCAAAATTCAATCACTAAATCGCTGTAAATTTATAATTTATATAACGTTAGCTGACTATTCTAATTGTTGATTTACCTCCCTTGCAAATGAATTGTATATAGCGACAGAATAGTTTGAAATCAGGAAAATTTGAGACGAAAGAGAGAAACGGTTGAAGAACGTTAAAAAACATTAAAAGGATGGGATAAAAAAACAACAACCACAGCAGTTAAAGGTTGAAAAATGAAGTGTGAACCTATCATTGTTCACCATTGTTGTAATACCTGTGGACAAAACATATTGAAAAAGGAGGTTTGAAGACGACAAAACGTATTTTTACTCACATTTTTTCGTTAAACGTACAGATGGAGAGGTTAGTCAAGCGGGGAGGACACGATAAAGCTAACACCGCCACCGTATATATTTCGATTTTGAAATGTATATATGTTCCGGACCATATGAGTATTTGGACCATACGCGTATGGTCATGACCATATGGGTATATACTCATATGGTCGGGGTAATTAACACTGTGTTATAGTTTACTTTTAATCCCTTCATATAAGGTATGACCGTTCATTAAAAAGATGCTATCATATAGGTAATTTTATTATTATAGACAGACAATATTATAATAAAAAGATAAGCTAAATTAAAATAAGAAGTTTCACATAGTTAATTTTACTTAATTTTAAAATTTATAGTAAACACATTTTATACCGAAGGTCATTACCAATGGTCATTACCGATTTGTTATTACGAGTGAATGGCAATATGTTAACTAAAAAAAATAAATTCCTAAAATTTCTTAATGAACTGTTACATAAGAAGTCACTGGAAAGTAACATACTATTAGTTTATTTAAGTTGTGTTGTGAATATGGTGTATTGTAGTCATTTTTCGATATTTAAGATCTAGAGGTTCTTAAAAACACCGTAGACATCAGAATGGTCAAAGACCTCGATATCACTGTACGCAGCTACAAAAAGGCTTGTTTTTCACTCGAAAACAAAATGTGTAAATGAAAAGGATAATGCAACAATTTCTTGAAAATGCAAATAAGCTGTGATACCGTGTGGAAGTGCATTTCACCAAAGCCTACATGCACGAATGTAACTAGCGATGAAAACTAACTATGGCATCAATATTTAATTTTTACGCAGTTTTTGGATTTTAAAATTAAAAAAATGTCATGTTTTAAACCATCACTGTTTTTTTAGATAAAGTTTTTGTATTATTGAAACGTTTATAATGTAATTAAAAAAAAAAATATAGACCTATATGGTCCAAATACTCGTATGGTCCGGCCCGTTAATAACCAAATGAGTATTATACCCATATGGTCATGACCATACGCGTATGGTCCAAATACTCATATGGTCCGGAACATATACATTTTTTTTCTTGATTTTGATCTTTCAGTTTCTAACGTAAACTCTACACAAACATTTACGACAAAAGAGACTATTTTCATTCCCTCTTGAACTTGTTTCTTGCACCCCTTACAATGGCGATTATCTTGCGCAACACTTAGCCTTTCTGGTGTCTCTATTGATGTTTTAGATTTTAATGAACGTAAATTACTAGTAAAACTGGTTAAATACAAATTCTGGGATTTCGTAGCAATTTGTTCCTTCAAACTTTCAACAAAATTTTTATAGATACAAAAACTTGATTTGAAATTATGTTGGATATTTAGAATTATAATCACAAGCGGCAAATAGCACATTTCAATTTCTACGGTACTGTTATGAATAATGTCAATAAATTCAGTAACGAGCTATTTTTAGTTACATATCCTTTGAATATATTTTTTTTAAAAGATATTATTTTAACACTATAGTAAGATCTTTGAATATGGTCTTTATCGGAACTGACATTGATTTTGTTTGGTCACTTTTTATTTATCCGCCTCCTTGTTTGAATTTATCCTCAGGTTGCTGCTGTTTGTTGTTTATCATATTGTTTTTTATCATTATTGTTTTGTCATATAGTAGGCCGTTGGTTTCTCTTCATTTTTTATTATTACGTTTAGAATAAAAGGAATAAGTGCATTTTTTAGTTTCCATATAAAATCAGATTCGAAGTGAATTAACAGTACAATTAGTCCTGACCATCTGTTTCAAAAAGTATGAATAGAAAAACCAAACCCAGGGGAGGTTAAAAAGGAGATGAAACGGTTTAAATCTTCTATTCATCGATGTGTTTCTCAAACCCTAGGTTTAATTCCTCTATTCATCAATATGTTTCTCAAACCCTTGGTTTAAATCTTCTATTCATCGAAGTGTTTCTCAAACCCTGGGTTTTATTCTTTCATTCATCAATGTCTTTCTAAAACACTGGGTTTAAATCTTCTATTCCTCAATGTTTTTCTCAAACTCAGGGTATACATTTTCTATTGATCAATGTCCTTCTCAAATAGCTAGGTTTAAATCTTCTATTCATTAATGTGTATCTAACAAAAATGGGTTTTAATCTGCTATTCATCAATTAAAATGTGCTTCTCGAAACTTTGGGTTTACATCTTCTATTCATCAATGTGTTTCTCAAACCCTAGGTTTAAATCTTCTATTCATCAATGTCTTTTTCCAACCGTTGATTTACGTTTTCTATTAATCAATGTGTTTCCAATACCCTGGGTTTAAATGTTTTTCATCTACTAGTATGTGTTTCTCTAAACCCTGGGTTTCAATCTAACTTAGTGAAAATAAAGCTCATCATTATTATTCTGAAATGTCTTACCTGTTTAAGGGTTATTACTTTATTAAAGAGTATAGAATACTAATGAGAGTCAGGAATAAATAGAATAATAATAGTTTCAAAGTATAGAAACAACTTCCCCTACAGTGATTTAAGTGATTTTTTCCAGGCATAAGAACTGGTCTTCTGATTTATGTAGTTAAAACTAACCAAAGATTAGTTAAGGGTTATTCTTTTTATTATACTATAATAACTTTATCAAAGGAAAGATTACTTAGGCCGCATATCTTTCTAACCAAAATTTTGTAAACCTTTTGTCGCGTTTGTTGTTGTTTCTAAACGCTACAAAAGTAGAAACAAATGCATCGTTTAATAAGTCTTGATTGACCCTGTTTGAACTTTCAATAATGCATGCACATGTTGTTGGTAAACCGATTTTTAACAAATGTAGAAACAAATACTTCGTTTAATCAGGTAGTAGTAAGAAACAAATGTAGCGTTTGTACTAACAAACGACAAATGACAAACTGCAGACACATTTTTATCGTTTGCATAGTTTGTCAAAGTTTATGTAACGTATGTTTGAAAGAAATGATCAAAACATGTGCGCGCTTAGCCGTTTGTATCGTTTGTGTAAGAAAAAAATGCACTCTAAATTTTGTCATCGATGACTATCGTTTAGACAATTGACAAGCTTTGGTAAATACAATTACTATCCATTAGCCTCCCACCCCGACAATATCAACTGGTCTTGACAAGATTAACTGGTCCTTACAATATCACCTGATCCTTACAATATCATGTGATACCGACAATATCATCTGATACCGACAATAACACCTGGTCTCGACAATAAGTGTTTGGGTCATAAACTTCGACTGTATTTGAACATCGGTAACCTAATGTTGCATTCATAACATCCTGTTACAATTAATTAGAAGTAGATGGTTCTTTATTATCGAGTTTAACATACTTAAGGTTTGAAATTAAAGTATAATTTTATCATGAATACGTTTTGTTATGGCGATCGAATATGATTATTTTAACAGAAGCTTGGAGTTTTGGTAGATATCAGAAAATTCTTTTGGCTGTTTTAGTTTTTCATGCAATTTTCAATGCGTTACAATCTTTCTTCCAAACTTCATCTTAGTACAGGTAAGAATAAAACATAATATTCACGCAAATGTAATTTTAACTCATTCAATTAAAAAATCATTAAATTCTTGCTGAGCAAGGCATTCCATGAAGGGGAGAGAGTGGATGCTGGGGAGTTTAACACCATAATACTAGCAGTTACACATTGAATAGCATTATGAATTTCCTACCAAAAAATGGAGGTTTGATAAACAATATAAAACATACTAAATAAATAACATTACAAAAATTGTTATAACACATTAACAATAATACACATTGTATGAAATACATGTCTCTTCACCTGAAGTCACGTGATTCCAATAAGTTTTAGGTCACAGGAAAGTAGTACAAACATTGGTGAAATTTGCCTTCATAAGTGTTATAGTATGTATATATAAAGAAAGTATAAAGAATGTAACAGTTGTATACCGCTTTTTAACAGTCATAATTCGATTAAGCAAAAACAAATCCGGGTGACAAACTTAAACCGAGGGAAACACATCAATCAAAAGCGGAAAACAACGTTACAACAAAATCACTGAACTGCAACAAAAGCAAACGCCAAACATATATAGAAATGGACTGTAGTTAACAACTGTCATTTAAAATGAGTGAATTTTTTATCGTTTATAGTAATATAATATTCGTAAATTAAGAGATTTTCAGTAGATTTGCAGTTTGTTTTTGCCTAGAATATCTTTGGTAAAACATAGTTCAGCATAGTGTATATTTAGAATCGTTAAGTAAGAAAATTTAAGAAGATACTTTTATTAGATAGTTTGGTTTGTCACTGTTAAATTTGATAAAAGAAAAGAGTACTTTGACATTTCTGATTTTTATTTATATGTAGATCTTATGAACTATGAAATATATGAAAATTATGAATTTGTGATGAACATAGTAATTATTTGATCATTATAATGATTTAGATGTAAAATTCCAAATGAACAAGACAGCTATGAACGAAATGTTACACATCATCCAGTCTACAATGTGTCAAAATGTTCAGTACAATACAATGGAACAAGTCAAGAGTGTAGAGAATGGGTTTACGATCAATCTATTTTTACAGACAGTTTGATATCATCAGTAGGTATATGAAGTGTATTTACTTAATTAAAGAATAGATCCCACGCTCATATAGTGTGCATTGTTCTCAGTCTCTCTGAATAATCCACAGACCTCAATATAAAAAACCCAACATATCCTTATCTTGTATAATCAATATTCTGAAAGGACCCTGTAGACCATTCTCCAACTTTCTAAGCTGCAAAACCTCTTATAAATAATGTATAATGTCCAGAGTAATGCCTTATCACTAATTAAATAACGTATTGTGTCATTTGTCTTTGTGAAGGCTTATTTCACGTCCTAGTGAACATATCACCCTTATTGCCTCCATGACTCGTTATGAGGGGAGAGACAAGAAGACAGTATTGTGGTATAAGTCGTGGTATAGATAGCCTGACTGGGTACAGGATATACAAAGCACCTTAACAAGGAATTATTCACCAAAACAATACTTTATCATTTCGTCCATTCCTTTACGGTGGTAAACAATGTTTTCATCTTCATGCACTACTTACAGATTGGTCTGTATGTTTGCACATACTGGCCTGAACTCGGCTGTTTTATCATTTTGGGGACTATTGAGCATGCATAAAGATTGTGTACACTTTTATCATTCTGATATTATTACCAATTTTCTGGTGATTGTGTATTTTGTCATTGATTTCATTATTTTGAACTGTTATATTTTACACAGTTGAACATTGTATGTGATGAAAAAGAATGGCGTGAACACTTAATTCTAGCAGCCTTATTAGGAATGTTCTTTGGAAACATTGGTAACAATTTGATGTCTGATTTGTAAGTGTAGTTATGGATAGATAATGAACTTTAATGACCATCTTGCTATGATGTTTGTAAGACGGGTTTAGTGTAAATGTTATGGCCTTTTTGCATTGAGAGGTTGTTATATTAAGTAATTTGTCGATGCTAAAATCTGGCAAATCGATTCTAAAATAACAAATCAAGATAAAAAAAACTGAACTTCAAAGGGTGCGAGACCGGTAGTGTAGTGAGCGTTCCCGGCTAAGCGTACATCATCCACCATGCAAATTTACACTCGGTGAAATTACTGATTATAAGAATCCCGGGTATCTAAAGATATAAGATCACAAAAACATGTCACTAGTGAGTTGAGACAACGACAAATCGTACCGGTCAACCAATTCGTGCTGGTAATTTCAAACTAATTTACGCGCATAACATAACAATTGAAATATGGAAACATCTTAATATGGTGCAGAGGGCAATTTACTTTTGAGGAAGGGATGTTTACAATTGGAAAGTTGTAATCATCACCTTTGGTATACATGCCAGTTCGAAGTCGCCCATCAGTGTTATTTTCTGTTATTTTTTATCAGGTATGGAAGAAAATTAACAGTATGTTTAGACCTTATAATATACACTATTGGGAGTGTACCACTACCATGGACGGAAAACAGAATAGCTCTGCTATTCCTGAGGTTTCTTGCAGGCGTAGGTGGAGTAGGATATTACCAGATCGCTTTTATTTTAGGTAAAGTATAAATCATATAAACAACAGTCCACTGTAGAGAAAGATGTATTATTAACCGATGTCGAAAACGGAAAGATTAATTGTACAGCTAATAGAAGTCCATTTGTCTGAGAACTAGTCGTTAAAACGACCCGTGCTCATAATTTTTGACATTTCTACCTGTTATGTTAGTTTGTTTTGATTGCACATTGTTATCAATATAATGGAAATCTTTGCGACTGACGTGCAATCGACAGGTCTAGCTAGATTTAGTTAAATCCACCATTTTCTAAGTGAGGAAATGTCTGTACCAAGTGAGGAATATACTAAAGTAAAAGATGGTTTCCGTTCGTTTGATGTGTTTGAGCTTAGATTTTGTCATATGTTAAGCGACTTTCCGTTTTGATTTTGCTTGGATATTGGTATCTTTGTTATTTTACTTTTATACCGAAAACATTAAGAATATCACTGGTCTTTAGACAACTTCCTGGTTTTCGGTTTTTGGTCCAAAAAGGTGTAAGAAAAATGATGTGTGTATTTCTTTGAAGGCGCCGTCCGAAGTGAGAGACATTTTAAAGTGTTGAAAACCTTTGACATGCACCATATTCCGAAAATGTTCATATTGATCTAGCATGAATTTTCCTACAGTTTTGTTCATCCTCTGTCCCATTTGGTTGTTATTTTAAGTAATTGTTTAATAAAGGTGTCATAATATGCTGTTTTCTTATTAACTCTGTATAATGTCTTCGCATAGTAGTATTGACTGTGTATTTAGCCAATATCTCTTACTTCGATCCAATACGACTGCAATTGAACATAATACGGGATTGTTATGAAAACAGCCATTTAATAACACTATTGTAGAAACTCATTATAAACCTAGAAAAACAGAATTGCATGAATTTCAAACGCGGAGAGACCAAACAAGGCGATGAAGTGAACGTCTCACTCCGCATCACCCGAAATTAAGACTCATCATTTTCCAAACCATACATTAAATAATTTTCATCATTTGGAAAAACAAAATTAATCATTAAAGGGAAACTTCGCAAAAAAATCAAAAATTGATATTATGTTCATTAGGCATAAAAATGCTCAAATTCATAGATATTATAGTTTTATTCCGCTAGATAAGCGATCACCATCGATTTTAAATTTAGAGAATCATTTCCATCCGTTCAGCCATTTTGTCTTCGTTCCCGGTTAATAAAATCGATATGTCTATAAACCCAAAAGGAACAAAACTACAGTAACCGATGTAGTCGTAATTGCATGTCGATATCTTGGCAATCGTACGGTTGTTTTATCCGACTTACTAACTTCAAGTTGATACGGAAAATATTCTTATTTTTTTTAAATTACCACGGTCTTTTGTTTTTAAACTGTTGATATTGGAATTAGGTAAAAAGTCAAAGTTGAAATCATAAATAAGTGATCCGTGAAAATTGTTTTCGAAAATCTAATTTGTTCATAATTCTTTAAAGTAATTATCTTTTTTCAAATAACTTTTAATCTTCCCTCATCTGATCACCAGCATGGCTACAGGTATTACTTTCAAAGGTATTGGGAGCTGTGTGAGGTGACACGTCCAGGTATTCAAGCGATTTCCTGTCGGGCTTGCAAGTTCATGCATCGTTTCACTTCTGCATGTATTGATCAGTGTACACGGCTGATAACTTATAACTTTCCATTTTGAACTATCAGATGTATAATATACAACTCTGTCTTACTTGTCATTACTAAACTCATACGCTTGTTTATAAATAACATTTCTGGTGTAAAGAATATTATTCATAAAAATATAAATAATACCCAAAAAATAAGATTTGATGGAATTAAAATCTATTTAAATATTTTTTCCAAGGGTGAATTTGGGAAAATGTAATATATACTCATTGTCAATGGTGAAGGACAGATTGGAACATACCAGAAATATTGATTTATAAAATGTACGCACTTGCCGATGATTCGTTTATACGACTGGGTTGAAAGTTATGGAACTAAAGCGCAATTTAAAATATATACATGTATACATTAAACATAAGAAAAAAAAACATATATTTTGAATAAATTGGGGTAAAAGTTTTGTAAATAGACTAGTCCACGTATGCCAACAGTAGGTAATCATCGAATGTCGATAGACTATTGTATACCAGAAGAAGAAGAGAACCAATTTGATTTAAATACAGGTCGATGTATAACTTTTGCTTTGGTTCATTGAAGTTGTCACGGGAAATAGTAAAATCACAGATTTATATTTCAATAAGATTGTTCTCGAACAAAGGAAGGAATTCGTCATCACAATTGTAATATATGCCACTGGACGAACACTAATTATCCCCAAGGGATGTGAATATTTTGCTGGCAAACTTTTGAGTATCAAAGTTTCAAATTAATTTCGGGATTTATTTTCTCTCTTGGTATTCAATAACAGAAAAAAGAATAAATTACTTGTCCGCTAAATAGGGGTATTCTTGTCAGATAAAAGACTTTTAGTTACATTTAAAAAAAATATGGAAATATGACATTAAATTGGTTCTGTCGTTTTTTTAAACATCGTTAAAAAGATGTGTGTCTAAGGTGAACGCCACAAGACAAGAACCCTGTAATACTAGTACGAGAGTATAGCATTTAAACCTTGCTTCTCAATAATATGGTTGTATCGGAAATCTTTTCATACAAATTGACAACTCATGGTCCGATATGCATGTACTATTTGCCACATAACGCCCATAGATCTTTCTACCATCATCGTCTTATTCTTTGATATTGCTGTAAACATCGATGGTTCACACCCAAACAAAATGGGAGTAATGGACCCTCAGAGCTTCTCCGTGTTATACACTTGTGGAACTTAATTCATAGACGAAATTTCTGTATTGAAATGAATCTACATCTCACAAACAGGATTTTCAAATAATGATTTTGAGTAATCACCTTACAAACCAATATAAAAGTATGGCAAGATATAACCATGAAGGAATTTAGTTTTTGTCAGTCGCAAGAACTCATCACAATCATAAACGTATACGTATATATGCATGCAGTTTCAAATATCAAGAACAAGCGGTCGATGTCGATAGTCCGTTTTCTAACTGTTCAGAGTTAGACATGTCACTAGTTCATTCTTGGAAGCCTTCATATTCCCTGTCCAACGATGGGAACTCTTTCTGTTTGTATTGACTATAAATGCTTGTATGGTAATTCTGTCGTTTATCTGTACAAGTGGTTGCATTTCCTCTCCTTTCTTAACAAACAAACGAACGAAACGCTACTATTTTGCTTTCTCTGGAGCTCATCCTCAGTGGCGCTTATACGTCAGGAAACTTACATGTATGTATACTAATAATGATTGTTGCAAGAACAACGATGTATGGACAAACTATTCTAAATTCGTCAATATCAGTTATGCATGA
The DNA here is from genome assembly GCA_037788925.1 of Mytilus galloprovincialis. Taxonomy (NCBI): domain Eukaryota; kingdom Metazoa; phylum Mollusca; class Bivalvia; order Mytilida; family Mytilidae; genus Mytilus; species Mytilus galloprovincialis. The sequence goes on from JAWDJN010000031.1 coordinate 1,607,567, forward strand.
CTAAGATATAAGTTTTATTACAACTACTGTATTACTTATTTGGATTAATGACGGCTATCATGTTCAACATTGCACAAAATATTATCATAGAATTTTTAAAAAAAAATTGTCAAAAAAATAATGCCTTAGCTTAGATAATTGGTATTCTTTTCATAAAAAGTTCGTGTAAATGATTGTAAAATGAATTTAATTATGCAAGAATAAAATGTTAAAAAGAAACTAAAACAAAAAAATTTTGTATGTTGTATTTTTTTTTCAATTAAAAACTTTAAAATTGCTATAGTTTTATAAGAATTTAAACACAGCCAGATTTGAATACAAGTTAAAAAATTCCGGTAAAGTCAATGATATCAAACAGATTGGCAATGGTATAACAAATTGGGTAATATTGCATTTAGTTTTTATTAAAGATAAAAACTACCATTTTTTACGCCAAGAAAGTAATCAAAAATTGTTTCCTTATATTTTTATACACTTTCGGAATTACGAATCTGAAATTTTATTTTCAATTAATTTACACAATTTAATTATTGTATCTTTATTCTCATCGTGTATTAAACTCTTAGTGTATTAAAATCGTGACAGCATACTCTTTCTAACCCTTTCTGTTTATCCTTTCCAAATAACAACATTTATACCTGTGTACGCTTGAACTCACACCTGCGGCTAAATAGCTACAAGGTAAACAAATTGACCTCAAGCCGAGAAATATACAGTGACCTTTACAAAATAATATACACACTCTGCTCACACTTTAGTTGCATTGAAATGATTATCAAAACAATAACGGTAAATAGAACTGAAATAATTTCAGTTCAATATCAGTAAAAATGTTCAATAAATATTTTATGAAAAAATTCTCAACAATAATTAATGAAATTTATTCGAAAACATTTACTAGAGATAATTTAATAGGAGTTTAATTCATCAAAACAAAACGGTATATGCATATTCATTTTCGTTCATTCTTGTATTGTGGTTAATGACTACGACCATTCGTCAGCTGTGCGCTTTTAATAACGTATATTGTCGATAAGCTATAAGAGTTAAACAGATTTTATTTTTTCCCAGAATTCAATAAATCGGGCTAATACGTCACGACCCACTCGAGAATTCAACCAAAAAAGTTTCAAATACTTGATTTTCTCCGTTATTAGAAGGAATATAAATTTAAAACTTTGCAAATGTGTTTTTTATGTTAAGATGAACATAATTAGATGATAAGTAAAAAATCGCGGAATTTCCCTTTAAAGTAATTCAGAGGAGTAAACGGAAAATTGCTAGGAAATTTTACCATATATATAAATAACATGGTATTATAGCCAATGGGACGACTTTCCACCTGAGACCAAAATAACGTTAAACTAAAGCAACATTTGTTTGTTCAAGACATGACTGGTAATATCTAAAAATGAGAAAATGCAAATTGTACATATTAAAGATTTTTTTCTGTAGGAACGGAACAAGTATCCCCTCAATACAGAGTGGCTGTGAATTTTGTGGAGCATTTTATATTTACAATAGGCCAGTTTATTCTATGTCTTGTGGCGTATTATCTACGCGATTGGCATTACTTAGCTATGGCATGCGGATTACCTTTCCTTGTCACTATATTCCATTGGTTGTAAGTATAAGAATGAGTTTTTTAATCCATGGAAATGTAAACTCCTGTACTCTTTCCTATTACTGTTTAAAAGTAAAAGATAGTCATAACTTTTCACATGTACAGCCTGCCATATCAACTGATTTATTCTAAAAACTGCACTAATAAAAAACTTATAGTATTATAAAGTATAAGATTATTAACAATTGAAATAAGACCGCATCTAGATGTTAGACAACCACAGTCACAAATTAAATCAAAGAGGAAGAGAGTATAGGCATTGTGCGTACGACTTAATAAGATACCAAGGTATAAACGTTCAAGATCATAACCAGCATGACACTTTATTAATATACTGCGCACGATAAAGGAACCCCTAACCCATTTCTCTTCATCACATGCTGAATTGTTATCAAATTTTGATTGGGAACTGCTTTACATGTACAATAGTCCATTTGCCAATTACCAATTTGATTCTGTTTTTACACACATTTTAAACAAATTACTTCCCTTTGTCAATCGTAGACTGGTTCTATACCGGACAAAAGTGGCTTTTGCCAATGCAAAGTATGATATTAAAGTTGAAAGTTATGTATCGGCGGTTTAACTTATTTTTCATGAAAAATAACTTGTGGTGACAGAAGTATTTAGCTTAACAACAAATTAATGTAATTAAAAGAATTGAAAAACTTAAAGGTTACTCACATTAAGCACAGGTATTTACTCTTTCCCCTAGCTCTCCATTGTCGATAAAAATTTCTGTCCCTCAAGGGAGACAACAAAAAAAGGGATCTCTAATTACAGGGTCAAGTTCGGGAATTGGCGAATAGACTATTCTGACATAAAAAAAAATGATTTCGACTCTTACACTTACAATACTGAAGTAAGAAAAATCTATTCGGACACGTTATATGTACAATACTGAAATAAAATAAACGGTTCACTCCTTAAATGAACAAGTTAATAATATAATTGCAATATTGTAACGACACTAATATTGTTAGTTTCCTTTACTTTTCCAGTTTTATTTACGAATCACCAAGATGGTTGTTAGCGAAAGGAAGAACAACAGAAGCATTAGAAATTCTGAAGAAGGCAGCAACGATGAACAGAGTAGAATTTGATTTTGAGTCAGATGAAATAAGAATCAACAAAGAACATGCTGAACCGTTTCTTAAATCTTTTAAAGCTTTATTTGGCTCCTTCAGGCTGGTTAGACGTTTACTTATTCTGGCATTCTGTTTGTAAGTTGTCATTCTTAATAACTGTACATCTGACTCAGCTCCTTCAGGCTGGTTAGACGTTTACTTATTCTGGCATTCTGTTTGTAAGTTGTCAATTCTTAATAACTGTACATCTGACTCAGTTCCTTCAGGCTGGTTAGACGTTTACTTATTCTGGCATTCTGTTTGTAAGTTGTCAATTCTTAATAACTGTACATCTGACTCAGCTCCTTCAGGCTGGTTAGACGTTTACTTATTCTGGCATTCTGTTTGTAAGTTGTCATTCTTAATAACTGTACATCTGACTCAGCTCCTTCAGGCTGGTTAGACGTTTACTTATTTTGGCATTCTGTTTGTAAGTTGTCAATTCTTAATAACTGTACATCTGACTCAGCTCCTTCAAGCTGGTTAGACGTTTACTTATTCTGGCATTCTGTTTGTAAGTTGTCAATTCTTAATAACTGTACATCTGACTCAGCTCCTTCAGGCTGGTTAGACGTTTACTTATTCTGGCATTCTGTTTGTAAGTTGTCAATTCTTAATAACTGTACATCTGACTCAGCTCCTTCAGGCTGGTTAGACGTTTACTTATTCTGGCATTCTGTTTGTAAGTTGTCAATTCTTAATAACTGTACATCTGACTCAGCTCCTTCAGGCTGGTTAGACGTTTACTCATTCTGGCATTCTGTTTGTAAGTTGTCATTCTTAATAACTGTACATCTGACTCAGCTCCTTCAGGCTGGTTAGACGTTTACTCATTCTGGCATTCTGTTTGTAAGTTGTCATTCTTAATAACTGTACATCTGACTCAGCTCCTTCAGGCTGGTTAGACGTTTACTTATTCTGGCATTCTGTTTGTAAGTTGTCAATTCTTAATAACTGTACATCTGACTCAGCTCCTTCAGGCTGGTTAGACGTTTACTTATTCTGGCATTCTGTTTGTAAGTTGTCATTCTTAATAACTGTACATCTGACTCAGCTCCTTCAGGCTGGTTAGACGTTTACTTATTCTGGCATTCTGTTTGTAAGTTGTCATTCTTAATAACTGTACATCTGACTCAGCTCCTTCAGGCTGGTTAGACGTTTACCTATTCTGGCATTCTGTTTGTAAGTTGTCAATTCTTAATAACTGTACATCTGACTCAGCTCCTTCAGGCTGGTTAGACGTTTACTTATTCTGGCATTCTGTTTGTAAGTTGTCATTCTTAATAACTGTACATCTGACTCAGCTCCTTCAGGCTGGTTAGACGTTTACTTATTTTGGCATTCTGTTTGTAAGTTGTCATTCTTAATAACTGTACATCTGACTCAGCTCCTTCAGGCTGGTTAGACGTTTACTTATTCTGGCATTCTGTTTGTAAGTTGTCAATTCTTAATAACTGTACATCTGACTCAGCTCCTTCAGGCTGGTTAGACGTTTACTTATTCTGGCATTCTGTTTGTAAGTTGTCAATTCTTAATAACTGTACATCTGACTCAGCTCCTTCAGGCTGGTTAGACGTTTACTTATTCTGGCATTCTGTTTGTAAGTTGTCATTCTTAATAACTGTACATCTGACTCAGCTCCTTCAGGCTGGTTAGACGTTTACTTATTCTGGCATTCTGTTTGTAAGTTGTCAATTCTTAATAACTGTACATCTGACTCAGCTCCTACAGGCTGGTTAGACGTTTACTTATTCTGGCATTCTGTTTGTAAGTTGTCAATTCTTAATAACTGTACATCTGACTCAGCTCCTTCAGGCTGGTTAGACGTTTACTTATTCTGGCATTCTGTTTGTAAGTTGTCAATTCTTAATAACTGTACATCCGACTCAGAAAGGTACTTAAATATAAAAAAATATTTATTCCACAATTTTTCAACTCTTTTGGCTTAATTAATTAATATTTGATTTAATAGAAAACAAAAATTGGAACTGTTATCAAATTTTTCGAACGTCGATCAAACAAGACCGATTAACTGAGTGTAAAAAATCTGTATTAATGCATGGAAATAGCATACAAATAATTAAGTCATACAGACGCGTTAATTTATTTATTCAGATGCCAGACCGTTTATATTTTATGGTTAGTCCTTCGGGAAAGTAATAAATAAATGAAACTCCGATCTTTTGGTTTTCAAATGTTTATAAGAACGACGGTTAATTTTCGCGTAATTACGGAAAACAATTTTGATGAAAGGTCTTTTCAAATGTTATACTTGAACTAAAAAAATACACTTTCGATGACAAGAAGAAAGTGTTCCATGCATTAAATAAACTTAATGTATATTTGATAGAATCATCATGTTGATATTTCTACCACTATTCAAAAATGACAAACATGAATCCATCTTAAAATATTCAGTTGTCCTGCAGGAACCAATAGTTATCAAAGATACCAGGAATTATAATTTAATACGCCAGATGCACGTTTCGTCTACATAAGACTCATCAGTGACGCTCAGGTCAAAATAGTTATAAAGCCAAACAAGTACAAAGTTGAAGAGCGTTGAGAACCCAAAATTCAAAAAAGTTGTGCCAAATATGGCTAAGGTAATCTATTCCTGAGATAAGAACATCCTTAGTTTTTTGAAAATATCAAAGTGTTAAATTAGGCTACAAACGTAGTTTCGTCGACATGGTCTATCTAAGAAAAAATCTAGGTAAAAAAATTTTGACGGACCAATCACATTCAATGATTGATCATTTTTGTTTTTTTACAGTACAAACAGAACATTTCATTCTTGTTTAGGTCTAGTACAACATGCAATAAGGGCTCAACTGGGATGATAAGCTTGACATTGAGTATGCCACTTGAAAATGGGGCAAAAATTGAGCCTTGCAACAGGCCACCTACAAATTTACAAAAAGTTGTTGCAATAATTTGTTCATATCAAGGCATCAGAGTGTATGTTTTTATTTTTTACCGTTGAAACTGCGAATTTTTACCAGTCAATCGGTGGCCAAACGTTTTATATAGATTATTCTGTGGTTTAAAGAAGACCAATAGATTACCTCATGTTTATGCCCTAGTTCATGTTAAATTGCATTCAAAATGTTACAATTTTATCAAAATACAGATGTGCATATCATATACGAATTATGTTGTATCTTTTTAAGGCTGTTTTATTATATTTAGTACTAAAATACATAATGGTTTACTTTTATAAATTGTTACTTGGGTGGAGAGTTGTTTCATTGGCACTGACACGACATCTTCCTATATCTATTTTACTTAATTCCTTTTAGTAAATTAATCAATAATTCTACTTTGTTTTCAGTTTTGCTGTTAACCTGACTTATTATGGGATAAGCTTGAACATTGGAATTCTGGGAGGGAATATTTATATCAACTTTGCTATTTCTACGCTGATGGAATTGCTTGGTGTAACGTTTTCACTCATCACGCTGAACAGATTTGGTAGAAAGAAGATGCATTGTTTATCATTACTGATTGGCGGGACTAGTTGTCTCTGTACCATATTTACATCATTATATGCGCCCGAAGGTAACTTCATCAAACCGTTTGGTTCTTACTATTTAAGTTCAATGTACACATTTTTATTATCTTAGTTTTTACTCTCTCAATATTAATGAACAACCAATTATAATTTTAATCTTACTAGATCAATGAACACATATTTATAATCCTTAATTTTACTCTTTCCAGATCAACGAACAGAAGACATTAACAATCTCAGCTTTTTACTCTTTCCAGATTAAAAAGGATACATGTATGATCCTAGCTTTTACCATTTCCATATATATGAATACAAACACAGGTGTAATCCTAGCTACTTATCAATTTTAGATCTTTATTGGATAACCATTGCTTTAGCTATGATTGGTAAACTAGCGGTGACTATTAATTTCTTTGTGGTGTACACATTCACGGCAGAACTATTCCCTACCGTGCTCCGAGGTGTGGCTATGGGTATGTGTAGTACTACTGGTAGAATTGGAACAGTTTCGTCTGCATACATAGGTGCATTGGTAAATACTTATATATTGAGATTCTGGTTTGCGAAAGGAACAATGAAGGGGCATATATACAGTATTCTTTTGTTATGTGAAAAGATTAATAATATTAAGATTCAAATCTACATTGTGATTGATCAATGTAAAGAATCATTTGTATAAAATATGAGTGATACACATGAATAAATAAGATAATAAACATTACAAAAACAATTGAAATGCAAATAAGTAAATAAACTGTTTGAATTTTCACTGAGGGGAACTTAAAAGTTCAGTACAATGATATATAATTTAATTTTGGATGTAACGCGTCTTCTGATTGGCTGACGTTATTTTGTTATGAGCCCATAGACATAATTTAGTCATGTGACCGTGACGTCATCAACGTTTTTTCATGGTTTTCTACGGTTTAAAATGGAATTTCGAATTAAATTATAAAAAATGACTGTAATATTTTTTCTGTCTATTCGAAATAACATAAAAAATGTGGTGCACACTGTTAAATAACCCGCTACGTGCGTTATTCAGTGTGCACCAAGTTTTTTATGTTATTTCTTCATAGACAGAAAAAATATTACAGTCATTCCTTTAATAAATTTAAGTTTTAATTAATTACATTAAAATAAAATAATTACAAATTGATTAATCCATAGTTATTATGTTAAAGTAAAACACATTTTGATGATATGAATTTCATTCGCTGCACTGTAATCAAAGCTGGTCATAAAATGTATAACTTTTCTTAGAGCGTTCCGGTATTTATCATTGTGACTAAAACCAAGGTCAACAATTAAATCTGATACAGAAAAGCTGATATATAAATATTTTAAGTTACAGCAGAATACGTAGGATAAGATTGAATCTTTGGTCCGTGAAGTCATTATTATGTTAGGTAAAATACTACCCTCATTCGGAGTAGTTGAGTCCACAGACAGGTAGATTTGTTATCTATCGGACAAGTCTACTCTTAAAGGAGGGTGGCTTACCAAACCTTATAATGACTTCATGGTTCAGCAACCCAACCAAAAATATTACCTTTACCTACACACTCAATGCATTCTGCCGTAATAAAACAATGCTGACACAATTTGCTCTTATACATAAAAAATAAGATTATCAATTTTTTAATGTTTAGGGCAAAAATCTTGAAACAGATTTCGGAAGTGCTTTGCCACTTATTATATTTGGATCAGTTGGTTTGATTGCTGGCATCACCAGTCTTATTCTACCAGAAACAACAGCAAAATCTTTACCGGAAACGGTAGAGGATGCTGATACACTGGACAATAAGTAAGCAGATTACATTATCAATGGCTAAATAGAAAATTTACATCTTTAATATATTTAATTGTTTTGCTGATCTTTAAGAAGACCTAGAATTATAAGCTTTGAAGGGTGTATTTTATTTGTCTTAACATTATTCACGGTATCCAGAATATTGTCGTTAACAAAACAATTAGATTTTAAATGTTTCCAATTGTGTTAAAAAAACGAAAATAAATAAAATCATTAGAATTATATAAACAACACTATGCGCTATGTAATGAATATAAAACATTAGTGCACCCGATGCTCTTATCTGAATTAACCTCCACCAAGAACCTACACATAAGTTATCAAAGGGACATAATTTTTTTTTATAAATTAAGGTATTTTTACTGTATACCGACATCTTGGATTGAACAATAACAGTACACAATCGGTCTAGCTTTTGGTCTAAATTTTGAGACAGATTTGTAATTTATGTCTAAAATTGCTCATTTGTATAAACAAAACATAGGTGATTCATTGCATTAACCAAACTGTTTAAACCAAACCAAATATTTATGTTTTAAGAATCAATTTTCAACTTGACCATTTGAGGGGAGACGATGACCCATTCTTTTTATTATATTTTGAAAAAAGCATTGAAAAATCTTCAGTTTGGCAGAGTATAGAATAACCTATATAATGAAATATATACCGATGATCCACCTTATGAAAAATAAAGCAAATGACAAAGAAACAGACATAAAACACCAGCCCTATCATTAATTTGGTTGAACCCAGATACTCTGGAAATGAAGCAGTTCCTAGTCGACATATGGTATCCAACTCATTGTTCATACAAGTACAAATTCGGTTGTACTCACTATCGCGGCAAAATGGACGGGAATTCGTTCATGTGGCGAGGACAATTGAGAACAAAAACATGTAATGTAGAAAAATGCAAAACATATCAATGTTTCAACCCTGTAACTTTGACAAACCTGAACCTGTCTTTTACGAACGACAATAATAAATAAAACATACCTTATATTGTATTAATATACGTTTTTTGATTGAGTTAAGTCTGCCAATTGATATTTTATCGTGTGTTTTTCTATGTTGTGAAGTTATGCTATTGTTTCAGAAAAAGGGAGAAGGTTTGGATCCATTAAAACGTTTAATCCCACTGCAAATGTTTTCACCTGTCCTAAGTCAGGAATCTGATGAACAGTAGTTGTCGTTTGTTTATGTAATTAAAACGTGTTTCTCGTTTCCCGTTTGAATGGTTTTACACAAGAAATTTTGGGGCCCTTTATAGCTTGTTGTTCGGTGTGAGCCAAGACTCCGTGTTTAAGGCCGTACATTGACCTATTATGGTTTACCTTTTTTTAAATTGTTATTTGGATGGAGAGTTGTCTCATTGGCACTCACACCACATCTACCTATATCTACTTATACTCTTATAGCAGCTTAAATAGAACTTTATTTCAAGATAGGCACGTAAACAGGAACCGTATATCAAGATTCACTCTGACTATTGGTTAAAACTCATCAAACATACCAGACATATAATTTCATTTACACCAAACGCGCGTTTCGTCAATATAAGACTCACCAGTTATGCTCGCATCATAACAGTCTTAAATACAAATAAATACGAGGTTTAAAAGCATGAAAACCGAAATTTCGATTACCGTTTTGTCAAAAACGATTAGGGCAATCTATTATTGGGGATAAAATGACCTTGTTGAAAAAACAGATGTATAGATGAACAAAACAATGATAATTCATGTCAACACAAAAGTGAGTACTTCTAATCTGGTGATACAACCGGGGACGAAAACGTCCAGCACCATCAGTAATTATAAAAACTCATAAAAATGCCATGCATATAATCTTAAGCACGCTAGACGCATGATTCGTCTCGTCTATATAAGACTCAGTGGTGGCACAAGAATCAATAATATTTGACCAGAGCCGTAAATTAATATCAATGAAGCAAGACAGACAAAAATCATTCCAATTGCTGGTAGACCAGTCTTAGAAACTCATATTACGGTAGATTTCAACCTAAAAGTGAGTACTTCTAAGTGAGTACTTTTAAGTGTAGATGACTTGTTTTGCTTTATAAATATTTTGATATGAGCGTCACTGATGAGTCTTATGTAGACGAAACGCGCGTCTGGCGTACTACATTATAATCCTGGTACCTTTGATAACTATAATCAGACAAGGCAAGGCAAGACAAAAACAACTCGATCTCAAGTTTTCTGTTACTAGAATGAACTGCGTGAATTTTGGACATTTTACAAGCAGGGCGGACAAGTATAAGTTTTCATGATTTAATTAAAAAGATGTATTTGTCTTTTTATATGATTTGTTCGGGTACAAATTTTTAATATATATTATGTTGGAGATTAGTCATTTGTATGTTTTCTTCAAATTTAGAAGTAGCGATGACCCAAGGAACGCTGCAGATTCTGCCACAGAAATACATCCAAATTATTCTACACGTTTGTAATCCAGAGTCCACTCAAGTAAGATGCAAGTTTGAAGGGAAATGGATACACCACATTGTAAACAATCATAACTTATTGAATGCTGTCCAACAAACGTTTCAGAGTATATAAAGCTTCGTGAATAATTCGTAGATATATAACTGACTATTTTTTTATTTTCTAAAATAAATAGTGACTGTCATTTTTAACATTGTACAGTTGAGCTGATTTTAAAAACTCCGATTTCTCTGATTGAGAAGGAAAGAACTTTAAAAAACATATGTTTCTGTTGCGAAATTTGAACTATTAAAAAGATAATAATTTAGGTAAACCATGAGTTAAAAGTCCATGAATAAAAAAAAAGTTAATCGATTCACGAAAATAAATAATCAAAAGGAAGACGACATGGCATGTTTTTGACAAAACCACCAGAAAATACCAAAAAAAGCCGATTATTACAGCGAAAGAAAAGGATCAATAAAATATGGCACCCAAAACAAGATGTGCTTAAATTCAAATAATAAACTAAAGTACATCAAACTAGTCTTGGTCTTTCTTGTTATAGTGTATCAATTGTAATTGATTTTTTACGTGTAATACATCTGGAAATAATGACAATATTAGGAAAACAAAATATAAGAGAGGGTTATATCGAAGCAGTACTCTTTTTGAGTGACCCTCTTAGTTGCAGAATATTGTTTCATCTCCCGTTGAACAAATCAATTGAGAATCCAGAAAATGCTGCATATCCCTGTCCTTCAATGTTTTCACTGCCATGTCCCTCCATATGGCGTACAAATACAGAATCTCCCTGCTTACAAGCATTAACTATATTAATGGTTGCTGCATCGTAGGAGGTTCTTGCATAATTTCGACCAATCACTTGGTGATTCTGCATTAATTCGACATGAACCGCACCACTACTTGAGAGTATCGTGACCGAAAAATGATAAACACCGTCCTTTGGTACTGTAAACACTCCGGTAATGTTATTATAACTCTTTGTAACGTCAGTTATTATCTTGTCGAATTCTATTCTCTGAGTCTGACCTAAACTTATTGCCGACGACAGTGTTGCATAAAACCCAGGTCTGTGTGTGTAAATTACTGAAAAAATATACAACATGATTGTTAAAATACGCTGTTGAAAAACTTATTTTCATATAAATTTTGAAATTTTCAAATAATGCAGTATTATATTATCTTTTCGTATGTCTGTAAACAAAGTACAAATCATCATGAACTGCTTCCAATAGTTTAATTGATCAACAGGTTTAGGATGCTAGACACAGTAAATGCGATGTTCACACGATTGAACAGATCCATTTATTTAATTACAACTGAGGAGAGAATACGAAATTACGATAACGAAACACAATGTTAGCCGTATTGAATCCCCTTCCCTACCCTCAACCCAATTTTTATCATTTCTCATAAAGGAAATACATGAAGACGAGAAAAATTGGTAGCTTTAAAATTTCCGCCTCCATATATTAAGTTTTATTGTTTGTAAGACTATTTGAGCTACCACAAATTTTATTTTACAATTGTTTGCTTTTTTTGAAAATAATAATTTTGGTAGATTTTCAACACATTATTATGTCCTAAGATCCATAGACTATTTGCTTAATAAAAGTGCAATATTCCCCTTTTTAACTAGCAGTTGGGTTTGACATATATTTTATTTTATTGTCGGGAAAACATATGTATATATTTGTTTTTAAATCATTCAAACAGGCATACTTTAAATCGTAATATATATTTAATTAAGTACAACGAAATGGGATTCATTATCAAGAAATTTGCACTGGTTTTAAAAGCATTGTTTATGTTATGTCTTCATAGGTTTGAGTACTAGGAGTTTACTTTTTTGATCATCAGAAAATATTTATAATATACTGCTTTATATTTTCAAGTTCATTCATATAGCACATTTTATTAAAATGTTTATAGGCTCTGTATTTTTTTTAGGTATATATATATTTAGGTTTGTTATTCACAGACTTGGGGTCAATTACATTGGAATGTAATTAATTAAATTACACATTACATTGCAAAAATGATCAATTACATCAATTACATATTACACATTTTTTGAAATGTCATTTATTAAATTACAATTACTTTACTAATGTAATTAATTAAATTACACATTACATTTCATCATGATATTTTTTAAACAAAATTTTACATGTATATATAATGCATGTGTAAAATATTCATGCAAGCAATAGTTTAAGCGTTGCATTTGATAATTATTTAATTTAGTTATTTTAATGTTTTGTCATTTAGTCTAAATCTGTTTGGTCTGAGTGCAATTGTAATTAGTCTTTCGACAGGGCCTTATGAATGTACTGAGTGCAATTGTAATTAGTCTTTCGACAGGGCCTTATGAATGTACTAGATATTGCTCAATCAAACAAAAGAAGTTTTATGATTAGAAGATCAGCATGTTGATAGGAGAAGATATTTGTTCCTATTTACTTGCCAATACATTAAGGTGTATTTTGACATCTCAGAATTAACTCATTTGAATTAAACATAAGTATAAAAAAATATAAAGGAATTAAAAATATTTTGTTATTTTACTTTAAAAATATTAAAAAGTGTTATTGTCACAATATTGAAAATAATTTTTAGCACAAACAATGTATATAATGTCTAAATATTAGTAATATTTTGCTAATAGATAAAATACATGTAATAGTGGCATTGCCCCTGGACATTTTAATCTGATTAACTGCTGTTTGTTTTTACAGCTGTTAATTTTTATTTCTATAATCCTTTTGTGTATACTAATTTGACAAAATGATTGTATGCAGTGATTTTAAATTATAAATGAACTGTCTAAGAAAGATGTTTTTTTTTGTTTTTGTTTAACAAGATGATTAATTACTTATCAATCTATATAGTTAAAAGATCTTTCTTAAAAACTGAACAACCCCTATACATTGTCACATTTTTTAAATTATAAAACTATTAAAAAAATAATCTGTAGGTCAAATAAATGATATAAAAACTTCAAATAAATTACAGACTTCATACATTAAAAAAGCATGTGATATCAATATTAGAAAAAATACATACAATTTAAGTTTATATTGTTGAATACAAATCCTAATCTTCAACACCATAAAAGTACATGTAATTGAAATGTAATTCAAAAGTAATTTAGCATTACATGCTTTTTTCATTGTAATTAATTAAATTACCATTACATGTAATTAAAAAAATGCTCAATTACACATTGCATTCAATTACATGGAAAATTGTAATGCATTACACTCAATTACCATTACATTTTTAATTACCCCATCCCTGGTTATTAACATGAATGGCATGTGATCACTAAGAGCGTATACCTTGATCATGGATGTGACTTTGAAAGAAAATAATACGTTTTAAACAAATTAGATGAGTTTTCACTTGAAAATCGGTCTAAGTTACGAAACGTGACTGTGGCAATAAAATAAATAAAGAGGAAATAAAAATTTTAAATGCAATGCTTTGAACACATTTCTTCATTCACAGTGTATTTTGAAATAAACATATATTGTGATTTTTTCCAAGGGAAAATTATCGATGAACTTGAGTTTATTCAAAGGGATTTCAAGTCAACAGATCATAACTGAGGTATGTAGGCTAAATAATTTCCATTGAAATGAGATGTGCCAATGCTAATACAAATGCATGCAAATTATCATTGATCTACCACTAGTGGTTCTTTATAAACATTACATTATTAATATACATTGTTTAAGCCGCCTACGCCATCAGAAGCGACATACCTTACAATCGCTTATTGACTCGGTCAAGGCGAGACAAAAATAAATAAACATAATTTGTTCAAGCTATGTAACTCTGTCGTGACAGTAAGGTTTTTACATCATTTATAATTGTGTATTCTGTACAGCGTTTACCTTGCTTGGCTTCATTTATGTCTTTCCTGTAAGCATAGTATTTATCTTCCATTTCTGTACGAAAAGCATCATTGTGCTCTTTAATCGATTCCAATTTTCCTTCCATGTTCTTCATTTCATTTCTATATTGTATTTCTTCATTAACATTTTCGATCTTAATTTTAACAATTTTTTGTTCTACAGTATATCCATAGAATGCACCAAGCAAAACAACTCCAGACAGTAGCAAAATAACTACATAATTCTCCATGTCTGATATATAATTCAAAACTTGATAAATAACGCTTAAAAATATTTACGGGACATTGATTTAAGTATTGGTTACATAATGAACGTTTAAATTCAATGTATGAATACAATCAGTGGAAGAAATCGATGACGCGAAAACCAATTGAATGTCTCTAAAGTTATAATAAAGGCGACATTGTTTTAGCCGGTAATCGTATTGTTTCAAAGTAATTTGTAAACCAAAAACAATCTTCTATTTTTAATAATTTATCTGTAAAACACTCTAATCTCTAACAATGTCTAATGCGTCCTGTTTCTATTTCTTTTAAAACCATACTTTATATTTTTTTAGACAATGAAAAGTTCTATATTAAACATGTATTGCATTAGAAGCTTGTATGCAAAGTGTCCGTATACATTCAGAATTTGTATGCTAGTAGTCTGTTGTTATTTATGTATTATTGTCATTTTGTTTATTTTCTTTGGTTACATCTTCTGACATCAGACTCGGACTTCTCTTGAACTGAATTTTAATGTGCGTATTGTTATGCGTTTACTTTTCTACATTGGCTAGAGATATAGGAGGAGGGTTGAGATCTCACAAACATGTTTAACCCCGCCGCATTTTTGCGCCTGTCCCAAGTCAGGAGCCTCTGGCCTTTGTTAGTCTTGTATTATTTTAATTTTAGTTTCTTGTGTACAATTTGGAAATTAGTATGGCGTTCATTATCACTGAACTAGTATATATTTGTTTAGGGTCCAGTTGAAGGACGCCTCCGGGTGCGGGAATTTCTCGCTACATTAAAGACCTGTTGGTGACCTTCTGCTGTTGTTTTTTTCTATGTTCGGGTTGTTGTCTCTTTGGCACATTCCCCATTTCCATTCTCAATTTTATTAATATCATGACTTTTACATTTGTAATTGTTTTTATTGAGACTTTATAGTAAATAAGGATGCATATACAAAATAAACACAGAATGGTAACTTTTGTCTGGAAAATCAATAAACGTAGTTGAAAAAAAAAAAACGGTTAAAAAAGGTGTTACAAAATTTCGTCGACAAAATAAATGATTTCAGCTACACAATTGTGAACCAAGAGACTGAGGTTTAGTGGTTGTCGTTTGTTGATGTTTTACATGATTGATTTTCGTTCTTTTTTTTGTTCATAAATGAGGCCGTTAATTTCTCATTTGATTTTGTTTTACACTTGTCATATTGGGGTCTTTTATATCTGAAAAGGGGGTGTGGCCTTTGCTCATTGCTGAAGGCCGGTGACCTTTAGATATTAATTTCTTTGGCATTTGGTCTCTTGTGGAGAGTTGTCTTATTGGCAATCATATCCCATCTGTTTTTTTTTAAAATGATGCAGTGAAAATGATATTTCAGAACTTGAATTTACCATCATCTTTTTTCGACAGAATGTTGCTGGTTACAAGAAAATAATTGAACCATGACTTCCAAGTGGTGAAGTTGATATCTTCTATTCGAAAATTTAATGAACACCTTAACTAGTTGGTTGACCGTTATAGAGGGTATATTTCACAGATGACGATGAATATTTTCGAATTGCTGTAACCACCCACAATCCCGTCGTCGTTTCCTCGAATGTGACCTACCGAGTTAGATTATCACCGATTTGTACTGAAATTAACAACACGACAGGTCTCACGTGTGGAGAAAGATCTGCTTACCTTCATGAGTATCTGGTATAACCCCCGGTGTTAAGTGGAGTCCGCACATTCAGTCTTTACTTGTCTGTGTTAGGTGTAGTGTACCATTATTTGTCTTCGTCGTATCTCGCTTTGTCTCATTGTCATGCCAATTGTGACATATGAGTTTGAATTTCTCTTTGGTATATTTCACCTCTCTTTTTTGTCATATCGTTGTTCATGTGTTTCGATACACATATTTATATAGCTTTTACAATCCTGGTACCTTTGATAACTTTTATTTAAAGTAGGATGGAAAATATAAAATTGCGAATTAGATCCCTTCAGAATTTTTCAGTATTCGGATATATATTATTTTATCATTGATACCGCTTTTCCTTTTTTCTTCTTTTCCCATCACTTTTCGTCCGTCGTCGTCGTCGTCGTCTGTTAACTTTTACAAAAATCTTCTCCTCTGAAACTACTGGGCCAAATTAATCCAAACTTAATCTAAATCATCTTTGGGGTATCTAGTTTAAAAAATATGTCCGGTGCCCCGGCCAACCAACCAAGATGGCCGCCATGGCTAAAAATAGAACATAAGGGTAAAATGCAGTTTCTGGCTTATAACTCAAAAACTAAAGCATTTAGAGCAAATCTTACGGAGGTAAAATTGTGTATCATGTCAAAATATCTATCTGCCCTGAAATTTTAAAATGAATAGGACAACCCGTTGTTGGGTTGCTGCCCTTGAATTGGTAATTCTAAGGAAATTTTGCTGTTTTTGTTATTATCTTGAATATTTTTATAGATAGAGATAAACTGTAACCAGCAATAATGTACAGCAAAGTAAGACCTACAATTAAGTCAACATGACCAAAATGATCAATTGACCCCCTAAGGAGTAATGGTTCTTAAAGACAATTTTTAACAATTTTCATAAAATTTGTAAATTTTTACTAACATTTTCCACTGAAACTACTGAGCCAAGTTCATTATAGATAGAGATAATTATAAGCAGCAAAAATGTTCAGTAAAGTAAGATGTACAAACGCATCACCATCACCAAAACACAATTTTGTCATTAATCCATCTGCTTCCTTTGTTTAATATTCACATAGACCAAGGTGAGCGACACAGGCTCTTCAGAGCCTCTAATTTGTATTTCTGTGTCTACTAAAAATAAAAACTTAAAGTACACACAGAGATATTTATGTTTCAATATCGAAATAAACACATGATCTCGCTGCATTGAAGACCTATTGGTTTTCTTTCGGCTGGTCTTTTGTCGGGTTGTTGTCTCTCTGACATATTTTCAATTTCTGTTCTCAAGAGCCAGTCTACAAGAAAACCATGCAATAGGCTCCAAATGCAATGTTATCATATTGACCTGAAATTTTGCATACATGATACCTTTATGACAATTACTCTTTGTGCAATTTAAAAAAAAAATATTAAAAGGTATTCTCTTTACGAAGCGCCATCTATAAATAGCCATTTATGGCCAAAATAAAGCTGTGAATTGTGCAATTTTAGCAGTTTTAGCTGACAAATATCAGTGTTTAGCATCATGTAACTGTTTAATTGGCAAGATAATATTGTAATACTGTATTTCAACTGTCAAAATATGTTATTACATGATGTTAAAAAAAAATCCTATATTTGCTCATTCTGGTCTAAATATCAGATCAGAATGAGTAAATATAGGATTTTATTTTAACATCATTTTCACCTTTTTGGCTGTTTCATAAAACCCCGATCATATATCTACAAAATATAAAAAAAAATCTAATTTTGGCAAATGATCATAGCACTCGATGTTAACATGATTAGTTTGGAAGGAATTGTGGTTTTTCAGGAATTAACCTACATTATGGCACATCTATTAAAATCTGTCATTACCCCCCTCCCTATGGATCCTTGTGGAAAATAAATGCATGACACACAACTACACTATTTAGTCAGTATCTCATATAACTTCACATCAAACCATTTAGTGGTTTAGCATGAGTTGCAGGAAGTTACATTACACTGCTTCTGATTTTCTCTTTTTTGGTCCAAAATTCCCCCTATTTACCCTAAATGGATAAAAAAAAAATGGTGCACAACTTCACGTTACCCTCACTAGACATAAAGTATGGTTAAAATCCATTCAGTTCTTTAAGAGAAGTTGTGGATTAAAGACAACTAACAAATGAACAGACGGACAGACAACAAACATAATAATTTTAATATAACCCCAAACTATTGCTCTTATCAATCTTCCCTAATGAGTAAAGCATATGTATCTAGAAAAATTATCAACTCACCAATAGCTATATCTTAATTGAAAAGAAGTGACATGTTGTATAGATTCATGACAAAAAAATCCTTATATGTACTTGGTAAAATTCCAACAAATTAAAGAGCTTTTATCGTTTTTCTTCATCCAACAGTCACAGTGGGGCCTTCAACATGGACCGAAGTCTCGCATCTCACTGTTAGTTCGAAATGACCCCTATAAATGTTTTATTTCATCCCGATTTCAACTGTCAGATCTTTTGGAAAATAAAACAACATGTTTCAATCATTTTTCATTTTATAATAATTCAAAATATTTTGGCATGATACTGGAAAGTAAAACAACAATACAATGACAGTGTCATTTTTTTCATACAAGTTTCCACATAGATTTTTATAAGCATAGAAATATCACAGGCATTTGTTGTCAGTATTTAGACAATAAGTTAAATGCAAGTGTACTGGTTAAGAATTTCAACAGATTTTTTATACAAACGTGCAGCTTGGATTTTAAAAACTCCCACCATTCATATATCGAAGGTTTCCGAAAAACACAACGCTTATATATATATTTCAATGCAAAATCTTTCATATGTTTCTCAATTATCACATACACAATTTTGACATCTTCAGCTGATTTAAAAGGATAAAACAGCATATAAACAGACATTTAATCAAAAGATGAAAATTACTGACCCAATGATAATTTAAGTTGGTGAAAATGCAACCCATTAATATATATAATATAACATACAAATGTAAAAAAACATGAGGAACGCCTGAGCATGTATCGATCATCTGGTGAAGAAAAAAAAAAAAAACCACCAGCTTGCTAATGAGAACTTTTATATGCACATACTTTACTTAGTCTTTGTGTTGCAGATAATTTTTGCAATTTACTTGTTTAACCTACATGTACTTTTTTAGATAACAGCCAAAACTGTCAACAAACAGTAAAAATCTACATTTCACGGGCAATGACTTCAAAATGGATTGTCAAAGGAGATAGATATTTTCATGCCGATAGTTTTTTTTTTTTACACTTTTAACCTAGCTCCAGTTGTTTTCAAAATATCATAAAAAAAATAAGATAAAAAAAATTGGAATATCTCAAAAACAGGTTGACAGATTTTTCTTCAATTATCAGGGTAGATACCCTGATTTTTTTTAGCTATTCATACTTATACCCTAGCTCCTATATTTTTGAAATAATTGCAAGTAAATAATGTTTCTGAACTAGAGGCTCACAAGAGCCTGTGTCGCTCATCTGACTCTACTTGGGTTTTTGAAATCATATAAAAAAGAAAAAAATCATTATAGATACTTAAATAATGATTGAGGCCAAATTTGGTTTAATATTGTATTCTATTATGTGGTACTCTTAGATAAGGAATTTTTATGTATTTCTCATAGGGTCCTATGTTAACCTGAGTCCCCCAATGGAGGCCATCTTGGATGATGGATTGAATACAAAGTAATATCACTTGGTCAGCACCTCATAAGAAACATTCTAACTCCTATTTTTCTATTTTTATGATGTTGGTTGGTAAATCTAGACAAAAATCAGAAACTGTATTTTTGACATCCTATAGATGAAGCAGAAAACTTCATTGAACTTTCTGCAAAGAAGTTTAGGGACAATGAACAGACAGTCAGTTGTAGACGCAAAGTAATGGCAAAAGAGGCCATTTTTCAAGCAGCACCTGTGTATACCTTCATATAGGATCTGAACCCCCTCCCAATTGGCAAAGGGCCTTCATAATTACAATGTACAAGTTACACTGTACTGTTCCTGCAACAAGAATGAAAGTTAAGATAAAAAGATGCATATATGTTGTTTTAAGAAGTGAGGTTTTCTGTAAACCTTTGTGCAATTTCGCTCCGGACAAGCAAATAAAGGTTCATCATCTGAATTATCAGCAGTCTCTGCTATAATATTTGCTATATGAGAAAATCTTCAATTTCTGTTGTTACATCTGTGTTTTCTATCATGTCTATGTTATATTTGTAATTTGTAACAGAGCCTGGCATGAAAGATTTTTTCAACATTAATGGCTTTTGTACCTAAAAAAAAATAACCATATTATCATAATTTATACTGCACACTCAAATGGCATTTAACATATATTTAACATTGATATATATATATAGTTACTGACCTCATATCTCCCTGTTTATGATTTTGACAATGTGTATCCATAGAGTTTTAACAATGACGGCAATAAAGAATAGAATTTTACAGAATATATTTTAATTGTCTGCTTTAAGCTTGACAAGCTAATAAACCCTTCTTGAGTAGCAGCTGTATATTGTTTTGTTTTATGGAGATTGTGTATAATTACTATAATTTTAAAGTGAATATCATTTCATTTTAACATTTAATACTTTATTTTGGATGTTTTCTGATTGTCTGACGTTGTTTTGTTTATCAGCTCATAGACATAATTTTGTCATGTGACCGTGACGTCATTAACTTTTCTTCGTGGTTTACTTTGGTTTAAAATGGAATTTTAGATAGAATTATAAGAAATGACCGTAATAATTTAAAATTAAATTACGAATATAAGAAATGACTGTAATATTTTTATGTCTATTGGAAATAACATAAAAAATGTGATGCACACTTAAAAATAACCGGCTATGCGGGTCATTTAATGTGCACCACATTTTTATGTTATTTTGTCATCGACAGAGAAAAAAAAATTATACGGGCATTCCTCAAATGTTTTTTTTTGTCCTGTTGGGATGCTGTAGAGACTCAGGTCATCTGCATTTACTTATTTTCACTGTAATGGGTGTACAATGCAATCATATGATTAGAAGTTACATTACAGATGAGCTGAAAATTTCTAATTGTATCAATCTGTGCCCTGAGAAGCATTTTATTATTATTGCTATTCAGTTCCAGTTGCATTTTTCACCAAAAAAAACCAACATCACCATAATTTATGAATTTCCAGTTGAATATGTAGGTCAAAGTGACCAAACAGTTAGTAAACTGTGATGTACAATAAATAAAATGTGTCTGAGGACATAAATGTCCCCGGCCAAGCTTTTTCAAAATACAAATTCATATGTATATAAAATGCATATATTGATAAGCAAAACTTATTCAAACACTACTTTTCAAGAAATTTAAAAAGGGTACCATTTCTGTATTATACAGAAATAATTTCAAGAAATAGGAAACATGTCCCAGGTTAGGGGAGGATTTGGCGCTCCCAACACTTTTGCCATGTGCCTGTAACAAGTTAGGAGCCTGTGAATGAATGGTTGCCGTTTGTTGCTGTATGTCATAATTGTTTTTAATTTAATTTTTTTGTACATAAATCTGGCTGATAGCTTTCTCATTTGAATTGTTTTATATTTGTCATTTCAGCGTCTTTTATAGCTTGCATTATGGTATGGATTTTGCTCATTATAGAAGGTCGTACAGTGACCTATATATAGTTGCTAACTTGCTACTTCATTTCGTTTCTGGTGGAGAGTTGTCACATTAGCAATCATACCACATCTTATTTATATACCAGAAAAGTTTGAGAAACATGTACAGTCACCTTTGCAGTTCTTAGTTGCCTTTACTCAATCCTTCTGTGGTGAATTCACATTTAAATGTTCTGTATGAAGGCTTGTCAGAGAAAATGAATTTCAACCCCTAAAGAATACTAAAATTTCTAACCATGACCACAAAAAAAAATACCTGATGAACAATGGACCCCAAAAAATACATGATATCAGACTTTTTGTGCCTACGGTTTTAAAACTTAGTTCGGAGTATAAAATGTTTGCTCGAAACATCAAATCCAGATTTTTTATTGAATGAATTCTGTGTCTGAGAATATCGTTAAATAATTCTTTTTTATACCATAATTTCGTTGAAAATAAATGCGTAGTAGCAGATGATTTAAAATGGATTTGCTTCGCTTTCAGATTTAATCAAATCTTTCCCTCGATCTACATTGTACCCTTAGAAGAAAATAATTAATTTTACTCAGCCTATGACTAAAAAAAAAATTTAACCTTGAAAATCTAGAAAAATTAAAT
This sequence comes from Mytilus galloprovincialis, assembly GCA_037788925.1. Taxonomy (NCBI): domain Eukaryota; kingdom Metazoa; phylum Mollusca; class Bivalvia; order Mytilida; family Mytilidae; genus Mytilus; species Mytilus galloprovincialis. Next base: position 1,630,216 of record JAWDJN010000031.1, read on the forward strand.
AGGTCTAAAAAACCTATCCAAGCCCCCTCTTCCCCCAAATTCAAACGGTTGTCCTCTACCATATTTTAAACAAGCTTTAAAAGCTGTGTCTTTCAAACTGTAATAATATGTTACAATGTAGATAGTATTCAATACCATAGGACCAAATAAGAAAGTATATGCGCTTACTCTATCCCTACATGTACCTTCCCTAATTTTTATCCCCTACCCTTATTTTTTGGGTCATTTTTTATTAAGCACTGCCATGACTGCCATGACTGTTAAAGTCACAATGTTGCCCTCATAGACTCAATGTAAAAAACTAATAAATTTCTTTTAAAAAAAATCCTACCTACCTACCCTTTTTTTCAGCATGTGACAGGAATCACACATACATTTGTACTTCTGTTTTTGATTTTATAGTATACATTTCAGTCTGTTTTGCTCCATAAATCTTATCTATGTGTGTATGTATGAAGAGGGGTTGTGTTCTTACCTGTTCCTATGTGGATGACTTCTCTTATCTTCAACCCATGTTCCTTGCAAACTGTTGGTGAGGTACCTCTGTTTACTTTTGCCTTGCTGGATGCTGGATTTGGTATCAACATTTCAGCTTACTCCTTCTTTAATAAATTCCAAAGACGTCTCTGTGTTGCTGACATTTGTTTAAGTTGAGCAATCTTGCATCAATATTAAAATATCCGGTACGATATAAAATTATCAAACCCTCTGGATAATTGTAAAAAGTCAAGACCTTTTCCCTTGTTTGGTTCACTTCGACTTCTTTCCAGACTCTACAGTCCACTCAAAGGTATTTGTGTGCTCTTATTACATTGTGAAATAGGTATTGTTAGTGTGTTATCGTGATAATTTGGAGATTTTTTCACAAGAAATACAAGTGAAAATGTGAGTCATATTCTCATTTTTCATGACAGACAAGTTATGATATCTCTCTGTTTTCAAAACGAAGAGTGTAAATAAGGGGAGTTAACTCAATCAACACCTGTGACTGTTTTTTTTACCTATTCAAAGGATTTATTGGGCCATGACAATTATACATAAAAATAATGACAAAATGTATGAAAAATGTTTCATGCAATAATTTTATATGAATTAGGTCTTAGGTAAATTATTAGTTGAGGGTTACCGGGTTTTAATTAGAATTAAAAAAAATCAGAAATTTATCAAAATAAAGGGAAGTTAGAGGTAAAATTCAATATCTTGCAATTATTTGCCAAAATTGGATTTTTGATATTTTTGACAATATCCATTTGTCTATTCATTGAAACTTATTTCGTGAAATGATATATCCCACTTTAGAAGATTGATGGACTCAAACTTCCTTCAAATCTCAATATGGCCAACACGGACTTCTACACTACCCCCTACTGAATAATCGTTAGTGACAAATCTTTCAAGACATGGTTTATTTTTGTCTGTTAAGGTCTTTTTTAGCAAATATAAGTTAAAATGGTCAGTAAAACTGTCAAAAACCACATTTTACTGAGTTGAAACTATACACATTTTCACTAATATTTAAGCATTATGCAAATGAAGCTGTTTCTAAAAATAGACATGATGCAACAAGGTCTAGGATACATTTTCCCTCTTCCTTTATATATAAGATTTCAAAAATATAAGAAAAAATCAAAAGTTCCGACCTGCTATTTGGACAATATTTTTGATTTTTCATTGTTTTCTGGCAGACTGGCTCTCAATTTTATAAAGAGCCATCCCTTTTTAAAGCAGTATAAATTCAAGGCCCATTAATTATTTCTATTCTTATAGGACAGATACACTTAAAATTCTTTTGAATAAAAGCTTTCAAGGTGAAGGCAAATATTTGCCATTCGCGTAAATAAATGAACTAGTACATTGACGTCAAAGAACGTATCAAACTGAATCAGTGACATGCTTAAAATATTTACAATAGTTATCAAAGGTACCAGGACTATAATTTAATACGCCAGACGATCGTTTTATCTACAAAAGACTCATCAGTGACGCTCAGATCAAAATAGTTATAAAACCAAACAAGTACAAAATTGAAGAGCATTGAGGACCCAAAATTCCAAAAAGTTGTGCCAAATACAATATCGTATTTAGAAAGATTTTGAATCATGGAAACTTTGATAACTATTTACACCACTGGGTCGATGCCACTGCTGGTGGACGTTTCGTTCCCGAGAGTATCACCAGCCTAGTAGTCAGCACTTCGGTGTTGACATGAATATCTAGTATATGGTTATTTTTATAAATTTCCTCTTACAAAACCTTTTCGAAAAACTAAGGATTTACTTATCTCAGGAATATATTACTTTAGCCGTAGTTGGCACACATTTTTGGAATTTTGGGTCATCCATGCTCTTCAACATGTTCAACTTCGTAATTGCTTGGCTTTACGAATAATAAGACGAAACGTGCGTCTCGCGTATTAAATTATTATCCTGGTACCTTTGATAGCTATTTGATGAATCACTGTGCCTATCCAGTAACCTATGTTGCATTACAATAGCTATGGCAAAACAGATTACCAAATTGCAGTTTGAATTCTTCTACTACAAATTGATCAACTAGTAAAGTATGTTATTAAATAGCTCAAGTGGAAGGGTGTTAGTAAGAAGTGTGAAGTATAACGTAATACTTGCCATTTAGCTCCAGTTATTCTGTGTCGTTCATTACAAGCAAAATAATGACTCACTATTTAGGAGTCTCTGATTAAGTAGGTATATCTAAGATATGAAAACTTCTATCATAAACAAATTTCATAGATAAATAGTTGAAAACATTGTTTTGTGAGTCTATAATTTATAGCTCTGTTTTCCAACAGCAAGTTAGTGAGTAATTGTAATTTGGATAACATAAAAGAATTACTGATCTGCTGGCATTAAAAGGAAATAATTGTTATTGAGTTAATGTACGGTATATTAAAAATTTAATCATTGATACCAGGCTTGTAATTCTGCCTACAAAAAAATCTTTAAAAAGGACTTGAATTTAAAAAAAAGGAAATGCTACATTAGTAAGAATTAGGAGAGCATTAGGGACACAAAATAAGGAAAGGTTTTGATAAATTCTGCTTATAACTTATATAATCCTTGGTGGACGAAAATCATAAGAACTTTGAACAATTCAGAGTTAAATGGCAAGACAATTAATCTTTACGTTTACCATATCAATAAAAACTCGATTTATTATAGAATTGTTGACTCACTTGACTTGAGATACCGTCGTAATTTAGATAGGTATCTGTAAGATTTAAAGAAGTTAGAACTTTGAATGTGTTCCAAAATATGATTTAAACACTTTGTATTCAGTTGTTTTTAAAATCATCTTCAAACGATTTCAGTGTTTGTTTAAATACAAAAAATGCTAGTTTAATAATTATGAACAAAGTGTTACAAACTTGCTGTTGGAAAACAGAGCTATAAATCATAGACTTACACAACAATGTTTTCAACTATTTGTCTATAAAATCTATTATGATAGAAGTTTTCGTGTCAAAGTGATATCTACGAAATCAGTACGTGACTCATATTATAGTAAGTTATTATTTTGTTTGTAAGGATGACACAGACCTCAACTAACTGGAGCTGCACTTTTTCTTATAACAATCTTTCACTTGAACCATTTGTTAAAATAATTTACCAGATGATCAGTTTGTGGGAGACTTATTAAAACTGCAATTTGGTAAACTGTTTAAGCCATTGCTAGTGTGATACCACAAACGCTACTGGATAAGCACAGTAATTATAAATTTACTTATATGTAAAAAAAGGCTGATAATTCAAGTAAGCATCGTTATGCTTAATTCTTTACCGCGAACGTCGGCGAGGGATAAAATATCAGCATAAAGGGCAAACATGTGGAAAAAAAGTATAAAGTCAAGCCCCCATGAATTATTTCTATTCTAATAGTAAAAATACATCAATTGTTTTGGATCGAAGCGCTCTAGGTGAAGGAAAATATTTACTATGTATTCTAACCAAATTAAAATCGTTAATAAAGGCAACAGTAGTATACCGCATTTCGAAAATCATAAATCGATAGAGAGAAATCAAATACGGTTTACAAACTAAAACTGAGGGAAACGTATCAAATATATAGACAGTAACTGTTTAGTGTCTTTAAATATCAGCTGTATTTGTACGAGGCTAGGAAACAAGGTGTATGCGAGCTTTTATCGAGCTATTACACCTGTTTCGAGCCGAGTACAAATACAGCTGGTATTTAAAGACACTAAGCAGTTATTGTCGTTATCCTGCAATTAATTCTGTATATTTTTTGTGTTTTGAAGGACACAAAAACACATGTTTTGCATTTAATTTCGATTTGAAATCCCTTGAGGCCCGTGTAGTAATACGATACAGTAATCACACATTCAGCTTCAGACTCGACATTCACTAAACATGCATGCTGAAATTGACATGGTTGTTTTTGTTACACAATCATACACATTCAAGTTTTGAATTGATAGTTGTCATCGTAGAAAGACAAAAAATTGTGATTCGTATTGCTCTAAAGAAATGTTTGAAATCAAACAGAACTAATAAAAGAAATCGTTAATTCGCAATTAGTACGTCACTGGAATGCGACTACTGCAATACACATTCTGAGGTCACGCAGGTTCATACAAACTTAGTCTGGCAGTGGGCGGAGCTTCAACGCAATATCTGTTTAGTATACAGATACAGCATAGCGATATCTGTAGGGCTGTATCTGTATAATAGAACACGCAATTGCAAGATAAAAGAAAACTACGACACAACAGAAACATAACTTTAAAATGCAACACACACAGAAACGAGCTATTATATAACAATGGCCATTTTCCTGACGTGGTACAGGGCATTTTAAGTAGAAATTGGTGAGTTGAACCTCGTTTTTTTTAATGTAAATTATAACATTAAAATGACAAAATTACATGACATGAATACAAATACAAATAAATGGGAGAAAATATAGTACAGAGAAACAAACGAATAATAGCAAACAAATGGGTACAAGGTTTAAAATTTAATACGCCAGACGCGCGCCACATCCACACAAGACTTACCAGCGACGCTCAGTTTTATAGCCAAAACAAGTACAAAGTTGAAGATTACCGAGGACCATGCATTCCATAAAGTTGTGACCAATACGACCAGGGTTATCCGCCTGGAACATGATACATGATTAAACTGAAGCTACAGAATAAAAAACGGATATATTACAAAAATACACAGGCGTGTTAGCCAAAGACGGTGCAAAGCACAAAGTACAAAGTGACGTCACATTTGAATCTTAAAAACGAGTTACAAAAATTAAGAAAGAATTTGGATGAAATTTAAGATTATATTTTTATGACTTATCTAACATTTATTAATAACAGTGAAAATTACAATACTAATCTATATCAAATTGTAGTAGTAGTAATTAGACAATTGATTGTATTATCTAGCTATGTCGGTTTTTTTTCTAAATCAAACTGTAAACCAAATATATCGTGTAAATTTCGTTGATCCATCCTAAAATGTAATAAATTGAGTTAGATGATAAATTATCTTTACCATAACACACGAATACAACAGAAAAAAAAAATTAAATTTACAACTACAAACGTTTAGACATGTGACTAAATCCGATGACAATAACAAATATAACGTCAAACTAAATAAATAAATTTGGGATGGAAAAGTACGGTGACACGTCTTATAGCAATGCAAATTCACACTCAACAAAACAGTCACACTCGGGAATAAGTCACGTTCGGTATTAAAAAGAGCAGATGACGTAATGACAAACCACAATCTAACACGTTGTAAAAATGTCCAAAATTAGTTTGGACAAAGATACATAGATCAACTAATTCGTTATGGTGTCCGTAAAATTTACGTAGTGTAATTTTTGATCTGTCCTCCTCATAACTTTGTTGGAGCAGTTTCTGCGCTAGGAGCTTCCTCCTGTATATGAAGTCCGTATAGTGTGAACATGGTCGAGAAATGAGATATGTTATTACCATACGAAAGGGCACAGGGTGTGTTACTGCTGAATAATGGGAAATTGATAATTGGGAAATTGAAATCGTCTGGTTTATCATCGATTTTCGTGTGAAGTCGTCTATCTGTGTTAATATTGAGGAAAAGATCAAGGTATGAAACAGTCCTTCTAGTATCAGTAGTATCCTTAATTTTTAACTTCACTGGGATATATGAGATGCAAGTATTGGCTGACATATGAGTTATTTAATGATTGGACATCATCAATATATCGGAAAGTAAAATTAAAGAATATCGCTTTTTCTGTTGGTCTTTTAGAAGGTTTTAAATGAGTTCTGCTTCATACGAGTACACAAACAAAAACTAACCGGTTAGTAGAGGTGCACAATTAGTATCCATTGGAATACCGATTGTCTGTTGAAATATGAATCCTCTAAACTCAACAAATATATTGTCGATAAAAAAGTCCAGCATTTTGATAATATCATCTTCAGTATATTTTCTGGTAGATGCAGTGTGGTTCTTCACAAAATATGAATTATGATACTAGTAACCCAAAACAAGAAATTTGTATCTACGATTCCATTTTAATTGAAAAAGCTCTGTTTAATGAGATGATGAAGTCGATCTTTCAATTATGCATGAGGAATAGTAGTGTAAAGCGTAGAAAAATCAAAAGTCTTTATGTTGCTGCAAAATTGCAAAGATTGTGATAAAAGATTAAGCAGTAGATCTTTCAAATTTTTGAGAATCCACATCTGGTTAACAGCATCACATATATCTCATCACAATATTTTTGAAGTTCATCTTTAGAAAGAAAAGTAGTCAGTACTTTAGACGGATGCCACATGTGGAGCAGGATCTGCTTATTCTTCCGGAGAACCTGAGTTCACCCCTAGCTTTTGGTGGGGTTCGTGTTTTTTATTCTTTAGTTTTCTATGTTGTGTCATGTGTACTATTGTTTGTCTTTTTGTCCTTTTTAATTTTTAGCCATGGCGTTGTCAGTTTATTTTCGATTCATGAGTTTGACTGTCCCTCTGGTACCTTTCGTCCCTCTTTTAGAAATATTTGTGTTTAGCTCATTAGATACTGAAAACAAACCTTACTTCAATTATGGCCAAATAAACAATAAAACTACAGACATGTCTACATCTTATTGTATATATCTTTATGAAAATGCAGTTACTTGGTAATACTTTTTTTTTAAAATATCGATTTTAGTTGAATTGATTGGCCATGCTTTTTAGTGAGAACTCACTTTTTTCTATGAGTGTATATCAACAGATGAAGCTTTCACAGGAAAACGGAAACGTCAACATGCCAAAAAGGTAATCTTTGAAATAATGAGAAAATAAATATGTAAGGAGCATTCATTTCTTAAAAAAACATAGTTTAAATGTATTAATTTCGACTTGATCTAAATATTTGAAGAAATAAAACAAAACATGAGCTATTCTATTTTTAAGAATGCGAATGACAGCATGGATGCAGTTTGTACAATCATCATTACAGAATTATTGTCTATGATTCGGTATGGATACAGAATTAAATTGGTGGAATTATATGGTAAATAAGGATACATCTATAAGATAAATACAGAATGGAAACTTCTCTCTGGATCATAAATGAACGTAGCTGGAAAAAAATGATGAAATAGGTGCAATTTGTGTAAACTCACGCTATATGCTCAGTTAAAAGTATTCTATATATTTTTTATTCAAATCATATAAAACATTATACCAAAAGGTTTAAATTGAAGATTCAAACCCCCGAAGAATGTAAAAAGATATAAGCCGTACTATGAATATCAGATTTCAAAAGGACTAGAACTGTCTTTATATTTCATAATATTTTCGATTACAAGCTATTAATAAAGGGATATTTTCTCGGGGCTCAATTCAAATGTTTAAAATGTTGAAAAGCCAGCATCAACCAATGAAGAATGAAGCACTACGAGTATACTTTCACTTCCCTTCAAAATGTATAGATAATGCAAAGTCCATATTTTGCAGTATCAGATTACAAAAACCACATTCGATACTTTTTCTCAGATTTTAATTTTATTCGAATTAAGTTCCAGTTCGAATTAAGTTCCAGTTCGAATTAAATTCGAGTTTCAGTTATTTATTAAGGAGATTTAAATTTGAGTTTGAATCAATTTAATAAAGTTCGATTTAAATTTCAAGTTATTTATATGACCTGGGTAGAAATCGAGTCAAAAGCTTTTCAAATTCCATTTCGTTGTAAACTTCGAGTTCGAGCTCAACCTGTTATTATTGCCATACAAATAGTTGAACAGAACTTAACCTCAAATCTTTGGAAAAATCTAACCTATTATCAAATCTGCCAGAATGATTATCATTCCTTCATAATACTACGCAATCACACAAACAAAACATTATGTAAGAAAGTGCATAAATATGAAAGGAGAAACAGAACCCTATGTAAATTTTAAAGTAAAAACAAAAAAAGACTCAATAGTTATAAAATTGAAATTCTTCATGCTATTTTTGTAACGAAATCATTTGTGTATCAAATAAAAAAAGGCAATACTGGTATATTATCATTAATAGTTTTCTATATTTCTTGTTACGGGTTCAACTATTTTAGAAATGAAAAATTATATCTTTTACTTTTCAATTAACATTATTTATGTTATCTGATAAAAACACGAATTTAGTTCATTGTGTCGATATTTCGATTCATTATGAATTCAGTCAAAAACGATTCTGGAAAATTATCACGTGTTACTTAACTTTTGGCGAGGTGTATATTTATAAACAAATATTTATCAATTGTATTCCTATAAAAATTAGAAATCTAAGGGTGATTAAATGTAACAACGATTTTGGAATTTTAAATACTTTGTTCTAAACAATTCTTGTTCAAATGTTTTTTATTGTTAAAAAGTGAATGCATATGTTTAAATGTATATTCTATTCATATTCTAGTTCATTCTATTTTAGCCTGTTTTCATTTTCATGATTTAATGCAAAAGATATGACTCTTACATTTGTATGATATAAGTAATTGACATGTAATTAATTATATGGGCAATGTAATTGTTATGTAATAAGTTACAGAGGCAATGTAAATGTTATGTAATTACATTTGAAAACCAATGTAATTGGAATGTAATCAATTATTTAGGCATGTCATTGACCCCAGGTCTGGCAGAATTTATCCTTGTTTCAAATAAAGAAATACTTGGAATGAGTAAATTTTTATTCTGTCCAGTACTATGGAAAAAAATTCACAAAACATTTCATTGCATTTAAAAAAATAATCATCACTGAAAGTTAAACAATCAAATGTCCACTCTTATTTAACCTGTATACAAGCTTTAGTAACCATGTTACCTCAAGTTTCCAAAATATTATATAAAACCCCAAATTGAAAAGTAATGATGCTTGATATGGTTATATTTATAAATTTACTGTTCACAAAATTTTGAATTTTTGAAATACTAAGGCTTTTCTACCTCAGACATAGATAACTTAAGCTGTATTTGGCAAAACCTTTAGCAATTTTGGTCCTCATCGCTCTTCAACTTCGTACTTTGTTTGGCCTTTTTGATTTTTTTGGATTCGAGAGTCTTTTGTAGACGAAACGCGCGTCTGGCATATATGTGTTCCAGACCGTATGAGTATTTGGACCGTACGCGTACGGTCCGGACCGTATACGTATACTCGTACGGTCCGACCATACGCGTACGGTCGGACCGTATAAGTATACACGTACGGTCCAGCTGACCATACATGTTTTGGGATCATATGGGATAAATTCAAACAAATATTTATCAAAATCCTGATTTATTATTAGTTATACAAATTGTTATTATTACAATAAGATGGATAAAGTGAATAAGCGAACAATTGAAATTGAATATTTGTTTGATTTTATATCCGTGAATCCCTTTGTGTTACTCTGGCCCAAGGTGATACTTGCTTCCACAAGGAACGTCATATTTTTTTTACATTTTCATGCATGTTCCTTTGCATATGCATTTTTTTGTAAAGTTCCTAAATATTCTTCAACAATTGTCCTCCCACATTATGTTTACTTCCGAGAATTTCAATGAGCATACTTGGCTGAAATTAATGAATTACTGACATGCTTAATACAGAAGATTAACAGATTAAATAAGCGTGTTTTAAAAAAAAATTAAAATATTAAGTTTTTATTTCAATTACTATAATTGAAATTTTTATATTAATTTGAGATAGAAGTTATTTTGATACTTGTTATATATACATTTGTATGTAATAAACCTGACCAACTTCTTAATATTAGTCAGACCGTACGCGTACGGTCCGACCGTATGCGTATTTTGAAAAAGTACGCATACGGTCCAGACCGTACGCGTACGGTCCAAATACTCATACGGTCTGGAACATATACAAAATTTAGTCCTGGTATCTATGATGAGTTTATTGAAATACCCAAGGTATATGTTCATGACCCAGAAATTTTTAACTGCAATGAAATGTTGGATTAATTACCTGAAACTGTCAAATTCAATGGAATTTGTTTTCGACTTATTTTCGTATGCAACCGGTGTGACGTACCATGATTTGTTGGTATTTGGTGGTATTACACCTAAAAAATACTCCAAAGTAAAAGGCCATCTGGGGTATCTGTAAAAAATATAAGTAACTCATTATTTCTAAGGCTAAATATATCAAAAGGCAAGTGCAGTATGGGGTAGTCTGTTAGGGGTATCCTCCGAAAATTTATTTATTTATTATACAAACTACGGGATATTTTGAATGCGAGTAATTACGACTTCAGTCATCTACCAGACTATCAATTTTAAAGTAGAACTTTTTTCGCACAAATAAGGCTTTAATTCTAAGTACTATTGATCCCAAACATGAGTTAATGCCTTAGACGTATTTACACTTGTTAGCAAATTTATCCGCAATGACGTAAAATACAACATGATCCAGTTAACTTTAACATCACAATTTTTAAAGATTGACTTACAATTTAAAATTTGATTTTTTTGTTTGGTGTCAAAAAGATTATTGGGAACAGATTTAAGGTCATTTGATACGTTTCTCGTTTTATATATAGATTAGACCTTTGGTTTTCCCGTTTGAATGGTTTTATACTAGTAAATTTTGGGCCCTTTATAGATTGTTGTTCGGTGTGAGCCAAGGCCTGTGTTGAAGGCCATATCTTGACCTATAATGGTTTACTTTATAAATTGTTATTTGGATGGAGAGTTGTCTCATTGGTACTCATACCACATCTTCCTATATCTATCATTGTGATAACAACTCATGGACTGATAACTGTCAACAAATCAAGGAAACTGGAGATTGTAGGTCAAGAATTACAACATGAATCAAATAAGTCCACATTTCATTGGTTAGTACTGTATGTTTGTCATTAAGTTAAATATTGTTTAAACTAAGGCCTTTAAATTTTCTACCAGGGACCCTGAAAGCGTTCTTTTATTGTTATGGTTAGTAAATGGTCATGCTCATGGTTACTTTAATTCTAGGGGACGACCATTTTATGGACATTGAAAACTAGGCGGGTCTTACCGTGGTTTAAGCGGTCTCCGGTAGGTTTTCACTATATATTTTGAATACCAAACTGGGACTTTGAACGCTCCGTAAACATTGAAAACAACAGGTTTATCCAAATTCCTTTTTGTCTTAGTTGTATCTTTATATAAACTAACTATCTGATAAAAATCTATGTTTCCTAAAGAAAAGGTGAGACTTATATGTTTATGGGTTCGTATTTGAGGACAACGAGAATTAACGACAGTATTTGGGAGTCATAAACCAGTTTCCCTCCTGTTATCTATGAGTATCATGCTTTTAATGCTATTGAATACTGTTATATTGATGATTTTCAACTAAATTTGAATAGCGAATCGACTCCTAGCAGGCGGTTAGATATTGAATATCGAATATCGAAAAACGAATAACGTACAAGCTGCTGACTTTACATTCATCTTGAACACCAGTATTATTTTTTATTTTTTTGTTTGTAAAAATCAAGTTATAGATCTACAAAGAATATTATTTTTATAAACAATATTCAAACAACATTCTTACATCTTACAGTGCTATTATTTGTGTACACCATGTCTTTTCAATAAATTTCGATGTATATCCAAGACTGTTATCAATATAAAAGATCAATAGTCTGTATGGGTAAAATGTGCAATAGAGTTGTCACTGACGTACTTAAAATTGTACACATTCATTTGTGTGATGAAAATGTAGTTTTAAATGACTTCGGCTGCTAGATGGATACCCCTATATGCCTGATTTTCACACATGTTATTCCTTGACCAGTTTTCTTTAAAAGGGTGTCTTAGATTTCCAAAAAACATCAAAAGAACAAATTTATACCCAATTACATTTAGTGATCTCTTATGAATTGAGGTTGCAAACTTCATTGCAGGTTTACGAGAGAATGAAATACAATACGGGAAATATGAGACAACCTTTTGGAGGTCAAACTGTGTTATACAAGAATCTATAAAATATTTTGGGATGCTATGAATAGCAAAGAAGCTAATTTCATTCAAGTGTTGACATCACAATATAGCTACTTATTACATAATTATTAATTCAACTTCGTACTTTATTTGACCTTTTTAAGTGTTTTGGATTCGAGCGTCACTGATGAGTCTTTTGTAGACGAAACGCGCGTCTGGCGTTTATACAAAATAGTCCTGGTATCTATGATGAGTTTATCTATATGATAATTATTTAAATTCATTTGAAAGATTGGTGTTTTTTCTTTTTTTTGGTACCTCAGTTGTTAACTTTAAAGCTGAATGACAGAAATTACATCAGTTTAAAGTTGTCTGGATGGGGATGAAAAAATCTTTGTATTGTGCTACCTTAATACCATTATGAATTGTGATATTAATGTTTTCTTAACATTAATCGCACAATCTATGCATTTTGGTGACAAAAATAGATTTTACCGTAACACATAAGATATGTTATGAAAAGGGAAGTATTAAAAAAGGTAAGATTTATATCCATTTTCAGTCTATGGAAGAAGCGTATCGATAAAAACTTTTCTTATATCACATAGCGATATTGTCTAATATCAATTGTAAATATGCAGACATTCCATGCGGAAAATGTTGTTTTCGGCAACGAAAAATTAAGAAAATACTAATCTTAAAACTTATTGTTCAAATATAAACAACAATTGAATCTAAATATACATGCAGAAGTTAGTTAGAAGCTTAAGTTTATGTCAGTGTAAAATTTGAAGTGCTGTGTTTTTCTTATATACATAAATAAACAATGCGATACTTTTAAAATATCAATGCGATACTTTTAAAATATCATAGCGGTGTTTTTGTTATATCAATATTAGTACCGATTAGTATTAATATTAGACTGTTGTACCCATATTTTGATAATTTTACCTATTATGTCTGTTTTGTTCACGCATCGTTGTAAATATGACAGAATTTGATGAGACTGTCATACACGTGAGAGGTGAAGTGCTATAAAACCAGGTTTAATCCACCATTTTCAAAATTTGAAAGTGCCAGTACCGAGTCAGAAATATGACAGTCATTATCCATTCGTTTGGTGTGTTTTATCATTTGATTATACCATTTGATAAGGGACTTTCTGATTTGAATTTTCCTCGGAGTTCAATATTTTTTTAATTTTACTTCTTAGTAGTATTGTATGTAAATAAGCAGTTTTAAGACCATTGCTTAAATTCAAATTGTTTTTGGTAACATCTTACAAATTTCTCAATTGGTTTTGGAAGCAAATCTAATCAAATAAGAGTTTAATAAACAATGCTGTAATCAAATAATCAAATAGCTAAGTATCAAAATGATTGACCTGTACTTTTGAATCTCCTTTTTTTTTTTTTTTTAAATTAGACCGTTGGTTTTCCTGTTTGAATTGTTCAACACTAGCAATGTTCTTGTTCCTATATAGCGTGGTGTTCGCTGTGAGCCAAGGCTCCGTGTTTAAGGACCTACTTTGATCTATAATGGTTTACTTTAAACAAATTATTACTTTGATGGAAAGTTGTCTCATTCGAACTCATGCACCATCTTCTTATATCTATAAATCTTTAAAATTTCCCCTTATAAATAACTGCTTTCCAGTCCTTCAAACTGAACAATCTAAATTTATGAATATAGAAAAGATATATAGATATAGGAAGATGTGGTGTGAGTGCCAATGAGACAACTCTCCATCCAAATAACAATTTTTTTAAAAAGTAAACCATGATTATAGGTCAATGTACGGCCTTCAAATCTCTGTGGCAACAATACATCGGAATACCCTCACGGTCATCGCGATGTAAAAGAGCGTCCACGTGGCGAGCTGATTATGTTCATAGAGATATCGATTTATCAACGGAGAAAAGTCTTTGATATCCAAAAAGAACTGTCTTCCTTCTCAATATCTTTTGCTATGTTAATAATAAATATATTGTCTGTTTGACAAGAATTTTGATTTTCGTTGTATCTGAAGTTGTCCAATTTATAGTCTGAGGCTACTCAGTTGGTATCTTCAAAGAGCGGGACATCAGCATTTGTACATTTTAATTTGTTTGGATTATTGATTTTACCATTTGAATATTCATTGTAATTTGGAGTTGTATTGGATTGGATTGTTTGAATGAATGTTTCTTTTAAGTAATGATATTTTTTGTCTATTTCGATATTACCAAGGTGGGTAGACTATAGCAGTGTGACCAGTAAATTAGAATCTAATAGGTCGGTAGACGTATTTGCAACCGCTTTTAAATTGCGCCATTTCATCATCACTTCAAATAGAATTATAAAAAAGAAGATGTGGTAAGATTGGCAATGAGACAACTGTCCACAAGAGACCAAAATAACGCAGACATTGACATAGGTCGCCCTACGGCCTTCAACAATGATCAAAGCCCATACCGCATAGTAAGCTATAAAAGGCCCCGATAAGACAATGTAAAACAATTCAAACGAGAAAATAACGGCCTTATCATATAAAAGAAAAATGGACGAAAAACAAATATGCAACACATAACCAAACGACAACCACTGAATTACAGGCTCCTGACTTGGGAAAGGCACATACATAAATAATGTGGCGGGGTTAAACATGTAAGTTAGTTGGTCAAACCATGTGATTGAAAACAATAGACTGCACAGGGGCCTGGTTTTCGAAAGTATCATAAGATATGTCATAAGATATATCTTAGGACATAGTTTCTGATCATCTTATGACTAGCATATGATATGTCATAGGATGTAAATCAAAGCTGTCTTAAGAGAGTCATTGCTATGATGCTCTTATGACTGTCATAAGTGAACATTTATTTATTTTAAATAATAAGTATTTAAGTAAAATGTTTTCTACTTGTAATTCTATAATGTCAATTTTGTGGACAGAACTGCAGCGATCAAAACAATTACGGACAGTAGCAATACAACTAAATATTTCCCAATTACTATTATGTTTCAAAATATAATATGTCCTGTCCAAGTAATAACATTCACGGGTGACTTAAATGTTTAAGGTTCCGTCTAAGTCAAATTAGCTTGTATTTGTTTGACATTATTCACACGAATATAAAGATGAAACGGTGGCAAATTACATATCAATAGAATCAGAACATTGCATAGTATCTTTTAATGAATGTTTTAAAGTTCTGAATATCTCCAGGAAAAAATGTCCAGTCTCTGAAGTTCCAATTCTTTCAAAAAGTGTAGAATTTTTGAAAGTCCATAACTGACCTAAAATGACATAAAATTCAGAATTATATATTAATATGTATGACAACCATATATAAATTTGCATTTAAACACTGTCAATTGCAAGATTTTAAAAGTAAAGTAAAATAAATTTATAAAAATTTGGATGCCATTTTATTGGGACTACTTACATTGTGAAAGTGAAAGTGAAAGCAAAAGTGAAAGGGAAAGTTAAAGTATGGAGGCCATTGTAAACATTGTAAACATTAAAATTTATCAATTATATCAAATTCAGTTTAATTATAGTAGTGATTCGTCTGACTTTTAAAGTTGCAATATTTGGCATAATTTTGTGATGAACAGTTCAAATTGTCTTTCTAATGCACACCAAAGTTTAGGAAATTTAATGCCAAATATTTATAATTTCCTGAAAGTCTCAAAAAATTATATTTTCTAAAATATTACTTTTGTACACAAAAACATCATGTTCAATCATTCAACTTCTTTCTGTGATGCATTTAGTTCGTGATATCCTTCTCTTACAATTTATTATTATTTGATTATAAGATCATTTATTTACCAAATATGCCATTTTTGCATTCTTGTTGAAAGTTTTAGACCATGGAAGTCTCAAAGAATATGTATTTTTTGTAACTTTTGATATAAACTATGTATTATATAAAACATTTCTCATAATAAATACATGTTATTGGGACTTTGTTCATTTAAAAAAAAAAGCATATTAAAACATTCCTAAAAGTCTCAAAGACTCTTATTTTAATAAATTCTTAGAGAATGAACTCAAATAATTACCATCAATATTCCTTCTGTAAACTTTGTTTAGGTTCTCCAAACTTTATCAAGGTAGTATAATTTAACTACTTGTATTTGCGGCGTGTGGCAGTGAAAGTATCAACATGCATCTCTCGATAAACTAAAATGATACAAACACATAATTTTCAACAAATATAAAACCTAACATTTTACTATCATTGCAAATTGTTTGTCTGCTATAATTTCATTCATACAGATGATAAGAAGCATTTCACGTAATGTGGGAACAGTCAGCTTACATTAGCACCAATGTCAATACCATTTATAACATTTTTTTAATAAATTGTATCACATATTAGCTGGCAACTACTATTGGCATCAAATGTTTTTACACCACCTCTAAAGATTAAAAACTGCAAATGTGTTTCCACTCTTTTCTACATTTGTACAAACTATGTTTCAGTTTACAATTATATGTTTGTATTGATGTTTGCTTATGTGATAAAGCTTAACATGCTGGTAAGAAGTCATGATCAGTGACATAGGAAAACATTGTTCAAATCTTTCTAAAAATATTTCATAGAATAAATGAGAAGCATTGGTGTAATAAATTTAAATATGAAGTTTGATACACACAAAAATAATTACCCTCAAAAAGGTTCTCCAAACTTTACCCTGGAAGGATAACCGAAGCTGGGATTTGCAGAGTGAAGCAGTGGAAGCATCAACATGCAACTCTTGACAAGCTGAAATAGTAAAAACACATAATTTTCTACAAAAATAAATAAAACATTTAAAAGTCAAGAAATCTTGTACTTCTTTATTATACAGAAGGAGAATTTGCATCTTTCAGACATAATTTTATTAAAATCAAATGTGGAATTATGATTTCATGTTATACAATTTGCAACCATCATTGAAAGATAAAACAAAAAAGAAATCTTACTCCTTAAACAAAACGAGCCTCAGCACTTTGTTATACGGTAACTAGAGGCTCCTAGGAACATGAATATCTGACATGGAAACCATGACTTATTGCCATATTGGAATTAAGGGTGAATCAAGAAAATTAATTTGTCCTCCGATCATTTCTGCAACTCATATTTAAAAAAATATATATTTTTCAGATAATTGCCAAAAACTAAAAAGTGTTTTCAGGGACAAGAACCCATAAAAGTGTTGACTTGCTTTTCTGAAACCTTACATAAGGATAGAGTCATTGTGCTTATCAAACTTTACATCTTTCTTCTATTGTTTTGGTGATAACAAGCATAGGTGTAAAACACATCATGTTTTATATCTGAGCATGTTTGTTTATATTTGTCAATTTTAACTACATCAAGATGTATGCGTTAGGAAAAAAATGATTGTTTGGTTGAAATGTCATAGACAATGTTGCTGTTATATTTGTTCTGCATTCCCAAAGGAAAAAGTCATAACACATGCATGTAAAGATACGGAAATCTCATTGGGAATAACTGCTCTGTCTCAAAAGTGGTAAAATGTTATGTCAACAGCTGTCATTTTTTCAACTGTTTAACTGGGATCAAATTTAGATGACGGAATGACAGAATAACGGATGGACAAGGCTATTCCAATATACAACCCACATGTGAGGGTATAATTTTTTTTTAAGTAAAAAGATTAATATACTTGTCCGAGATATAGCATGTCATTAATCTTTTAACCTTGCATCAGGTGACATTTTTTCTAATATCAAATTTTAGCTTAAACTACAATACTGACCTGATTTAAAATTGCACTATACATCAATGAACCGTACAGATTCAGATCGGTAATCTTCAACCAGATGATTTATTTCATATGGGTTGTCATCACTGTCATATAGGACTTCATAAATTGCACCTTAAAGAGATACATCAAATTGAACAAAACATAACAACAAAGATGTGCCAAGTAAAGATAGAAATACAGATTCATAGTGCAATTATATGTTATAAGCAAATTGATTGTTCATTCAATTTGGTCTTTCATTTATTTAATAAGATATTGACTGTTTTTTATACCCTGTATAGCCCATATTCCATCTACTTTTAAAATGAGCATGTACAGAAATATTCAAAAACAGTTGATTTTGCCATTTTGGGCATAACAATTAATATAAATTTTTACTTGTCCTTGCTCTCGTTTTTGTGTCTGAAATAGTTTTTATGTGATCTCAAGCTGTATATTAAGCTATTTTGAAGACTGATGTTTGCAAGCAAAAGTACTTTATTTACATACATAGAAATTCATAACATTTAAACAAGTACCTTTCACACCATCCTTTCCTGAATTTACACTCAGCACTGTCCCTTTATACCATTCAGATGTATTGTCTACAATCCATTTGTGTTCTATTCTTTTGTCTAGGAATTTCACCAATCTTGGCCTACCTCTTCTACTGAAATATAGATACATGTATCGATAATTAGTATCCATAAGATGGTACATTTCCTATTGACTATCACTTCTTTTAAAAATAAATGTTATACAACAATATCAGTTTGTTCAGATACATGTTTGAAAATTGTTCGGATTCTTTTTCTTAGCTTAGTTTGCACTGTCAACACATTTGCCAGTGATTCTTATGGTATGTTAGACTGAAAATTTGGTCATGTGAAATTGTTGTTATCTATACCATTCTTACAAAGTATGATGGACATATGAACATACAGACATCAGTAACAATTTTACAAACGATCCTGGTAAGCTTATCGGTCCTTTAAATAAACTTATTCTAAAAGGTTAGCAATTCAACACTGTAATTAGATCTTTGAATATTGTTTTTATTGGTATAACTATTGATTTTGTTATCAGTAAACTAAAAGCAAACTAAATATCATTGTTATATAAATATACATGTGCACATTCATGGATCTACAATCTCTGACTGTTGATGACGTCTTTATTCTAAATCCATTGGATGTTGGATGTGTAATGATTGATAATTTAGTCTTAGATGCATGATTTTTTTTTATTAGTTGTTATTGGCTTTGAACTAGGTGTCAGTAACTGCGAGTACTCTCAGATCTGTACTGATAGTCTTTTTGTGGTTAGAATGTATAAGTGCTGAGCCCCTCTGTTTTTGTAACATGTATTTTTATTTGTATCGATCTGATGAGTTAAGCCTTTTTCAACTGATTTTTATAGTTCGTTCCTATGTTGTACTGTTACACCACTGTCCCAGAGTAGAGGGAGTGTTGGGATCCCGCTAACATGTTTAACCCTGCCACATTGATTATGTATGTGCCTGTCCCAAGTCATGAGCCTGTAATTCAGTGGTTGTCATTTGTTGCTGCGTTACATATTTGTTTTTCGTTCATTTATTTGTACATTAATAAGGCCGTTACTTTTCTCGTTTGAATAGTTTTACATTTGTCATTTCGGTGCCTTTTATAGCTGACTATGCGGTATGGGATTGGCTCATTGTTGAAGGCCGTACGGTGACCTATAGTTGTTAATTTCTGTGTCATTTGGTCTCTTGTGAAGAGATGTCTCATTGGCAATTACACCAAATTTTTTTTTAAAAAAAAAATACACTTATTCAGTCAGCAGATCATCACATTGAACAAATGCAAAATTTAAAGGGATAAAAAATATCTGTTAGAAATTGATTCATATGATTTTAACAGCGATGTTTACCTTCTAGTACAGGGTGTTTGGTCTGCTGATGGTTCAATGTTTGCTTCTGAGACAAAGTCATTGTTCTGTTTTGCTGTATTCTTTTTCTTTCTACCAGTCGTTGTTTTTTTGCCAGGTTCGGTGGGTGCAATGTACTGTAACAGAAAAATTAACACATCATTTTTATTGTATGGTCCAATATATATCTTTCAAATCATTAATATCTAAATTATACTAAAAGAAAACAGATTATGCACAAATCATTTTATAACCTAGGAACATTGTAGGGGTATAATATATTTTCACACTTTGCATTAATCGTTAAGACACCTTTTTGTTATTTGTTGGTTTCTCAGAAAAAGTGTGGTTTTGTCCTTAAGACATTATTTACCATTCTTTGTCAAATTTTTCAGTTGAAAAAGAACAAATTTCAAAAATAAAATGATGATTCAAAATCCCATGCAATTGAATCCCCTTACCAGATCTGGCACTGAGTTTTAAATTTCTATTAATTTTTAAATGAAATGTTCAATGAGTAATTTTCAAGTCAGCAATAAAATTTAAATCAAAAATTAGTTTCTCAATCTCTAAAATAACAGGTCTGTTGACCTGTAACAAAATAAACATAAAAAAAATCCCTTATAACACTTAACATCATAATTCATATAGATGTGTGTCTACCAGGGTTGGACCCTGGAATTTCAAAAAGGGGGTGGGGGGGGGGGGTTGGCATACACCCTCTACACCGCCATGAATACTCCACTTTCTACCATAGTAGTGCATTGGTGAATACATACATGGACGCACACACTTCAATATATATGTAGAAGTAGTATTAAAATACACATATGATCCTTTGTTCAATGTCCATACATGTAATTTACAAACCACGATTCATTTAAACATTTTTATACTGCTTGAGACATTCCACTTTTTTCATAAATACTCACCCAGATTCCTGGTTCCCTTATTCCAGGACTTTTGCCATTACGTGGTGAACACAATTCCGGAAGAATAGCATTGAAGTAAAATGCTTTTAGTTTTGGCAGCATGATGTTTTCCCACAAGGTATTGTCCCTAAATATTCTTTGGATAAACAACTGGTGTGGATTAAGAGTACTCACAACGAAATCTATCCAAGGATAATTGCAAATGTTCATTAAACCATGGCACTGATAAAAGTAGTTGTGGGTACTTTTCAAATTTAAATGACCACTGACAGTTTCCAGACAGAATGATGATTTTTCACTTGCTTGGTAGAGATTGACAGGTTTGTTGTGCAGAAGAGTTTTTATCTCCAAAAGACCATCACCAGACGCAGTTGAAACCATCTGCACTAGCAGCCAAAAATGGGTGTTCATGGGCAATTAGCAAACCAGTAGATTTAACAGTAACCTTCTCATGTTGTTCTGCCTTTTTGAGCGTATACTCCTCTATAGATGTTCTTTCTTGCAGCAGTCCATTTCTGGTGTGTCTATTTCCCTTGAAGGTGGAGTACAGAAGATTTTTGACTAAATTTAATACTTTCAATGAAGGGTTACGGCGAATGATTGGTCCAAAATTTGAAGCTGTTAAACGTTTTCTTCTTTCCGTGTGCCAAAGACCAGACAAAGATTGCTGTGAAGTAGAATTTGTTATTGCATTCATTTGAGGTATACCAATGTTAATATGAGTCTGAATATATTTGTCCTTTATATTTGATAAATCAGATGGAGATATGTCAGGGGTGTAATCCATTGCCTCAGTGCCATAAGACTGTCTAGCTTTTTTGGAGTTGCTTTGTTTGCAAACTTTCATTTTTCTCTTCCATCTCAATTGCTGAGTGTCTGGTTTCGATTTGTATTTTCTGCTACTGATAAGATTTTTTTCATGTCTAGCGTAGTATTCATCAAAGAATTTACCTGCTTTTGTTGTTGTTGCCTGTTCCCAAACAATAGGTGACCACTTTGGTCCAAAATTCATTCTTAGCCCTCCTCCAAAACATCGTCCATGCCAAGATCCTCTATTACAGAGGTTGTAGATTTTTCCGCCATCAAATTTTGTTCTTATTCTCATCCAATTTTCAGCTAAATTTTTTGTTGAAATGAGACGGTGAGCTTTTTCAGCAATTCTATTCAAAATTGATGTCACGTCTTGAATTATATACTGTTCAACATTACTGTACTCTATAGATGATTCTTCTCTTGCTTCCTCCTGTGCAGCTAATGATGAGCCTTCAGACCAAAGTTTTTCCTGTTCTTCAAATATATCCAATGCCTCTTCCACTGGTTGGTCTGGTGGTATGACATGATGGTCATTAGTGATTGGATTGACAATGTCCCTTGCCTTGCAAAAGTTACTGCAGTTGGAATGTAAACCAAAAACATGAAAAAACAGTTTTTTATGTCATGACGAAGCTGAGAAATAGCTTCAGGTTTTGTGAGGTGATTTGTTTCTACATCTTTAGAACGCATTCTGATGGCACTACGCAAAGCAGATACTAACCGTACACAAGTTGTTTTTGTTAAATGGTTTCTACCTTTATATAGATGATTTTCGGAAACAAGTTTTTCCAGGTTTGACCTAAAACATTTGCAAGTATGGTTAGCACATTCTTCCTTTTCCACATATCTACCCCAACCAGGCACTTCCTCTCGTATCCTAGCATAAACTGAACTGTCACCATCTCCTACAAATAAAGGCAACAGTAGTATACCGCTGTTCAAAACTCATAAATCCATGGACAAAAAACAAAATCGGGGTAACAAACTAAAACCGAGGGAAACGCATTAAATATAAGAGGAGAACAACGACACAACACCGAAACGCAACACACACAGAAACGGACCAAGCAACAGACAAAACACCACGAGAATAACAAATATAACATCAAAACCAAATACAAGAATTAGGGATAGATAAGTACCGTGCCACGTCTTATCTAAAAAATAAGAGAAAACACAAACGACTCAACGTTAAAATGCAACACACACAGAAACGAACAATATTATAACAATGACCATCTTCCTGACTTGGTACAGGACACTTTTAAAGGGGAATAAAAGTGGTGGGTTGAACCTGGTTTTATGGCATGCCAAACCTCGCACTTTAATGGCAAAGTTAAATATAACATTGAAATGACAACATAATATTACAGGACTACAATACAAATAAAAAGGAGACCATATTAGACAAAGAAAAGCATGATTAATAGATAACAAAAAGCATCAGGTTTAAAATTCAATACGCCTAAAACGCGTCTTGTCCACACAAGACTCAATAGTGACGCCCAGATATAAAAGATCGAAAGTGAAAAAAGTACAAAGTTGTACAGCACTGAAGATCAAAAGTTGAAAAGGTTTTGCCAAATACGGCATTGTTTGTATGCCCGGGATAAGAACATTCTTATTATATAGAACAATTCATGCTATTGCAAACAGTAAATTTTATCAAATGAATATGAAAGAGATATACATAATCATGATAATGAAACTGAAGTATTAACTAATTACAGAAAACTAAACCCGAATACATAACGCCCAGATATAAAAGATCGAAAGTGAAAAAAGTACAAAGTTGTACAGCACTGAAGATCAAAAGTTGAAAAGGTTTTGCCAAATACGGCATTGTTTTTATGCCCGGGATAAGAACACTTTTATATAGAACGATTCATGCTATTGCAAACAGTAAATTTTAACAAATGAATGTGAAAGATATATTCATAATGAAACTGAAGTATTAACTTATTACAGAAAACTAAACCCGAATACATGATGCCAAGTTCAATACAGCATAGACACACCCGAATCAATCCAGGCGTCAACGCAATTAAAAAAAAATGACGTCACATACGATGGTGAAAAGGCAAACGTTATGCCACATTTGAATTTATGAAATTTAGAAACAGCATGACGTCACACATGAAAAACTATAATTCAAAAGTGAGATAGAATTAGGATTGCTTTAAGATTATATTAGAACTAAATACTGATAATTTATTAAAACAAAATGCATATTGCAATACTTATTAATAGCAATTAACTGTAATATATATATGTCCAGTTTGTTATGAATCCAACTTCAAACGTAATTAATCGTACGAAATTAAATATAATAAATAAAGGCGGTGATTAATTTTTCCATCCGTAACACCTAAATATAATAAAAAGACGTCAACACATTTTGACAAAATGAGAATTACAAATATAACATTAAACATGTAAACTAAATACATGAATTTGGGATAAACAAGTACAGAAACACGTCTTATAGTAATACGAATTCACATTCAGCAAAACAGTCACAATCGGGAATAAGTCACGTTTGGTAATTAAAAGATTAGACGACATAATGACAAACCACAATCTACCATGTGGTAAAAATGTCCTTAGCTAGTTTGGTTAAAGAGACATCATATGGATCCACCAATTCGTGATGGTGTCCATAAAATTTACGGAGTGTCAATTTTAATCTGTCCTCCTCATAACTTTGTTGGAGCAGTTTCTGCGTAAGGAGCACACTCCTGTATATGAAGTCCGTATAGTGTGAACAAGCACGTGAATAACGTATCAATTGTGATATGTAAACACCATACGAAGGGGCAGAGGGTATGTTACTGCTAAGAAATGGGAAATTGATAATTGGGAAGTTGAAATCGTCCCGTTTATCATAGATTTTCGTGTGAAGTCGTCCATCTACGTCAATATTGAGGAAAAGATCAAGGTATGAAGCAGTCCTTCTAGTATCAGTAGTATCCTTAATTTCAAGTTCACTAGGATATATGAGATGTAAGTATTGGCTGAAGTATGGGTTGTTCAATGATAAAACATCATCAATATATCGGAAAGTAAAATTAAAGAATTTCGCAAGGTGCTTTTTCTTTTTGTCTTTTAGAAGGTTCTGAATAAATTCTGCTTCATACGAATACAAAAACAAATCAGCCAGCAGGGGTGCACAATTAGTACCCATTGGAATACCGACTGTCTGTTGAAATATAAATCCTCCAAACTCAACAAATATATTGTCGATCAAAAAGTCCAGCATTTTAATAATATCATCTTCAGTATATTTTCTGGAAGATTCAGTGTGATTCTTTACAAAATATGAATTATTGTATCCCAAAACAAGAAATTTGTATCTACGATTCCCATTTTTATAGAAAAAGCTCTGTTTTATGAGATGGTGAAGTCGATCTTTCAACTGAGCATGGATATAGCGTAGGCCATGTTTGGATTCTGCTTGTTTGAACCCTTCAAGCACAATATCAGCTTCCATAGACTGACTATCTTCTGACCAGTTCTTAAAACATGTATGTTCTGTTGGGATTGTATTGACTTTCTCTGCAGTGCTACATACGTAGCAATACTTGTTTCGTACTCCTATATGCAAAAGTTTTTTTGTTGCTTGCCCTATAATGATTGCCACTCCTCCCAGGGCATTATAGGAATGTTTGTGGGTTCGTTTCGACCATCCTCCATCAGTAATTACGGTTATTGCTGGGATACCCTGATGAAAAAATCCGTTCTCCATGGCAATCCTTCTTTCCTCTGCTCCAACCTGTTAGATAAACATATGGGACATATAAATATAACTAGTCCCACTTGAGTTTCCTAAAATATCATTAATTAATGCCACGAAGGCTAAACCTAATTAAAAGTTTAAAGTGTGGTGGGATTTGTTTGTTTTTTCAGACAGAATTTTTTTTCTGCAATTTTTCAAGTTTGTGTGACAGTTTTGTTAGGTACATTAAAAATTATTTTGTATAGTACAGAAGGTGAATAAGCTGAAATATTTCCCATGTTTTAATTAATTCCATACACATAATATGGATCGTCTCTTGCTTTATTTAATGGATTGTCCATTTTACTTGGAAAATGTGGTGGTGGTGGGGGGTTATAGTATATATTTTGTATAGTACATAGAGTGAATAAGCTGAAATGTTTCTTGACCTACACTGTAATAGAATACCAAATTGATACTTAGATACTCTAAAACTCTTTCATCGTAAGTTTAGCTGAAATTGATTTAGCAGTTTGAAAGGAAAAGATTTTCTAATGTAAGCAAACATAATTAAACAAGAGTGGACACACTGAAATGTCTCGCCTGTTCTAGTGTTCATAATATAATTTATGTTGAAAGTGTAAAAAAGCATTGTATACAACAAGCATTACATTAAATTAACTGTACTTGAGATGAAGGTGAGATAAACCTTTTCAGACATAAATGTAGTTCATACACCCATTCCATACAACAATCTAGTTTACCTATTGCTAAAAGTATCTCCGAATTAACCTAATGAAAAAAAATAGCCTTGACCAATGAACCATGAAAATTAGGTCAAGATCACCTAACACCTACTAAACAGCTATGCATACACACCATACAATTATTTCATAATCAAAATATATATTCTACTATCCCTATAGTATTTGAAAAAAGACCAAATCATTGATGATTTAACATTGACCAATGAACCATGAAAATGAGGTCAAGGTCAGATGATTATTACAAGACAGACTTGTACAACTTACAAACATTCTATACACCAAATATAATCAACTTGATGCTTATAGTATCTGAGAAATAGACAAAATTGCAAAATTTAACTTTGACCACTGAACCATGAAAATGAGATCAAGGTCAGATGACACCTGTCAGTTGGACATGTACACCTTACAATCATTCAAAACACCAAATATAATTGAATGAATGCTAATAGTATCTTTGAATAGACCTAAACACAAAAATTTAACTTTGACCACTGAACCATGAACATGAGGTCAAGGTCAGATGACAACTGCCAGTTGGACATGTACACCTTACAATCATTCCACACACCAAATACAGAAGACCTATTGCTTATAATTTCTGAGATATAGACTTAACCCTGTAAACTTAACCTTGTTCACTGATCCATGAAATGAGGTTGAGGTCATGTGAAAACTGACTGACAGACATGGGGACCTTGCAAGGTACACACATACTAAATATAGTTATCCTATTACTTATAATAAGAGAGAAATTAACATTGCAAAAAATTTGAACTTTCAAGTAGTCACTGAACCATAATAATGAGGTCAAGGCCAATGGTCATATGACAGACGGACAGTTCGTAACATAAGGCATCTATATAAAAGTATAAAGTATCCAGGTCTTCTGAAATATTAACCTTATTATTAAAGTTATCCTATTATTTATAATTGAGAAATTAACCTTGTCATTGGAAAAAATTTGATAGAAATACACCAAACTTCCAAACAATGTGGCTTTCTGTAGGATTAATATATAATTGAAATAGCTGAATAGTTTTATGTAAATCCAAGTTAATTTTGAAAACTTATAAAAAAAATTAAAGGTGACTATCTAAATTTGGTGCGAACAGAAAATTATAGCTCTTTTTACCTATTAATTAAAAGTCCTTAAATTGGACAGCAAAACACCAAACTATGAAAAAACAAGGCGTTCTGTAAGATTAATATATAATTGAGATGGCAGTATAGTTTTATGTAAATCCAAGTTAACTTGGAAAAGTTATTAAAAAAACTAAAGGTGACTATCTGAATTTAGTCAAAAATGAAAATTCTATCTTTTTTTATCTATTAATTTAATCCTTGAATTTGACAGCAATACACAAAAAAAAACAACAATGTGGCATTCTCTAAGATCAATATATAATTGAAATATCTGCATAGTTTTATGAAACTTCAAGGTAATTTGAAAAAGTTATAAAAAAAATTAAAGGTGACTATCTAAATTTAGTCTGAACAGAACATTCTAGCTCTTTATATTATAAATTAAAAGTCCTGAAATTGGACAGCAAAACACCAAACTATGAAAAAACGTGGCGTTCTGTAAGAATAATATATAATTGAAATAGCTGTATAGTTTTATGTAAAACCAAGTTAATTTGGAAAAGTTATAAAAAAATTTAAAAGTGACTATCTGAATTAAGCCCAAACTGAAAATTCTAGTTTTGTTTTTAACTACGTGTATTAATTTAATCCTTTTATTTGACAGCAATACAACAAACTACCAAACAATGTGGCATTCTGTAAGGCCAATATATAGTTGAGATAGCTACAAACATTTATTACAAGAGGCTCTCAAGAGCCTGATTCGCTCACCTGAAACGTTTTGCTTAAACCTTTCACAATTATTATTTTTGCTTTAAAATGCCATTTAAATGTTGATCTAACATATTGATTATTTGTAGACCTTACCTTGCCAAACATTTCTGCTGTTTACAGTTTATCTTTATATTCAATAATATTCAAGATAATAACCAAAAACTGCAAAATTTCCTTAAAATTACCAATTTAGTGGCAGCAACCCAACAATGGATTGTTAGATTCGTCTGAAAATTTCAGGGCTGATAGATCATGACCTATTGAACATGTTTACCCATGACAAATTTGCTCTTAATGCTTTAGTTTTTGAGATATAAGCCAAAAACTGCATTTGACCCCTATGTTCTATTTTTTAGATTTTTAAAATAGTTTACGACGACGGACGACGACGGACGCCAAGTGATGGCATAAGCTCACTTGGCCCTGTGGGCCAGGTGAGCTCAAAATCAAAGTTAATGTGATAGTAATAATAAAAGGTGACTATAGATATGAATTTAATCAGAATTGAAAATTATAGTTTTTTTAGCCATTAATTTGACAGCAATGAACAAAATTTTGTAAGATCAATATATAATTGAGTTAAATGGGCTGATTCAGACCAGTCTAGACTAAATTCAAAGCTCAAGACTGAGTCAAGAAAGGTCGAGACCATATTCATACTATATCAAGATTAGCAAATACTCAATCAGACTTATTAAGTAAAGTCGAGACCAAAATCAAGTGCAGTTAAGTAGTGACAAGACTATGTCAAGTCTTGTCAAGTATAATATGTGCCCGACTTTAATACTGGTTGAGCACAAAATATGGTCTTTTCATACTCTGACCAGTTTGTAGTGCTTGTTCATTAGAATAGACAACTGGTTTAGGAGCCGTACAAATTTTACAGACATACATGTACATGCATATATGCATATAATTAAAAGAACAGATTTAAGTAAAATTCCCCCCTTTCCAACCCATGCATCTGTTGAGTGTTTGCAATATTAGCATTTATATATTTTTTTTAAGTCTTTTTGTTTCTCATCCAAATAACAAAATGTTCAAGATTCAATGAAGGTTTGCATCTGGTCATTTCTTGATATAAGATGTTTATTTAAAAAAGTTATCTTTTGACTTAACTGGCACAGGCAGTAATTAAGATCATGACAACCTATGAAAAGTAACATATATTATTTATTTATTCAGTTTTCTTTTTTTGAGCGCATGTGTGTGTGTGTGTGCGTGTGGGGGGGAGGGGGGGGGGGGGGTTGGTGATGGGATTCTCATTTACATTTATTATATATTATGGTTTTTTTTCGATGTTCATGCATTCATTTTACAGTTATGTTTTAATCAATTATAATTACCTGTAACATATTTTCTTGGAGAGCTGCTAACCACCATTCTCCTACTTCTTGTTCAATTGCTGAAAATGAAGTTGACAAGAGTCCTGGTGAATTCATTGTCCCCATGATTTCATTTAAGTGAGACGGTCCATTTCCAGTGGCAATACTTCCCCACACAGCTTTCACGTTTACATCAAACCTTTTACTTTCTGGCAATGATGGGCTAGTGCAGAATTTAAATTGTTTATGACATCCTTCACACTGAGCACAAAGAACGGTTGCAAGTCCTAATTTCCTTTCCTCGCTTACAAGTTTTATTGGTGATTGGTTCTTAGAACTTAGCTCTATTGCTGAAGGACACAGACATACGTGCATAGTTATTTCACTGACATGTCCTTGTAATGAGTCCAAATTCACAAATCTATAACCTTGTGGGCTTAAATTATGCATTTTCCTTTCTCTGATTTTCAGTTTTAATCCATTTTCTAATAGTTCGGAAGTGAAAAATTTATGGCATTCTTTGGTGTTTTTTATCTTACTAATTGTTGTCTGTTTGATTCTCTTTAAAACAAGGGACAGCGGCAGAGACTTCCGCTTAATCCTTTTTCTCCTAATTATAAAATGAACAGTTGGTCTTCCACATCTTATACTTGTTCTTTTGCCCTTTGCTGGTCCAGAGCCAAGTCCAAACGTTTTCGACGTTTTCCTTTTACTACCCATTATTATCAAAATGCTTGCTATGACTCTACTTAACTAGTACTGATGTCAATGTCAAGCCTCCATATTTTTTATGTCTCACATGTCTCAAGCAGTATGTTTTAATTTTTACTAAAATTTATTCACTTACCTTCAAATTATATTACTTTGTTATACTTACATATAAGTTCGGTTAAAAACAGAAAAAAAAAAGAAGAAAATTATTCATGTTTTTTGCCAATGTTTACAAGCACCGTGATGACGCTGGGGTATGGGATCACTTACTTGAGTGTCGATTTACGATATAAGGACAATTTCGATCACATTAGTAATTATTAAATAATCTTTGTTTTTGGTATTAATGTTTGGATACCCATCATTCTCACCTTTTTATGGAAAGGACTCTTCAAATCGGCAACTTTTCATCTGTTGGATCAAAAGATCAGCCCATTCGAGTAATAATATATATATCAAAACGTGATGAAAACCACTATAAGCACCACCGTTTGATTGGATTATCATTTTTCTGGTAACCTGTCTTATGGTTGAGACAAGGTCTCAGTCATTTTTTTTTCGATTTATTTCTAGCTTTTTCTTTGTTATGGATCGAAAACTCGTAGTTATATCTGCGCATGGTCAATTAAATCAAAACATCCGGTTTGTTCAGCCCACATTGAGCTCCACATTTTATAGGCATGTTTGGTTGTCTAATTAACTGTTTAGGTTCAAAAAATTATTACAAAGGCCCTGACGGGATATCTTGTCCAATTTAAAAGTCTACTGGAATGTTTTTTCATTGAAAATGATTTTTAATTTAAAGCACCACCTAAAATGAACTAAGCACCAGAGGAGGAAGCTTCTGTCTGAAGGTCTTACATCCAGGGTTTGGGTCCAAACTTTGTGAAGCTTGTAAATTACAGACACCTCTGGTCCAATCTTTAAGTCATGGGGGAACATTTCACAACAGGAGATAGCTACCTTCCCGCTGGTCCAACAGACAAGTATATGGGTGTATAACACTCTTCGTGAGTCCTAGTTGGTTTGTAAGGCTCATTGGTCCACATGCCTCTTGGGTCCAATCTACAAGTCCATGTGGTCCTCTTTAAGGGTATTTTTAATTAAAGAAAAATATCAGCACCACCGAAAAACAAACTTAGCACCACGGGAGGTAGCTTCCCTCCAATTGGTCCAACTAACATGTATAGGGGTCTAAAGCACTCTATTGGGGTCTAAGATGGTTTGTTAACCTCATTAGTCCACAGGCACATATGGTCCAATCTACACAAGTCCTGGGGTATTTTGGTGTATATATCATTAAAGAAAAATATAAGCACCACAGAAAAAAAACTTAGCACCATGGGAGGTAGCTTCCCTCCAATTGGTCCATCTAACGTGTATAGGGGTCTAAAGCACTCTATTGGTGTCTAATATGGTTTGTTAAGCTTATTAGTCCACAGGCACATATGGTCCATTCTACACAAGTCCTGGGGTCTTTTGGTGTATATATCATTTAAGAAAAATACAAGCACCACAGAAAAAAAAATTAGCACCACGGGAGGTAGCTTCCCTCCAATTGGTCCAACTGATGTGTATAGGGGTCTAAAGCAATCTATTTGGGTCTGTCATGGTTTGTTATGCTCATTAGTCCACAGGCACATATGGTCAAATCTACACAAGTCCTGGGGTCTTTTGGTGTATATATCATTTAAGAAAAATATAAGCACCCCAGAAAAAAAACTTAGCACCACGGGAGGTAGCTTCCCTCCAATTGGTCCATCTAATGTGTATAGGGGTCTAAAGCACTCTATTGGGGTCTAAGATGGTTTGTTAAGCTCATTAGTCCACAGTCACATATGGTCCAATCTACACAAGTCCTGGGGTCGTATGGTGTATATATCATTTAAGAAAAATATAAGCACCACAGAAAATAAACTTAGCACCACAGGAGGTAGCTTCCCTCCAATTGGTCCAACTGATGTGTATAGGGGTCTAAAGCAATCTATTGGGGTCTATCATAATTTGTTATGCTCATTAGTCCACAGGCACATATGGTCAAATCTAGACAAGTCCTGGGGTCTTTGGTGTATATATCATTTAAGAAAAATATAAGCACCACCAAAAAATTGATTTCCCACCCATTGGTCCAACAAACAGGTAAAAGGATCTATAATGCTCTTTGGTGTTCTAAGTTGGTTTGTAAGGCTCATTAGTCCAAAAGCAACTGTGGTCCAATATGCATTAGTCCAGGGTTTCAGGATATATTTCACTAAAGAAAAATATAAGCACCACCAAAAAGAGACTTAGCACCACAGGAGTTAGCTTCCCTTCCTTTTGGCCCAACAGATGGGTATAGGGGTCTTAATACTCTTTGGGGTTCTAAGTTGGTTTGTAAGGCTCATTGGTCCACAGGCAACTGTGATCCACTCTACAAGTCAAGGGGTCTTTTATATTATATTTTATTTGATTAAAAATATAAGCACCACCAAAAACAAACTTTGCATCTCTTGAGGTAGCTTCCCTCCCAATGGTCCAAAGGATGGGTAGTGGGTCTAAAATAGTCTTTGGGGTTCGTTTTTGGTGGTGCTTTTCTCTTTTTCAATGAAATATACCATAAAAGACCCAATGGACTTATAGATTGAACCCCATGTGCATATGGACCAAGGGGCCTTACAAACCAAGTTAGACCCCCAAAGAGTATTTTAAAACCTTTTATCTGTTTGTTGGACCAATGGCAGGGAAGCTACCCCCCCCCCCCCCCCGTGGTGCTAAGTCCATTTTCGGTGGTGCTTATATTTGTCTTTATTGAAATATACCCAAAAGGACCCCATGGACATGTAGAGTGGACCCCAGGTGCATGTGGACCAATGAGCCTTACAAACCAAGTTATACCCCATAAGAATATTTTAGACCTTTCTTCCTGTTTGTTGGATAAATGGGAGGCCAGCCACCTCCCGTGGTGCTTAGTTCGTTTTTGATGGTGCTTATATCTGTATTTAATGTAATATATACTAAAGCACCATAATGAGTTGGAAGTTGAACCACAAGTGTATGTGGACCTATGAGCCATACAAACCAACTTGGACTCACAAAGAGTTTTATAAACCCATATACTAGTCTATTGGACAAATAGGAGGGAAGCCACCTCCTGTGGTGCTAAGTCCATTTTCGGTGGTGCTTATATTTTTCTTTAATGAAATATACCTTTAATGACCCCATGAACATGTAGAGTGGACCCAAGGTGCATGTGGACCAATGAGACTTACAAACAAAGTTAGACCCCATTAGAGTATTTGAGAACCTTTTACTCGTTTGTTGGACCAATGGGAGGGAAGCCACCTCCCGTGGTGCTTAGTCCGTTTTCGCTGGTGCTTATATTTTCTTTAATGAAATATACCCTAAAAGACCCCATGGATTTATAGATTGAACCCCAGGTGCATATGGACCAATGAGCCTTACAAACCAAGTTAGACCCCCAAAGAGCATTATAGATCCTTTTACCCGTTTGTTAGAGCAATGGGTGGTAAACCACCTCCCGTGGTGCTAAGTCCATTTTCGGTGGTGCTTATATTTTTCTTAAATGATATATACTCCAAAAGACCCCAGGACTTGTGTAGATTGGGCCATATGTCCCTGTGGACTAATGAGCTTAACAAACAATCTTAGACCCCAATAGAGTGGTTTAGACCTCTATACACGTCGGTTGGACCAATGGCAGGGAAGCTACCTCCCGTGGTGCTAAGTTTTTTTCGGTGGTGCTTCTATTTTTATTAAATGATATATACACCAAAAGACCCCAGGACTTGTGTAGATTGGACCATATGTGTCTGTGGACTAATGAGCTTAACAAACCATCTTAGACCCCAATAGAGTGCTTTATACCCCTATACACGTCAGTTGGACCAATTGGAGGGAAGCTACCTCCCGTGGTGCTACGTTTTTTTTTCTGTGGTGCTTATATTTTTCTTAAATGATATATACACCAAAAGACCGCAGGACTTGTGTAGATTGGACCATATGTGCCTGTAGACTAATGAGCTTAACAAACCATCTTAGACCCCAATAGAGTGCTTTAGACCCCTATACACGTCAGTTGGACCAATTGGAGGGAAGCTACCTCCCGTGGTGCTAAGTTTTTTTTCTGTGGTGCTTATATTTTTCTTAAATGATATATACACCAAAAGACCCCAGGACTTGTGTAGATTTGACCATATGTGCCTGTAGACTAATGAGCTTCACAAACCATCTTAGACCCCAATAGAGTGCTTTAGACCTTTATACACGTCGGTTGGACCAATGACAGGGAAGCTACCTCCCGTGGTGCTAAGTTTTTTTTCGGTGGTGCTTTTATTTTTATTAAATGATATATACACCAAAAGACCCCAGGACTTGTGTAGATTGGACCATATGTGCCTGTGGACTAATGAGCTTAACAAACCATCTTAGACCCCAATAGAGTGCTTTATACCCCTATACACGTCAGTTGGACCAATTGGAGGGAAGCTACCTCCCGTGGTGCTACGTTTTGTTTTCTGTTGTGCTTATATTTTTCTTAAATTATATATACACCAGACCGCAGGACTTGTGTAGATTGGACCATATGTGCCTGTAGACTAATGAGCTTAACAAACCATCTTAGACCCCAATAGAGTGCTTTAGACCCCTATACACGTCAGTTGGACCAATTGGAGGGAAGCTACCTCCCGTGGTGCTAAGTTTTTTTTCTGTGGTGCTTATATTTTTCTTAAATGATATATACACCAAAAGACCCCAGGACTTGTGTAGATTGGACCATATGTGCCTGTAGACTAATGAGCTTAACAAAAAAAAAGTAAAAACACAAAAATACTGAACTCCGAGGAAAATTCAAAAAGGAAAATCAAAAATCAAAAGGCAAAATCAAAAGTCCAAACACATCAAACGAATGGATAACAACTGTCATATTCCTGACTTGGTACAGGCATTTTCTAATGTAGAAAATGGTGGATTGAACCTGGTTTTATAGCTAGCTAAACCTCTCACTTGTATGACAGTCGCATCAAATTCCATTACATTGTCAACGATGCATGAACAAAACAAAGATACTCAAAGAGTAAAAATGTCAAAAATAGGGGTACAACAGTCAATATTTTGTTATCATCTTAATATCACTACATAAACAACAAATGTAACAAAGTAGCACAAAAAGGCATACATCAAATTTAACATTCTCATTTTGTTTTTCTTATACGGCTGAATTTATCTATGTAAAGTCTACCCATAAATGAAAGAAGGTTTACATTACTGGTGTAAAATTGCGCGTTTGAAATTCGCACAGATAGACATAAAAATAATTTTGTCGTATGACGGCATACATAAATGCAGACTCACGTCTTAGATCCCAATAGAGTGCTTTAGACCCCTATACACATCAGTTGGACCAATTGGAGGGAAGATACCTCCCGTGGTGCTAAGTTTTTGTTCTGTGGTGCTTATATTTTTCTTAAATGATATATACACCAAAAGACCCCAGGACTTGCGTAGATTGGAACATATGTGCCTGTGGACTAATGAGCTTAACCAACCATCTTAGACCCCAATAGAGTGCTTTAGACCTCTATACACGTCGGTTGGACCAATGGCAGGGAAGCTACCTCCCGTGGTGCTAAGTTTGTTTTCAGTGGTGCTTATATTTTTATTAAATGATATATACACCAAAAGACCCCAGGACTTGTGTAGATTGGACCATATGTGCCTGTGGACTTATAATATGCGCTTAACAAACCATCTTTGACCCTATTAGAGTGCTTTTTAACCCCTATACACGTCAGTTGGACCAATTGGAGGGAAGCTACCTCCCGTGGTGCTTAGTTTTTTTCGGTGGTGCTTATATTTTTCTTTAATCAAATATACCATAAAGGACCCGTGGTGTTCAGTTTGTTTTTTGGTGGTGCTTAATTACTGTTTATATCATTATAGTTAGACTATACAACTCCTTGATTAATGTAGTCCATATTAAAAAAATATATATTTTTATTTTAACTTTTCATTTAATGATTATTTGATGTATCTTAATATCTACGTATACATTAAATAACTCATAGTTGCCCAAATGTATTTATTTTACTGATAAAGTCCGTGGTGCTTATTGTGGTTCTTCGTGGTAGAATCGGGGGATATTCTAACTCCCCATTCACATCAAACCGGAAGTTGTTTCGAATCATAAAACAACTCGTTGGTTTCGAATTGCAGTACTAATTCTATCCGATTTTACGTTTAATTTGAATATCCGTCATTTATATAATAAAAACAAGATATTATGTAGTTTTAATTTTAAAATGCATCTAAATATATAATATTAATATTTGGCGGACGAATCATTGCTGCTGACTCTCTACTTTCACTTTGAGCAGGAGGATGACAGCTGATTTTTTGAAGTATTTTAAACGAAAAGCGTCGTGATATTTAACAAAAGCAGCATGATGGTAAGAGACTGAAGTGACATAAATGAGGCACTATCAGTTTATTTGAAATAGCTCCCCTCGATCTCACTCAAAATGAAATAAAAAAAACGAACCCCAAAAATAAAAAATGGCGGGACATAAACGATAAAGGTGATGACGAAACTTGGCCGTTGTGTTTCTCTGGCAATCAACATATACACAATTGCATATGGGTGCACTGCGAGACAATATGAAGAATAGATTAGCATATGATTTGTTGAATTCCATTAAGTAATAAATTAATGGGACTTTTTGAAAAAATGTGTTCAGAATTATTATTTTTTTCTGACAAAACACACTCCTGTCGAAATATTACTACTAAATAACTCGTGATTTTGTAAGCAATCAAGTCCATATTCATGATTTAAGCAATTGTGATTGTTTTAGTGGCTAGTATAGAATAATAAAGCACAAAAAGTTGATTAAAAATATCAGCCATTTTTGGAAAAATTGGACTTGAACGGAACCTTAAATAGTGTTTGAACAAATAAGTTTAAAGTCCATGAGGGTCTTGCTGGTGAGGTCTTCAGTTCTTTTTTCTTTTAATGTTAGCTATGGTTTCTCTTTTCAATTTTTTTCCTCAATTATTCTCATTTGTATGCCCCAGTTACGATAGTAGAGGGGCATTATGTTTTCTGATCTGTGCGTCCATTCGTCATTTCATGCGTCAGTTCGTCTGTTCGTCCGTCCGTGCGTCCGTTCGTCTGTTCGTCCGTTCGTCCCGCTTCAGGTTTAAGTTTTTGGTCAAGGTAGTTTTTGATGAAGTTAAAGATTAATCAACTTGAAACTTAGTACACATGTTTCCTATGATATGATCTTTCTAATTTTTATGCCAAATCAGAGTTTTGATCCCAATTTCATGGTCAACTGAACATAGAAATGATAGTGCAAGTTTCAGTTTAAGTTTATGGTCAAGGTAGTTTTTGATGAAGTTGAAGTTCAATCAACTTGAAACTTAGTATACAAGTTTCCTATGATATCTTTCAAATTTAAAAGCCAAATAAGAGTTTTTACCCCAATTTCACGGTCCACTAAATATAGAAAATGATAACGCGAGTGGGGCATCCGTGTACTATAGACACATTCTTGTTTTGTTCTGTTTTCTATTTTTTGTCCTACAGTGGAGATCACTTCTAACCTCTCATTAAATCTGTCAGAATCGGTCAGGAGGACTGTTCTAGGACAGTACGTAGAACTGTCAGCCTGACACATTTTAGTAAGTCCTAGCTAGAACAGTTCTAACCTAGAACTGATTTGGTCAGTTCTACCTAGAACTGATTTGGACAGTTCTACCTAGAACTGATTTGGTCAGTTCTACCTAAAAATGATTTGGACAGTTCTACCTAGAACAGATCCTGACAGTTCTACCCTAGAACAGTTTTAGACAGTTCTACCTAGAACTGATCAAAGATTTGGTTGGTCAGTTCTACCTCTAGAACAGTTCTGCGGTTTGAATTGATTACAAATTCTACGGTTAGATTATCATTTATAAATCCTACGGCTAAAATTGATTTATAAGTTCGGCTAGAATTGATTTAAAAGTTTTAAAAACTCTTTGTCTAAATATAAAGGCTTCGTCAAAATAGCGATTAATATTATAAAGAGTTTTGCTATTTTGCCGGTTTTATTTCAGATTTTCCGTCGGCAAGAGAACATGTTTAACCCCGCCATATTCTGCATGTATGTGACAGTTCCAAGTCAGGAGCCTGTTATTCAGTGATTTTCTTTTGTTGATGTGTTACATAAATTATTTGTTTTTCTTTCATTTTTTGAACATAAATTAGGCCGTTAATATGGGGGAGGGGGGCATTATTATTTCAATTGTTTTACATTTGTCATTCCGGGAGTCAGGATGGCTCGTTTAACATAACAAAATTATCTGACCTCAATGTAATACCTTGTTTCCCAATCCACCAAGGGCGGATCCAGCAATTTTAAAAGGGGGGGGGGAGTCCCAACGGCAACCCAGGAAAAAAGGGGGTTCCAACTATATGTCCTCATTCAAATGCATTGATCGTCCAAAAAAAGTGTTCTTTCTTTCTGCAAATTTATATAGCTGCACAGTAATTCAGTTATAATTTTAGGTCAAGAGGGACTGTAATGTCCATTTACAGCAATATTGGAAAAACAATGACCTCAAAATTTTGTTCGCATAAATTTATAGTGCCAGCATGTCCTCTTTTTATTCAAAAAAAGTTTTCATACTTCAGACTGAGTCGTGTAATAAAATCTTTTGACCGCATCAACCAAAACTGACCATATTTGCTTTTTTATTATGCAAGTCTATATAGCTGCACAGTACTTCAATAAAGATTTGTTATAATTTTAGGTCAAGAGGGACTGTAATTTATAAATAACTGCAATATTGGAAATCAACAACCACAAAAAAAAAAAAACTCGCATCGATTGAGAGTGCCAGCATTTCCTATTTTTATTGAAAATATCGCATTAGAAACAAACATCAGTTGTTTTCATACCTCAGACTGACTCATATAACAAAATTATTTGTAACAAACATCAAATTAGTATGGCGTTCATTATCACTGGACTAGTATATATTTGTTTAGGGGCCAGCTGAAGGACGCCTCCGGGTGCGAGAATTTCTCGCTACATTGAAGACCTGTTGGTGACCCTCTGCTGTTGTTTTTTAGTTGGTCGGGTTGTTGTCTCTTTGACACATTCCCCATTTCCATTCTCAATTTTATCAGTAGTTTCATACCTCAGACTGACTCATGTAACAAAATTATTTGTCTGCATCAATCAAAACTGACCATATTTGACAGCATCAACTAAAACTGACCATATATGACTGCATCAGCCAAAACTGACCATATTTGCTCTTTTTTATGTAACTCTTATAGTCGCATAGTAAATCTGTAATATTGTTATGTAAGGATGGATTGTTTAATACAAATGATAGAAATATTGAAACACAATGCTACTTAATTTCTTTTGCATCAATTTAGAGTGTCAGCGTGTCCTCTTTTTATTCAAAATATTGCATCATAAACAAATATCAGTAGTTTGCATACCTAAGACTGCCTAGTATAACAAAATTATTTGTTCGCATCAACCAAAACTGATCATATGTGACAGCATCAACCAAAACTGACCAAATTTACACTTTATTATGTAAATCTTAATATATAGATAATTATATAGCTGCATAGTAAATCACTTAAAAATGGAGAATGGAAATGGGGAATGTGTCAAAGGGACAATAACCGGACCATAGAGCAGACAACAACCGATCACGATGGATTGTATAATTCAAATGACAGCATGTCCTCTTTTTATTCAAAATATTGAATCGTTAACAAATTTCAGTAGTTTCAAAAGAGGGTTGAAAGATACCAAAGGGACGGTCAAACTCATAAATCTAAAACAAACTGACAACGCCATGGCTAAAAATGAAAGAGACAAACAGACAAACAATAGTACACATGACACAACATAGAAAACTAAAGAATAAACAACACGAACCCCACCAAAAAACTAGGGGTGATCTCAAGTACTCCAGAAGGGTTAGCAGATACGGCTCCACATGTGGCACCCGTCGTGTTGCTTATGTGATTACAAATCCGGTAAATAGTCTAATTCGGTAGGTCACATTCATGAAAGGGAAGGGGATGGTAGTTCCATAACGGTCAACCAACTCGTGATGGCGTCCGTAAAATTTACGAAGGGATGACTTCAACTTCACCATTTGGAACTCTTGGTTTAATAGCTTCCTTGTGAGCAGCAACCCTCTATCAAGAAAATCATGATACGAAATGCAAGCACGGGAATATCGTATTAATTGGGAGATATATACCCCGTATGCAGGTGTATTCAATATATTAGACTGAGTCGTTTTAATAACAAAATTATTTGACCGCATCAAGCAAAACTGAACATATATACACTTTATCGTGTAAATATATATGGCCTCATTGTAAACCAATAATATTTCTATGTCAGGACAGATATTGTATGATAAAGATGACACCAAATTTTGTCCACATCAATTTAGCGCGTCATTATTTCCTCTCTGTATCGATAATATTATTATTTAAGGAATGACTGTAATATTTTTTCTGTCTATAAAGAAATAACATAAAAAAATTGGTGCGCATTGAATAACGCGCGCAGCGTTTTTTTTTTTAACAATATCATTTCTTATAATTTAATTCTAAATTCCATTTTAAACCGTAGCAAACCATGAATCACATGACTAACTTATGTCTATGGGCTGATAACAAAATAACGTCAGCCAATCAGAAGACGCGTTACATCCAAAATTAAATTATTGAATAATGAACCGTCACACAAGTGACTTTTTGAGTCAGATTTTCATCATCGTTTTTTTTTTAAACAAAACTATTTAACGGCATCATCCAACACTCACATGACTGATTCATATACTTTATTTTAAAATAAAAAGTAAGTACATGTATGAGAAGTTGTCTTCTTGGAATAGTATACTGTTAATATAATTTGAAAAAGGAAAATGATTGGTTTTGTTTGTAGCCTAACGTCCAGTGCCAAATGTTTCATTCATGTTCAGATCAAGTATATTTTTTCTGACGTTCCAGACTCCCAAATATTATTTATAATCGTTATCATATGGATAAGTTTGGCTACGAGACAATGCAAATGTACATAGTTTTTTTACGTTTAACAACACTTTTTTCATTAATATCCCATAGTTCATCCACTGTACAATTTTCGTTTGAACATTTGTAAAAACAGAATCTTAAATCATTAATGTAAATCCAAGGCAAACAAGGTAAATTAAGATTAAAATTCCATGAATTAAATGCAGAGTTATATTTAGGAAGAGACTGTTAAAAACGGGGAACGAAGAAACGTAAACAATGATGTTTCATATGCAATCTTATAAAAATGTTTCTCCGATGAGTTGGATAACCTTATAAAAATGTTTTTTCGATGAGTTGGATAACCTTCTATCCACTTCGATATGTGTACATGTAACTTTTGATCAGTAAAAAATTTAGAAAAATCTGCTATTATATATAGTAAAGTAATTGGAACTGATTTTTTTCTTCTAAATTCTAAAGTGCCCTTTAATTCTTACTGCAGTGACGTCATTTAGAACTGTTCTACAGTCCTGACTGATTAAGTCAGTTCTGCTAACAGTTCTACGGTTAGAAATGATTTTGACAGTTCTACCTAGAACAGTTTTAGACAGTTCTACCCTAGAACTGATCCTGTCAGACCTACCTAGAACGGATCCTGTTTCTAGGGTAGAACTGTTCTAGGACAGGCTAGAACAGTTCTATGACAGATTATTCTGACAGTTTTTGGTGGGGTTCGTGTTGTTTATTCTTTAGTTTTCTATGTTGTGTCATGTGTACTATTGTTTTTCTGTTTGTCTTTTTTCATTTTTAGCCATGGCGTTGTCAGTTTGTTTTAGATTTATGAGTTTGACTGTCCCTTTGGTATCTTTCGTCCCTCTTCTAATGAGAGGTTAGAAATGATCTTCACTGTATTTTTTTTATATTCTGTAATTTTAAATTCCATTATTCTTTATTCTGTAAAAGGTAAAGAACCACTAATTCGGGCCCGGTCTGAAAGAACATACAAGAAAGTAGTACATATTTCAAACAAAATAGTTCCTACGCATTGCTGTAACTTTTTAAATTTGTTTAATATTTTGGCAATTTTGGTATCAAATGAAAGGTGAATGACGGTGAATCATTGTAGAACCTTTGTTGAATCATTATATTAAACAAGTACACACCCGTGATATCGCTGGGCCGTAACTGAATTAAAGTATACAACTATGCCTAAGCCTTATTTTAGTAATTGGTATTGTCATCTGATAAAGTCATGTCGATTATAAGATACGCAGTTTTCTCTGCTTTCAAATCTTTCTGTTTGAACCCGTCGACCTGGAACTTGTCAAT
This sequence comes from Mytilus galloprovincialis, assembly GCA_037788925.1. Classification (NCBI taxonomy): domain Eukaryota; kingdom Metazoa; phylum Mollusca; class Bivalvia; order Mytilida; family Mytilidae; genus Mytilus; species Mytilus galloprovincialis. The sequence continues at coordinate 1,672,785 of JAWDJN010000031.1, forward strand.
TATTGGTAATATTAATTATTTGAAAAACAAAAGGTCCTGGCTATCCAGGAATGGAATATTTTTTAATCAACATCATTGTCCCATATTAGTTATCTTAGAAAGTCTTGCCGATTGCTGAATAAAACTACAATAGGGAAAAATTTGACAAAGATTGAATTTAGTAGTGTCGGCCCTTTGATTATGACCCGTGTATATAGCAAAATCCTAAATACACCGTTTGGTGGTGCGCCTGTCAAATGCGGAACGTACCCTTTGATTATGACCCGTGTATATAGCAAAATCCTAAATACACCGTTTGGTGGTGCGCCTGTCAAATGCAGAACGTACAGATAAGGTAATAGGTAACAGGTGAATATATTATTGGTATCTGTATCGGATTCGACCCGGAACTTGTTAATTATTGGCAATATTAATTATGTGGAAAACAAAAGGGTCTGTAGTGGTGTAATTTTTAATCTACACCATTGTCCTATATTAGCTATATATAGAGTTGAATTCTTTGATTTGTCGTTTTTACCCGATGACGGCTGACAAATTGGACCTCGTAATAGATAACAGTTGTATGAAATTGAAACATGAGGGCATTTATTGGCTGATTCTCAGATCTAAAGTACCTGTTTTAGTACTTCCGAACTCCGGGGAACCAGTGCGGCCTTATATGCAATTAAAGGTATGGTGAGTGTCACTCTATTTGAACTTAAAACGAAAGAGCTATGAAAGCTTGAAGTCAAGGAATTTAACATAGAAAGCAATGGGACCATTACTTAGTGGTTTTATACCTATTACAGGAATCTGCTCGTGCACCCTTGTCATTGAGGTAATAAATTTGAATATTTTTCTGAATATTTTTGGATGATTTATCAAAACTGAATTTTTAGCAGTGGAAAACCTTGCAAAAAATAGAATTTAAAATAATATTACAGTTCATAGTCCGTACAACTAGTGGACCTAAGATCTCGGAGGGAAGGGGCAAAAATATTCAACCATGTCTGTGAAAATGCCATGGGAAGAGAAGAAAAAAAAACTGTCCTTGGCCATAGATTTTCATATCTTCAATAATAATTTTGAACTGTCAGAACATTTGATTGATGTGTCACATTTATGTCACCAACCCTATTGTGTGAACCCTGAGCATCTATCATATGAACCACATCATGTGAACATGGACCGACAAGTTTGCACTGTAAAAAACATGAACCGTACAAAGACTGTATGTTATAAAATCTGAAAAGGTAGAAATAAAAGTAAAATTAACAACCCGTAAACAAAATATTCAATAGTTGCAAGTAATTATATACAATCAAGCAAGAAACGATAAAAACTAATTCTTTCTGGTTGTCGCTTGGGATATGACTTGTCATGGGTACCAATATTTCTTTTCGTACAATTTTTGTCATTATTTGGATCAGCCATACCTTTGCGATAAAATACAGGCTGCGAATAATTTATCGAATAAAATTGAGAATGGAAATGGGGAATGTGTCAAAGAGACAACAACCCGACCAAATAAAAAACAACAGCAGAGGGTCACCAACAGGTCTTCAATGTAGCGAGAAATTCCCGCACCCGGAGGCGTCCTTCAGCTGGCCCCTAAACAAATATATACTAGTCCAGTGATAATGAACGCCATACTAATTTCCAAATTGTACACAAGAAACTAAAATTAAAATAATACAAGACTAACAAAGGCCAGAGGCTCCTGACTTGGGACAGGCGTAAAAATGCGGCGGGGTTAAACATGTTTGTGAGATCTCAACCCTCCCCCTATACCTCATTATCATGAAGCATGCAAACGAAACTTTCTGTTCCGACTAATTGCACGCTTCAACTTTGAAACTTGACGATGATATTTGTACATGTATAATTCATTTCTATCCCTCTGTTTCAATTTCATGAGTACTTTCTGTGCTAACACCAAGCTCTTCAGTGAGCAGGAGAAGAGAATTTGCAAATCCATGATTTCTCATGTGAACTGCAGCATGTGTACGATCTGGGAAATTTCGTGAAAAAGTTACATTCTTAGGATTGCACCGCTTAGTGCACGATTGAATGCTTCACTTTTTTGTGTCGAGGTAAGAAACCGTACAATATTTAAACAATTGGGACCAAGTAAAATTTTTATACAGTTTTCAACTTTAACTTTATCATCACATGTCAATGAACATGTGCTGCCATTTTGAATAAAATTCTTTATCCAATGATTTGATAGCAAGACAGCACACACATAGGAGTTACCTTTACAAAACCAAATACATGAATTTGGGATAGACAAGTACCGTGACACGTCTTATCGCAATGTGAATTTACACTAAAAAATAAGAGAAAACAAACGGCGCAACGTTAAAATGTAACACACACGGAAACGAACTGTAATATAACAATGGCCATATTCCTGACTTGGTACAGGACATTTTGAACTTTATACAGTTCACCCTGATGCACTTTAATCTTCAATTTAATTCTGCAACACACCTTGCTTTAATATCAAGTGCAAATCTATTCTTGAGATTGACCTTCTTCGCACCAGAAACCAGAAAAAATGACCAGAACTAAATGTGCATCTTGTAATAGCCCTTTTCATAGTTGCTGATAAATGTCGAACATCGCGAAGTGCTTCAACATTGATACCGTGAACTTGTTTTACACCTTGATATGATTCACTATCACCATCAGTTGTTATATTGGAGATTTTTAAGAAATTACTGATCTCCCTGGCACAAGAGTTACTTTACACTGCCTCATTACCAATGGATGCATCTTCAGCTATATTTGCTGTGCACACACCTCCATGATTTTGACATATAATTTCAATACCCTTCCCTCTCAACCTAGTAGCAACACTACAAAGTTTATTACCCGTGAACAATGACACAATTTGTTTGGCCGAAGTATTATTTTCCGACATTGTGCAAACAACCTGAGTACCAGCTAGAAACAGTGTAGTGCCGCTATTTATGAGAGGGTTGTTGTATCGACAGTCAGGTTCGACCCGGACAAGTTTTTCATTAGATAAACCACATAATTTATTTTCCTACATTGGCTAGAGGTATAGGGGGAGGGTTGAGATATCAAAAAACATGTTTAACCCCGCCGTAATTTTGCGCCTGTCCCAATTCAGGAGCCTCTGGCCTTTGTTAGTCTAGTATGATTTTTAATTTTAGTTTTTTGTGTATAATTCGGAGTTTAGGATGACGTCCATTATCTCTGAACTAGTTTGCATATTTGTTTAGGGGCCAGCTGAAGGACGCCTCCGGGTGTGGGAGTTTCTCGCTACGTTGTAGACCTTCTTGGTTGCCTTCGGCTGTTATCTGCTCTATGGTCAGGTTGTTGTCGGTTTGACACATTCCCCATTTCCATTCTCAATTTCATTTATCAAAATAATACAATTGTCAAACGGAAAATGTCATATTTGCCAAACGGTTAATAATACTGAAAATTTGCAACATTTGTTTTTCGATTGAAATACAACCAAAATAATCCTTAGTGAAATCAAAGATATTTTCACATTATAGAATGTTCATTTAGATGATGAAAATTTGAAACAATTTATGCTTTTGGGAGATAGCAGTGGTCAATCGGACAGCACTTTACTTGTAAATTTCTTTTTTATTTTGACAAAATGGTCTTTGTGGAAAATAAGAAACAAAATCAAATATGATAAGATAAAAATGTCAACTACAAATATTTTGAATCTTTGGAAATCATACATGATAACCAATCTGAAATCTGAACCATGTTACTTATCTAATTATACAATAAACAAAGAAACAAGTTGCTTTTTTAGAAGAAAAAAAAAAGTCAATACGTGAACCTTAGAACTTTTTTTTATGCAAATCTTATTTCAACTGAATTGTAAATTATACCTCAGTGTTTTCATTATCATCTGTGTGAAGGATAATATTTTCTTTTTATTGTAAATCAGGACAATTTGGGTATGTTGAGAGTGGTGTTAAATATAAAGTGAGGAGATAATTAATGTTTTTATTTCGATATTAATTTTTACCAACGTGAAAGGTCAAAATACTACCAATGGATGACACTTCTAGGGTTCTTATTGGTATAGGTAATATTTCATCTAAGTCCAACAGCCATTTTATTTACTTTTCTGTGAAAAAAAACACATATTAGATAGATTTAGGAAGATGTGGTATGAGTGCCAATGAGACAACTCTCCATCCAAGTAATAATTTATAAAAGTAAACCAGTATAGGTCAAGGTACGGCATTTAACACAGAGCCTTGGCTCACACTGAACAGCAAGCTATAAAGGCCCCAAAAAATACTAGTATAAAACCATTCTTATGGGAAAACTAACGGTCTATATAAAAACGAGAAACGAGAAACACGTATGAAGTACATAAACAGACGACAACTACTGTACATCAGATTCCTGACTAAGGACAGGTGCAAACATTTGTAGCGGGATTAAGCGTTAAAGTACGATTATTTTGCTTCATAGAATATGGAATGTTTATTCCTACCAATAAGACAAAAGCATCTTACTTATCATTTGTTTGTGCATGCCGTAAAACCCTGCTCCACATAAGAAATGGGTTTGGATCCAGCAAATACATTTAATTTGCTGCTTATACATGTATACTTAATAAACCTGTCCGAAATCAGGAGCCTGTTTTTTTGTTTTCTTATTATCGTTGTTTGGCATAAAAAAAAATGCCATTAATTTGATGCATATATGTGCATAGTGGTGAAAATATACCATCCATGGGCGCTCTTATAACTTGTTTGTATAACTGTCCACTAAACCCAACTTCATTGTTTCTTAGAAATAATTTAACAAATGCAGTTAAACTTTTTTGTTGGGAATCTTTAAAGGATATTCTTGTGCAGCAATTAATTCTACTGCATTGATAACCGTTTCTTTTAAATTAACCTTGATCATATTTGTGTACATTTACATTACATCATAGGCAATAAGAAAGCATTCCCTTTTTATCTTGTGTGTAACTCTATTTTATTGATGAAATCCGTTGTATCTAGAATTCAATTCTAAAGTTACATTGTATGCCTCTTCAATAATGGTTTTATATTAGGTCAAATAATTTCTCAATCTCAATCCATCTCCTGGGAGAGTAACACCTATTGATGATCGGTAGTAAGGAACATTAATTAATGTACATTGTATCATACTAGTTGACCAGTTCGCAATGCCTCATTAATTATTTCTAAATGAATTTTATGAATGTTTGGAAGACTGAGGTACATGTGTCCATGTTTTGAATCATTATTATTCTTTAAAAATTATACGTATGGATAGCTATTTCGTTTTTTCTATATATATTTTCAACTATATATTTTATTATCATAATTGCATATAAGTGAGAAAACAATCAGTGTAAAGTTCTTTTTTGTCATGTTTTGAATATATTGAATACCACGTATGGAGGGAGGGTTTCTTATCGTCGAGTTGCAAGTTGCGAGTTACGAAAATCGAGTTGCGAGTTACAAAAGTCGAGTTGCGAGTTACAAAAGTCGAGTTGCGAGTTAAAATAGTCGAGTTGCGCGTTACAAAAGTCGAGTTACGAGTTACAAAAGGTCGAGTTGCGAGTTAAGAAAGTCGAGTTGCGAGTTACAAAAGTCGAGTTTCGAGTTACAAAAGTCGAGTTGCGAGTTACAAAAGTCGAGTAACGAGTTAAGAAAGTCGAGTTGCGAGTTACGAAAGTCGAGTTGCGAGTTACAAAAATATTTTTGACACGAATTTTCAGGTTTAATTCACATTTGCTTAGCAAAGCATACATGTACCCGTACTTAGTTATTACCGTTTTTTCGGGATTTGAAAGAGTTATATGGAATACTTATTTATAAGAGTCTAATATAAGTTAAGTTTGGATATTTGAAAAAAAAACTTTTTCCTTAAAGGACGAGATCGATCATAATTTACTTTTTTACCTTATATTTCGTAAAAAAATAATCCTAAAAATAGAATAGTAAATTAAATATTCTGCATCTCGCGCGGACTATAACACGTTACAAAATCATGGTGAAAATAGTTTGCTCATTGGAATATCGTTTGGATTTATTAATCATTTTGTTGGTTCATATACATAAGTCAAACACATGTGTATAGACTGTCGCTAAATAACGAACAGTCAATGCGTTTGGAAATGAGGATATGGTTGAATGAATACTTGAAAAGATGTTATTGTTAATTTCTCCCTTATAAGTAAAATGATAACTATATTTGGTATTTGCGTATCATACAACGTCCGCATGCCTGTCACGCGGTTTTTGAATTGATCTTGACCTTTTCATGGATTAGTGAACAAAGTTAAGTGTTTGTGGTCAAGTCTATATCGCAGATACTATAAGCAATAGGTCTTCTATGTTTGATATATGGAGTGATTGTAAGGTGTACACCTTCCAACTGCCAGTTGTCATCTGAACTTGACCCGCTTGACCTCATTTTCATGGTTTAGTGCAGTGGCGGATTCTGAAATTTCATAAGTGGGGGCCCGCTCCAGTCACGCTTCAGTGATTCCCTATATAAGCAACCAATTTTTTTCTCAAAAGGGGGGGGGGGGGGTGGGCGGGCCCCCTGGGCCCTCCCCCTTAATCCGCCTCTGTAGTGGTCAGTGTTTTACTTTTGTATTTCGCAGATACTATAAGTATTCAGTCAATTTGCGCCTAAAATAAAAAAAAAAAAACATTTACGCCAATAATACAGGTACAACATGTTAGTACAGGTAAATAGTATAAAACTAGTTTTATTCAAAAGATAATAACTTTAAAGCACAGTTTTGATTGCATAATAAAGCATATTTCCAGAATCGGTCATCTCAGTTCTGTTCTAAATTAACGACATCATCAAAACTAAAAGAAAGCACTATATACTATAGTTAAACCAAAAGTTTGTTCTAACACAAGACATGAAAGCAACGGCAGGTCGGACGTACTAAAACACTGGATAACTACCTATATATGCCTGGTCCTAGAAAGCATTTCCTCTATATAAAAATAAGGAGATGTGGTATGATTGGCAATGAGGCACTATCAAGGTCAAACAAAGTGGATAAAGGCATCATAGAGAACCGTATTAGTACGGTGACAAATAATATAAATTTGAAAATTTAATAGACCGAAATACCTCACGGCTAATTTTGGTTTTATTTTGTAGATAAATATAATATCCTTTGATTAAGGCATGTAGTTCAAAAGTGGTGCAGCTTTTTGAAAACTGCGGTCGTCAAAGGTCAAAAGGGGGTATTTTAAAAAAGCTTAAATTTTAGACATTTTGGATAATTTCTCGGTAGTCTCTCGTGTTAACTGATATTTTTTTTCAATGGAAGCATGCGCTAGGAATTCTCAACAAATACAGCTAGTCATATTTGTGTCTGATTACCAGAGATTAGTGATACATACCGTCGCTTGCAACATGTAAGAAAATGAAACAAAAATCTTATCTACGGAAATTATCAACAAAAAATATTCATAATTAAGATTCAACTATGCAATAATATATGGCCACATATAAAGATATTTTTGAGAAAGTTTTGTTAAAATGCCATAAAGAACAGAGGAGGAATAAGAACTGTAAAGTTAACACCCGGTCCATGATGTGATGAAAAAAAAATGATGAAATTCTTGGCTGATTATTTAAACTCAAAAGGATTTTAAAACTATATGAAATTCTTGGCTGATTATTTAAACTCAAAAGGATTTTAAAACTATAAAGATTAGTCTTTATGTTTATGACACTATAGTATATGAACGTTTTTTTTTATGTCAATAAATAAATCAGTACTAGCCCAATAGCACATTGAGAAGATGTATCCCCCTTTTTTCATAAAACAACGACAGACATGGTAGACGTTTGTTAGTTTAAACATATTTCTCTATAGCGGATTGGGAAACAAGTATTTGCAACTTATATTAATCCCTTTCCACTTTGCGGGTGCGAGTGCTGCCTTGTAGCGGCATTATCCTGCTCTTTTTCGAAATCTACAAGGGTGTCTTTAACGTGCAAGAAATATTGTCGTTTGTTGATGAGGTTCATAAATGTTTCTCGTTTCTAGATTTATATAGACTAGACCGCTGCAATGGTTTTACACTAGTCATTTTTTTGGAGCCCTTTCTGTTCGATGTGAGCCAAGGCTCCGTTCTGAAGACCTTACTTTGACCTATAATGGTTAACTTTTACAAATTATGACCTGGATGAAGATTTGTCTCATTGGAACTCATACCACGTCTTCTTATATCTATAAACAATGGAATATATAGCAGACATGAAAGTCCGATATATATGTGAACTACAAACACAGATTCACAGGGATATTAGGCTTCAAAAGTTGCTGTCTATGTATAATTATAATTCAATAGAAATCAATATGCACATCAATTTGAAAAGGTAATGGAATACTAGAAAAAAAGTGGATATCATTGTATGGCGCCAGCAATACTCATGAGTTCATTCAGATCACCTTTTACTGATTGACCATTGCTTCTGGGGTCATTTTGATCTGCGGTGAATTGATTTTCACTGCAACATATGTATCAATATAAGAACCAGTTAGAATAACTAATTTTGATGCATGCATGTTTTCCCCGACCCCTTGTAATTGTCTTTCTTTGCCAATTTCGATTAGAAAAGACGTGTCGCATCCTGTATAAGAGCTGCTGTTTGTGTGCAAGACATCAGGGGTCCAATAACTTTTAAAAAGTTGCTTATACCGTGAATAGGTAAAAACTGTCTTGAGGCTTTGGTTGAAGGAACGCCTCCAGTTTAAAATCACAATTCATCATGTTTGACATCTGAGGAAAAACCTTATTAGAAATAAAACATAACTGTCATGATTTTGATATGATGAAACCCCTGGAATGACTTTCCAATATCTGTTCATTGGCAAAAAGAGGCGGCAAAATAATTCTTATATCTGCCTCTTCAGTCACTTACAGATCCTACACAAAATTGCTTCACAGTCTATAGATTTTGAAAGATGCCGCAAGAAATATTTCGTCATGTTCTTGCAAATCAAAATAATTGTAGCTGACTATGTGGTATGGGATTTGCTCATTGTTGAAGGTCGTGCGGTAACCTATAGTTGTAAATATCTGTGTCATTTGGTCTCTTGTAAAGAGTTGTTCCGTTGGCAATCATACCACATCTTCTTTTTATATACACCGTCCAATGTCCGCTGTAAGGGAGGGTTGGGCGCCAGCTGACATGTTTAATCTCGCAACATTCTGTATGTGGCTGACCTAAGTCAGGAGCCTGTTATTCAGTTGTTGTCATTAGTTGCTGTTACATTTTTGTTGTTCGTTTATTATTTTGTACATTGATTATGCCGTTGTTTTTCTCGTTTGAATTGTTTTCAGTTGTCAATTCGGGCCCTTTATTGGTGACTATGAGGCACGGGCTTTGCTTATTGTTGAAGTCTGTACGGTGTTGTAAATGTAGTATGTGTTATTTGTGGTCTTTTTGTGGAGATTTGTCTAATTGGCAATCATACCACATATTTTTTTTGATTATGGTTTTAAGGCATTCATTGGCCAAATCTCAATAACTGTTGTAAAATTTTACATAAAGACTTTGGACAATACCGATACCATCTATTTGATCAGGGGTGTTCTGGTCTTTCATAAAGGGATATCACACACCCAGCTAAAGTATGCAGTTTCGTTGACTATCAAATGAGAGTGCATTGTAATCATTATCCATTTCAAAATAATTGTCATCTACTAACCAGGCAAAATATTTATCAGAGAGGTTGGAATATATTGTAAAGATAGAAATAATTTGAAATTTCGAGCGATCGTAAACAGCTGTTCACAATTTTTTTTTCGCAAAATCCAATATCTGTAAACAAATGTAACTGGCAAGCTATACGACAACGAAAATGTTTTTTTTTTCTTTCTTTCTCAAACAGATCATCATGTAGACTTTCTATTAGTACTTGAAAAGCATCATAATGCCCCGATTAATGTGAAGCTTCTGAAGCAAATTATTTCATTAAGTAGTTAAAAATGCATGCTGAATGTTGAAGCGGCTTGTCCTTGAAGTTATTTATGAAAAGTAAACTCAGCGCTGGATGGCCTGCCTGATAATTTGCGTCATTTAAAACAATACCGGCACGCTCAAATGACTCGACATGCCTTAATTGCTTAGCTTGTTGTATGACTTTTGTCTTCAGAATAGAAATTTTTACCATTCATGCTAATGCCACGAAGCTTGTTTTAAAGAAAGTTGATTCATCGTTACACGCATTTTTTTTCACTCTCACTAATTCAAATGCTTTAAAATGTTTTCTTCTGTACATGTCAAGGCTTAATAACACGATTTAAGCTACTTTGCTCTTTCTTATTAAATGGAATTAGCATTGACAATAATTTTCTGGAATTTTTCGGATGTGTTCCAATGTGGTTTAAAATTAGTATTTTCGAAAAACAAGAATAAAAGCACCTAAAAAAATATTAAACCTTTGCATCTTTACTTATTCAAGCACACAGACACAACTATTGATATAAATTTATATTATTTTTTTAATAAAACTTAAGAAAATGCATATTAAATTCATTGTATTTCATATGACAGGGGAAAATAGGAAAGGGGAACGTTCTATGACTTATTGAGGTGGAAATTGAGTAGTAATACTGATATGTGATGAGTTTTATAAAAATACTTGTAAAAGTTGATTTGTATGTTCTATCAAACTTTTATATATCAAAACTTCTTAAGTATTGTTTTTTCCACTATTTTTTCTGGTGATATATATAAGAAATGTAATATACTTTGACAGACGACAAGATTGAAAAAATTGTTACATACATTTGAAAATCGTCCAATTTACTCAATTTATATGTTCATATGATATTAAAGTTTGATGTCAAATAAAAGCTGATACATCACTCTTTCATCTGATGCCAATTTTTGGATGATATCTCCATTCGGGAATTAATTATAAGCGTTCCCGTATTTGAAAATGAAAAAGAAAAAAATCCGAAAATCACTCTTTAACGCGATTTTACAAAAAAAAAAACTGCACCGTGGGAAATATCTACGACAGGGCTATTATGAAAGTATAATGTTTACTCTATTTTCATGTGAATTTTCAGCCGTGAGGTATTCCAGTCCATTAAACTCTTTAAATAAGCGACTTTTCCCGATTTGTCACTCCACTATATGGCCTTCAAAATCCATTCTTTGTAGTCTGCTTTAAACGGCACAAACATGAAAAATGTAAAACAATCCAAATTGAATTCTTAGAAAACAAACGGAAACCGTTTTACTAACTTATAATTGACAATCTCAAACATGTGAATACTATATAATTTTAAACCTAAGTGACTCAGTTTGATAAGTTACCCAATACCCAGGAGGAATACTTTAAAAAAAAATCTTATTCACGATGAATCTGTATTACAGTCACCTCCCTTGGTATTCTCCACAGTGTTTTCAAGACAGAAATCACACATAAAGAACAATATCTTAAAACACTGGGATAAATTAAAGGATGACGAAGAGGCAAAACTTTTATTTGATAAAAGACCTCTGTTTGCTTTCCGTAGGCATAAAAACTTGAAAGACACAGTAACATCAGCAACTCTGAATAATTAATATGTTGCAGATTATGAAAATAGATTCTATACTTTGTTCGTTGAATTGATAAACAAGGTTAAGTAGATAAAGAGTATAGAAAAATATAAGTCAAACAGATCATGAGGTGTCGAGCCCCTAATAAAAATACAGTATTTTTATAATAAGTGTCACTATGCAATGGCTTGGGCTCCTGATGATGGACATGGCCATGGTCAATTAGTTAATTCTAATTGGTCTAAATAGATGTTCGAAACACCTTGTGATCTATGGAGTTGGGGTGCTGGGATAGGCTTTGACAACGATTTATTGAAATATTTTAAACTTAAGAAATAATTGATGCAAGCTATACTTTATTGTAGTTTTTACATGGGTATGCATTATATTCGTTAGGGTTAGGGTTAGGGTGAGGGTTAGGGTTAGGGTTAGGGTTAGGGTTAGGGTTAGGGTTAGGTTAGGTTAGGGTTAGGGTTAGGGTTAGGGTTAGGGTTAGGGTTAGGGTTAGGGTTAGGGTTAGGGTTAGGTTAGGGTAGTATACTTTGGCGAGATTAGTGAGGTGCCCTTTTTCACTTCTGCGCATGTCTGCCCTTTTCTGTGACTGCGCATGCGTGAGAAGGGTTAGGGTTAGGGTTAGGGTTAGGGTTAGCGTTTAGGTTAGGGTTAGTGTTA